>CAUYUJ010014550.1:137161-304541 GCA_963575745.1 Prorocentrum cordatum
ACTACTTAATAGGGGCAGTCTGGGCTTATCTCAAAGTTCGGCGCCATTCAAGCCAAGCGCGCTGCCCATCGGCCCATGACTGCTTAGAGCATGGTTTGGCGAGCCAGTCGAAACAACAAAAGTTATAGAAGTCTCTCTCCCAGCGCCGCATTTCCGCCGTGCGATGATGCAACTGGGGGCCCGAGGAACGTTGCATAGACGTCATCCAGGACCTGTCCCGATACCTAAGAACGCGATTGGCTATGCGATCGGAGCTGGACAGGGCCATTCCCTGGAGATGTCCTGCCCAAGCGTGGGGCAGGCGTCTGCAGGTTTGTGGCCACGGCTCGATATCGTGCCTAGTGCGGGTGGCGGCAACTAGTGACATGGCATTCTTCATATATCCTTTTGCAGTGTCGGCTGGGGGCGGGCGGACTATACGTCTCAGCATAGTACTCTGACATTTGGAGAGGCGGCTAAGCCCAGAGACCGTCAAATGCAGGCTTCCGATGCAGTAAGTGAAGGCAGGGCGAACACAGCGGTCCAAGGCTTTGAGTCGCTTGCTGAGGCTAAGTTTGGGATTGACCAGCATATTCTTGTGTACAGCCCACGTGCGCCACGCACGTTGGATCCTATTGCCCACCTCCGCCGTGCAACTGCGATCGAAGGCTATGTGCGCTCCTAAAACCTTGAGACCTTCCGCCCTTTCGCGGCAGGGGGTCGAGGTGCCATTCACGCGAAGCGTGCCGATATAAGAAGGGTACGCGTGGCGCCACTCCACCTCATTGATTGGGGCCTCCAGGCCGCTTCTGTTCAAAATACGAAGCCAGTTCTCGGTCATGACTGCGGCCATCGAGGCCGAAAGGGCTAGAAGCCAGAAGTTGTCGGCAAAACTCATAATCCCTAGGTTTGAATCTCCCCCCCCCCCCCCCCCCCTGGCATCGCGAGACAGACCCGTTTTCTCGGCAGAGGTGCTGGAATCTACGGAGGTCCGCATCCAGGAAAACGTTGCTCAATTCGGGCGCCGCTGGGCCCCCCCTGGATCAGGCCCCTCTCCCGACGGACGCTTTTGGTGAGAGGGTTGCCAGGCAATCGGGTACGAGCGGCAGAGTTGCGGGTCTCTCTAATCCAGAAGCTGCTAGCGATGCGGGACACTCCGTGCTCATCCAAGCGCTGTGCCAGGAGGGGATGTCGGATATAGTCATAAAACTTACGGATGTCTCCTCCCGCGACCACGAGTGGGGGGTCACGATATGCACAAAACTTTTCAACTAGATGACGAAGGCTATATATAATCTCGCGCGCCTGATAACTACGGCGAAACGCAAACTGGCACTCGCAACGATCGGTCTCCAGGATAGGGCGCTGGGCCTCCAGGACCATCATTGACAGGATTTTCAGCGGCACCGAGACCAGGGCAATGGGTCTGAACTCGGCCACCTTCTGGGCCTCGGGTTTCTTGCGGATCAGCGGAACGACGTGCTCAGTCCAGGCCTGGTCGAAATACTCACTCACGTGGTTGCAGAGTCTCAGGCGAAAGGCCGCGAGGATCTGTTCGAGGGCGTCGTCCTGGAGTCCCTGGATCATCTCAGCCACGATCATGCCAGACTCGGCACACGATCTGCTACTCTTCACTTGCCCCAAAACTGTTTTGAGAAGAGGAAGGGGGAGAGGGACCTCAGCCTGCTGGCGTTCGGCGGTCCACTGGCTATGCACCCAGGCGGGCAGGGCCTGGTCGCTGGTCGGGTCGGCGAACAGGTTGGCGTAGAAGGCGCGGGTCAGCTCGCAGCGGGCCCGCGCGGTGTTGGCGCTCAAGCCGTCGTCCGTCTTCAGCTCGCGCACGGGCTTGCCCGAGCGGTAGGGTCTGTCGGCCCGCCCCCTCGCGCGCAGTCGCTCCAGGTGGACGGTGTCGCAGCGGCCCCTCAGGGCGCGCTTGGCCTCAGCCACCGCGGGCCCCAGCAAGTGCCGCGCGCGGAGGTCCGACTCCTGCGCGCGCAGCTGCTCCAGGCGCTTCAGGTGGAGGAGCTCGGGGCCGCCCTGCGGGGGTCTCCGGCGCCCTCGGCGAGGGGCGTGGCCGGCCACAGCTGCGCCAGCGGAGATCGCCGCCGTCAGCGCGGAGATGGAGGGGGTGCCCTGTCTGGAGCACGCTGCCAGCCTCGGCTGCGGGTTGAAGAACTGTGCGAAGGTGTGTCGCCGCCATCCTCCCTGGATATCTCCGAGCAACGTCGTTTGCGGGCTCTGGTCTCGGCGATCTTGTGATCGCTAACTCGTTTGCGGTACTCTTCCGCTCCCCAATCGTGAGCAGGGCATGGCCGTCTCCAATGGGCTGTGTGAAAGCGCCTGTCAGCACCTCGTTTCGCCCAAAAATCCGCCTTCTCATTGCCAATGTTGCCGCTGTGTCCCTTGACCCAGCATATGTGCAAGTCAAAATACGCGGCAGCCCTCTTCCACAAGTGCACGGCCAGGATCGCCAGAGGAGCGTTCTCACGCGGTTGGAATACTTCGGCGATGAGCCCCTGTACGTACGTCGAGTCGGTAACCACCTGGATGAGTCCACCGTCCTGGGCCGTTGGCTCCGAGGAACCCCGCTGCCCCAGCAGCCATAGGAGCGCCTCCACGATCGCCGAGAGCTCCCCCGTGTTCGTTGTGATGGAGCACGCGCCCAAGTAGCGGGGGTCCTGAGGAGTGGTGGCCTCAGGGCCACACGCCTCGACCATCAGCTCGCCCTGGTCGCGTGGCGAGGTGGCGCGGTAGACGGCAAAGCCCCATCCTGCGCAGGAGGCCTGGTGCTTCCCATATCTCCGCCCCCGCGCCGAGCCGTCCGTGAAGATGCCCAGCGCGTTCGCGAGGTCGCCCTCGGTGAAGCCGCCCGTCGCGGTCGGGAAGTGCGGCACCTGCAGCGTCGAGCAGACCGTCTCATTGAAAAGATGGGCGTCCTCCAGCTGCCAGGCGACGGGCTTGCGTGGCGGTTTCTCCATCAGGTCAGCTTCCGCGATGGCTTGCTCGTGCTCGGTGATCGTCGGGGGACGCATGGCAGCGCAATAGTACGGGAAGATGGTCGCTCTGCTCTGCGTCCGTGAAGCGGGCCTGGCACGTCACTGAAGTGAGCCCGTCGCGATGGCACAACATGAAGTCGATATGTCCTGGCTCTTTTCGGTTGTCGTAGTAGCATGTGGCTTGTCCCCATTGTCCTCGTGCGAAAGTGTTGGTGGCAACTAGGTCGAATTCAGTCATCAGATCGAATGGCATCTCACCCCGCCATGTCATCTTGGTGGCCGAGTGTTGGCCAACCGTCTCTCCGTCCCCAATCCCCAGGCCGTCCTGGGCGTCGACGCTGACTATGGCATGGCAATCAACAGGCACCGTGATCAGACACTCCCAGAGCTGCGCGATGGTCTCAGCGTATTCACAACGAACAATGCGAGAAAACTGGCGGCTCGTAATCAGACGAACGTGTCCCCAGACAGGTAGCTGTAAGTCCAGGAGCACGGTGCGAGTGTGGAAGCACGGCGGGCCCACGATGGAAGGGGCCAGGGATTCATGGACCGCTATCGCGCATCTTTGCCAGGCCCCCGCTGGAGGCGACGCGTGAACGACATAGCCATCGAAGGGCTGCACGGCTCCACCAGCCACGCACCACTCTTGGAAAAGGATAGCACGAACATCAAATTCATCATGCAAGTCGTCAAGGAGTTGTCGCCGCCTCCTGGTGCCACGGGCGCCTCTCGCATTCCACCCCAGAACTGCGAGATACCTGACGTCCCTGGCAAAGCGGCGACCCCTCGACTTGAATCACTGGGGTCTGGGCGGGTCATTGATCTCCCCGAGCCGCTCGGAGAGCTTGAACTCGGCGAGCTCCTGGTCTAGTAGCGCCTTGGCCAGCGGCTCGGTGCAGATCTCCATCAGATCCGTGGCGCGCGAGCGCTGCAGGATCCTGATCGGCCTCTCGTTCCCATTGCGAGGAAAGGCCGCCTGGCCGCGGTCCCAGTCGCCGTCGGAAGTCTTCATCTTCGAGTCCGCTGTGCAGAGGTTCTCGGCTTCACCATATTCTCTGAGCAGCCTGGCGGCGTAGGAGACTCGCCTCGACAACTCCACCTCGTAGGGCCCCTGGTCAACTTTGTGCCACAGCTGGTCATTCTTGCCCCCCTGGCATGGTATCTTGCGACCCTTCCAGGCCTTCATGAAATTCCACATCTGCCGATTGCTTCCGGAAACCACCTTCGCCTGATCACAGCATCGCCCTACGCCGTAAATCTCAGCGATGCCCTGCGACTCGAGCGAGGCCCTCTCGCTCAACTTCGCACGAAGGCGGGTCTCGACCTCGCCCTTGTCCCACGTGCCGGAAAGCCCGCCGCGAAAACCACGTGCTCCGTATTCTTTCCTCCGCGCTGAGCCTGGGGAGCGACGAACTGATACTGGTCGCCTGGGCTTCTGCGAAGGAAGTCGCTCCACGGGTCCGCCTGGCACGCCTGCCCCGAGCCCAGTCCAGGTCGCAGAGGAGCTCCGCGGCCAGCGGCCGTGCTGGCGTTTGACGACGGGGCGCGCGAGGCTGCCTCCAGGGCGTCGAGCCTAGCGCGCTGGGCCCGCTGCTCAGCCTGGATGGACGAGATGGAGGCCGAGCTGGAGTTCACCGTGGTCTGCAGGGCCGCGACCTGGGCCTCGACAGCGTCCACCTTCACACTCGTGCTCGTGGTCACCGCGCTGATGATATACTGGGCCAATGCCATCTGCGACGGATCCTGCGGGGGTGGCGGCAGCTTGGCGCGGCCACCCACAGGGGCCGCCTCGGCGTCCGTCAGCTCCTCGTCGTCCAGCTCCACGGCGGCAGGGGCCTCGCCAGTCTTCGGGCGGATCCGACGGCCCTCGGCGTCGGGCCCCGCGACGCCGGCGGCCGCGGCGGGGGGCGGGAGCGGAGGCATCGGCGCGAACATGGCTGCTGCAAAATGCGCGCTCCAAGTGTCTGTCAAAAGCGAGAGTGCGGGGGTGCGAGAGAGCTCGGGGACCTGGACACGACGAGTGCCCGTCCTGACAGGGTGCCGTCTTGAGCCAAAATGACGACGACGATGACGATGACGACGTCGACGTCGATGGCGATCACGATGACGATGACAATGATGATGATGGTGATGGTGATGCTGGTGATGATGAGGATGATGATGCTGATGATGATGATGCTGATGATGGTGATGATGATGATGGGATCTCCAGATCCCCCTTTTGAGCTTTCATCGGATATGTTGTGTTTTGTTTGTAGATCGTAAAAAGTTTCTCAAAGGTCTAATCGGGGCTGCCTGGGAGCCTTTTTCCGGATCTCCTGGTCTAGTCGGGGCTTTGCCAGTGCCCGCGGGGGGGGCCCACGGTGCGGACCAAATTTGGTCCGCGCGGGATCGGCCGGGGCCCGTGGGGGGGCACACGGTGCGAACCAAATTTGGACCGTGCCGACTCGGCCAGGGCCCCGCGGGGGGGCCCACGGTGCGAACCAAATTTGGTCCGCGCGGGTTCGGCCAGGGACCCGTTGGGGGCCCACGGTGCGGACCAAATTTGGTCCGTGCGGGCTCGGGCAGGGCACCGTGGGGGGCCCACGGTGCGGACCAAATTTGGTCCGCGCAGACTCGACCAGGGCCCCGTGAGAGTCCCACCGTGCGGACCAAACTTGGCTGCGCGGGCTCGGCCAGGGCCCGTGGGAGGTCCCACCGTGCGGACCAAATTTGGTTTGCGCGGGCTCGGGCAGGGCCCGTGGGGGGCCCAACCGTGCGGACCAAATTTGGTCCGCGCGGGCTTGGCTAGGGCCCAGATTTGGCGCGCGCGGGCGGAGCGCTCTTGGGGCGCTCTTGGGGCCGTCTTTGGGCTCTCTTGGGCCTCTCTTGTGGCCCTCTTGGGCCATCTTGGAGCTACCTCGAGGCCCTATCTTGAGCCATCTCGGAGGCCATCTTGGGCTCTCCGAGGCGCTCTTGGAGCCGTCTTGGGCCGTCTTGGAAGCTTCTTTGGCCGTTCTTGGCGGTCAGGGAGACTTCTTGAGGCGATATTGAGGAGTTGTTGGAACAACTTGTTTGATTGTATTTCGGACTGTCAGGGAGCTCTTCGAAAGCATGTTTACCAGGACTCAAAAACGTCAGTTGTTCAACGCATGTTTCATATACTCTCAAAAATGGGGGATCTCGAGATCCCCCCTTTGAGCGTTCATCAAATAGGAATTGTTTGTTGGTAGTTTTTAGCGTTTTCCGGAGGTCTCGTTGGGGCTGCCTGGGAGCCTTTTTGAAGATCCCCTGAAGCCTTTCTGGGGGGCTGCTGGGGGCATCCGCGAGCCTCTTGGTCGCCTTTTTGGGGCTCGGAGGCACGCTCGGGCGCCACGCTGGATGGGAGGACCGAGTTTTAGTCCGAGCCTCATATGTGTTGGCCGTCTTGGAAGCGTCTTGGGCCGTTCTTGGCGGCCAGGGGGACTTCTTGAGGCGTTCTTGAGGAGTTGTTGGAACAACCCTTAGCTTTGTTTGATTGCATTTCGGACCGCCGGGGAGCTCTTCGAAAGCATGTTTACCAGGACTCAAAACGTCAGTTGTTCATCGCATTTTTGATATAAGGGGGATCCCGAGATCCCTCTTTTGAGCGTTGATTGCATATGTGTTGTTGTTTGGTAGTTTTTAGCGTTTTCCGGAGGTCTCGTTGGGGCTGCCTGGGAGCCTTTTTGAAGATCCCCTGAAGCCTTTCTGGGGGGCTGCTGGGGGCATCCGCGAGCCTCTTGGTCGCCTTTTTGGGGCTCGGAGGCACGGAGGCACGCTCGGGCGCCACGCTGGATGGGAGGGCCGAGTCGTAGTCCGAACCTCATATGTTTTGGCCGTCTTGGAAGCTTCGTGGGCCATTCTTGGCGACCGGGGGGACCTTCTCGAGGCGATCTTGACGTCCTTTCGAAACAACCATTCGTTTTTTTGATTGCATTTCGGACCGCTGGGGAGCTCTTCGAAAGCATGTTTACCAGGACCCACACCGCTACCCTCAAAGGGGGGATCTCGAGATCCCCCCTTTAAGCGTTCATCAAATCTGTAATGTTTGTTGTAGTTTTTAGCGTGTCTCGGAAGTCTCTGACCCAAACGGGTTGGTCGGGCGGCGCACCCTAAGAGGCGGGCGGGGCGGGCGGACCCTAGTGGGCGGGTCGCGCGGCGGCCCCTCGCGGGCGGGGCGGGCGGGCACTAATGAGCGGGTCGGGCAGCGGACCCTTGCGGGCGGGTCGGGTGGGCGGCCCTTTGCCTTGATGATGATGATGATGATGATGATGATGATGATGATGATGATGATGATGATGATGATCATCATGATCATCATGATCATCATGATCATCATCATCATCATCATCATCATCATCATCATCATCATCATCATCATCATCATCATCGGCATCGTCATCATCATCATCATCATCATCATCATCCTCATCCTCATCCTCATCCTCATCCTCATCAGCATCATCAGCATCACAATGATAATAATCCTCCTCCTCATCATCATCATCACAACAATAATAACAATAATAATAAGAAATCTCATCATCATCGGAGGCACGCTCGGGCGCCATGCTGGATGGGGGGACAGAGTTTTAGTCCGAGCCTCATATGTGTTGGCCGTCTTGGAAACTTCTTTGGCCGTTCCTGGCGGTCAGGGAGACTTCTTGAGGCGATATTGAGGAGTTGTTGGAACAACTTGTTTGATTGTATTTCGGACTGTCAGGGAGCTCTTCGAAAGCATGTTTACCAGGACTCAAAACGTCAGTTTTTTGTTCAACGCATGTTTCATATACTCTCAAAGGGGGGATCTCGAGATCCCCCCTTTGAGCGTTGATCAAATATGTACTGTTTGTTGGTAGTTTTTAGCGTTTTTCGGAGGTCTCGTTGGGGCTGCCTGGGAGCCTTTTTGAAGATCCCCTGAAGTCTTCCTGCGGTGCTGCTGGGGGCATCCGCGAGCCTCTTGGTCGCCTTTTTGGGGCTAGAGGCACGCTCGGGCGCAATGCTGGATGGGGGGACCGAGTTTTAGTCCGAGCCTCACATGTGTTGGCCATCTTGGAAGCGTCTTGGGCCGTTCTTGGCGGCCAGGGGGACTTCTTGAGGCGTTCTTCAAGAATTGTTGGAACAACCCTTAGCTGTTTTGATTGCATTTCGGACCGCTGGGGAGCTCTTCGAAAGCATGTTTACCAGGAAACGTCATTTTTCAAAGCATTTTTCATATACTCTCAAAGGGGGGATCCCGAGATCCCCCCTTTGAGCGTTGATCAAAGATGTATTGTTCTTTGGTAGTTCCTAGCGTTTTTCGGAGGTCTTGTTGGGGCTGCCTGGGAGCCTTTTTGAGGATCCCCTGAAGCCTTTCTGCGGGGCTGCTGGGGGCATCCGCGAGCCTCTTGGTCGCCTTTTTGGGGCTCGGAGGCACGCTCGGGCGCCATGCTGGATGGGAGGACCGAGTCGTAGTCCGAGTCTCATATGTTTTGGCCGTCTTGGAAGCTTCGTGGGCCATTCTTGGCGACCGGGGGGGAGTTCCTTGAGGCGAGCTTGACGTCCTTTCGAAACAACCATTCGTTTTTTTGATTGCATTTCGGACCGCTGGGGAGCTCTTCGAAAACATGTTTACCAGGACCCACACCGCTACCCGCAAAGGGGGGATCTCGAGATCCCCCCTTTAAGCGTTCATCAAATCTGTAATGTTTTTTGTAGTGTTTAGCATGTCTCGGAAGTCGCGCGGGGGTTGCCTCTGATCCAGACGGGCGGGTCGGGCGGCGCACCCTAAGGGGCGGGCGGGGCGGGCGGACCCTAGTGGGCGGGTCGGCGGCGGCCCCTCGCGGGCGGGGCGGGCGGGCACTAATGAGCGGGTCGGGCAGCGGACCCTTGCGGGCGGGTCGGGTGGGCGGACCTTGCCGTGATGATGATGATGATGATGATGATGATGATGATGCTGATGATGATGCTGATGATGATGATGCTGATGATGATCATCACCATCGTCATCATCGTCATCATCGTCGTCATCATCATCATCATCATCATCTCATCACCATCATCATCATGATCATCAGCATGATCATGATCATGATCATCATGGTCATCGGCATCCTCGCCGTTATCATCGTCGCTATCAATGTCATCACTATCGATTGTCGTCACCATCATCAACAGCACCATCGTCATCATCGCCCTCGTCGTCGTCGTCGTGGACATCATCGTCATTATCATCACCATCAACATCAGCAGCATCAGCATCAGCATCGGCATCGTCGGCATCATCATCATCATCATCATCATCATCATCATCATCATCATCATCATCATCATCATCATCATCGGCATCGTCGTCATCATCATTATCATCAGCAGCATCATCATCACCATCATGATCAGCATCATCATTGTCATCATCATTGTCATCATCATCATCATCGTCATCATCATCATCATCATCATCATCATCAGCAGCATCACCATTATCATCCGTACCGCCGTCTTTAGCATCGTCGTCGTCGTCGTCATCATTCTCAGTATGATCATTATCAGCAGCATCGTAAGCAGCATCGTTATCATCATCAGACGGGAAGGGATATGGGGGAGGCGCAGCAGCAGCAACAGCAACAGCAGCAAGGGGAGGGAGAGGGGGAGGAGGAACAGCAGCAGGATGGAGGGAGTCGGGGAGGGATAGGGGGGGAAGAGCAGCAGGGGGAAGGAGAGGGGGAGAAGAGCAGCGGGGGTAGGGAGAGGGGGAGAAGAGCAGCGGGGGTAGGGAAAGGGGGAGGGGCAACGATCAGCAGGGGGAGGGAGAGGGGGAGAAGAGCAGCGGGGGTAGGGAAAGGTGGAGGAGCAGCGATCAGCAGGGGGAGGGAGAGGGGGAGAAGAGCAGCAGGGGGAGGGAGAGGGGGAGGAGCAACGATCAGCAGGGGGAGGGAGAGGGGGAGGAGGAGCAGCAACAGCAGCAGAAGGGAGGGGAGGCGAGGGGAGGGAGAGGGAGAGGGGGGCGGCAGGAGCGCTCCCTCCCTCAACCAATACAGCAGTTAGCAGGGGAATGGAGATGGAAGCTCTCCCTGCCTCCTTCCTCCCCTCCTCGTCCCTGTCCCCCCTCCTCCGACCTGACAGACAAACAGAGAGACAGACAGACAGAAAGACAGAGACAGACAGGCAGAAGACAGACCGACAGTCACAGAGACAGACAGACAGACAGACAGACAGACAGACAGACAGACAGACAGACAGACAGACAGACAGAGACAGACAGACAGACTTAGACAGACGATGCTGGTGATGATGATGATGCTGCTGCTGATGATGATGATGATGGTGATGGTGATGATGATGATTCGGGAATTTGGAAATTCGCCTCGAGTTCCCGAATTCCCAGGAATTCGGCAAGTTGAGCCCCAGGATTATTTGAATTCTCGTCCACTACTACCAAAAGGAGACAGTTTCAACCACCCCCAAAAGAAAGCAGTTCCCGAATTACCAAGCTGTCCGGCAACAATCCCTGCAGACTCTCTGGGAAGTCGGGAAGTTGAGCTTTGGGATCTTTCTACTTCTCAGAAGTTCGAGAATTCGGAATTTCGGAGATTCGCCCCTGGTCCTCCGGATTGTCTGATTCTCCGGAATTCAGAAATTAGCCTCTGAGCCTCTGGATTTTCTCAGAAATTCAGAAATTCAGAAATTCGGCAATTCGCCCCTGGGCCTATGGATGATCGGATTCCCAGAAATTCAACAAAAAATCAGAAATTCGGGAAGTCGTCCCTGGGCCCTTGGATTTTTGATTCTCAGAAATTTAACAATTCGGAAACTCGCCCCTGGACCCTTGGATTTTCTGATTCGCAGAAATTCAGAAATTCGGAAATTCGCCCCTGGGCCTCGGGATTTTCTGATTCTCAGAGATTCAAAAATTCGGAAATGCACCTTTAGATTTTCGGATTCTCAGAAATTCAGAAATTCGGCAATTCGCCCCTGGGCCACGGGATTTTCTGCTTCTCAGAAATTCAGAAATTCGGAAATGGACCTTTCTTTCGATTATCTGATTCTCCGAAATTCTGAAATTCTGAAATTCGCCCCTGGGCCTCTGGATTTTCTGATTCTCAGAAATTCAGAAATTCGGAAATTCGCCCCTGTACCTCTGGATTTTCTAATTCTCAGAAATTCAGAAATTCGGAAATCAGCTTCGAATTTCTGAATTTCGAATTTCTGAGAATTAGAAAATCCAGAGGCCGAGGGGCGGATTTCCGAATTTCCGAGAAATAGAAAACGCAGAGGTCCAGCAGCGAATTTCCGAATTTCTGGAAATCAGAAAATCCAAGGGTCCAGGAGCGAATTTCCGAATTTCTGAGAATCAGAAAACCCACGAGTCCAGGAGCGAATTCCCGAATTCCAGAATTTCTCAGAGAATCCAGAGGCCCGGGAGCGAATTTCAGATTCTGAATTTCTGGGAATCAGAAAATCCAAGGGTCCAGCGGCAAATTTCCGAACTTCTGAGAATCAGGAATTCCAGAGGCTTGGGGGCGAATTTCCAAATTACCGAATTGTTGAATTTCGGAGAATCAGAAAATCCAAAGGCCCAGAAGCGAATTTCAGAATTTCCGAATTTCTGCATTTCTGAGAATCCGAAAATCCAGAGGCCCAGGGGCGAATTCCCGAATTTCTGAATTATTGTTTTTTTTTGAATCTCCGAGAATCAGAAAATCCAAAGGTCCAGGGGCGAATTTCCGAATTTCCGAGAATCCGAAAATGCAGAGGCCCAGGGGCGAATTTCCGAATTTCTGAGAATCAGAAAATCCAGAGGCCCAGGGGCGAATTCCCGAATTTCTGAATTATCGTTTTTTTTGAATCTCCGAGAATCAGAAAATCCAAAGGTCCAGGGGCGAATTTCCGAATTTCCGAGAATCCGAAAATGCAGAGGCCCAGGGGCGAATTTCCGAATTTCCGAATTTCTGAGAATCAGAAAATCCAGAGTCCCGGGGGCGAATTTCCGAATTGCTGAGAATCAGAACATTCAAGGGTCCAGGGGCGAATTTCCGAATTTCTCACAGAATCAGAAAATCCAGAGGCCCAGGGGCGAATTTCCGAAATGTGAATTTCTGAATTTCTCACACAATCCGAAAATCCAGAGGCCCAGGGGCGAATTTCCGAATTTCTGAGAATCAAACAAACTCCAGGTCCAGCGGCGAATCTCCGAATTTCTGAGAATCAGAAAATCCAGCGGCCCAGAGGCGAATTTCCGAATTCCTAAATTTGCGAGAATCAGAGAATCCAGAGGACCAGGGGCGAATCTCCGAAATTCCGAATTCTCGAACTTCTGAGAAGTAGAAAGATCCCAAAGCTCAACTTCCCGACTTCCCAGGGAGTCAGCAGGGATTGTTACCAGACAGCTTGGTAATTCGGGAACTGTTTTCTTCTGGGAGTGGTTGAAACTGTCTCCTTTTGGTCGTAGTTGACAATGCAAATATATATATATATATATATATATATATATATATAACATCGTGGGCCCGTTCTTCTTTTGGTGGTTTAGCTCCGCACCGCGAGGGCTGAACGCGCTGCGGCTAGCATGCGTCGCTCGCCTGCTTCCGCCACCATCCACCTCGTTGTTCCGCCCCTGCAGAGATGCGCTTGCGCGACGCGTGGAAACCCGAATGCTTTTCCGTGCGAACTCGTCTGGACATCGGAAAACCCTGCTGATTTGTTGAGTTTACGGTTTCTTAGACTTCTCTTGGGTACGTTTCGTTCCGCGCTGGGCGCCGCGATAAAACAATACTATTGTTTTCGTGTCATGTTTGTTTTTTTTTATGATTTGGACGAGTTCGCACAGGGAAGCGCACGCGTTTCTTGTGTGGGCGCCACTCGTCGTGGTCGCGCCTGTTCCTCTGGAGTCCAGGAGAGGGCTCGCCAGGATGCGCGGCCCAGTTGGAATGGCGTGTGCGCTTTGGTGTCCGAACGGCCCTCCGCTCATGTAGGTTCGAGATTCCGAGGCGACGTTCGGCACTGGGTCTCCCTCATCCCGCCTCGCTCACTTGGCATCGCTGGCGCCGTGGAGGCAGTCCGCGCCACGAGCACGCAGTGTGAAATCCCGAATGTTTCCCCGTGCGCCCCCTCTCCCTCCCCCTGCGGCCCTTCTCACCCTCTCCTTCCCCCTGCTGCTCTTCCCCCACTCTCCCTCCCCAACTCCCCCCCTCCTGCTGCTGTTCCTCCTCCCCCTCTCCCTCCACGTGCTGCTGCTGCTGCTGCTCCTCCCCCTATCCCTTCCCTTCGAATAATGATAACGATGCTGCTTACGATGCTGCTGATAATGATCATGCTGATCGTGATGGCGACGACGATGCTAACGACGACGGCAATGATGATAATGGTGATGTGATGAAGGTGATGAAGGTGATGATGATGATGATGATGATGATGATGATGATGGTGCCGATGATGATGATGCCGATGATGCCGATGTTGATGATGCTGATGGTGGTGATGAGGATGCTGCTGCTGCTGATGATGGTGTTGTTGATGATGGTGACGACGATCGATAGTGATCATGCTGATAATGACGATGATGACGATGACAATGACGATGACGATGATGATGGCGATCGAAGGTGGTGATGTTGACGACGATGATGGTGATGGTGATGGTGATGGTGATGATGATGATGATGATGATGATGATGATGATGATGATGATGGTAATGATGGTGATGATGATGACGACGACACTGACGACGACGACGATGATGATGATGATGATGATGATGATGATGATGGTGATGACACCGCCGTGGCGGTGGTGGACAGACTTGCGGTGCCCACCATCATGACGATGCTGCAGATCATGATTAGCATAATGACGACGACGAAGACGACGATGCTGAATACGACACGTACTGTTATGATGGGTAGAATGCCGTTGATGAGAATTATGATGATGAGGATGACGATCGATGGTGATGATTATGATGATGATGATGATGATGATGATGATGATGATGGTGGTGACGACGCTGGATATGACGATCACGAACACGGTGACGATCATGCTGATGATGATGCTGATGATGATGGTGATGATAGTGATGCTGATGAGGGTAATGATGATAATACTGATGACGATGCTGATGAGGATGATGATGGTGAAAATGCTGATGATGACGACGACGGCGGCGACGACGATGATGATGATCATCATCATCAAGGCAAGGCAAGGGTCCGCCCGCCCGACCCGCCCGCAATGGTCCGCCGCCCGACCCGCCTATAAATGTCCGCCCGCCCTGCCCGCGATGGTCCGCCGTCCGACCCGCCTATTAGTGCCCGCCCGCGCTGCCCGCGATGGT
The DNA here is from genome assembly GCA_963575745.1 of Prorocentrum cordatum. Taxonomy (NCBI): domain Eukaryota; class Dinophyceae; order Prorocentrales; family Prorocentraceae; genus Prorocentrum; species Prorocentrum cordatum. The sequence goes on from CAUYUJ010014550.1 coordinate 151,452, forward strand.
CCGACGCCCGACCTGCCCATTAGGGTCGGACCGCCCCGCCCGCTCCTTAGGGTGCGCCGCCCGACACGCCCGTCTGGTTCAGTCGTTTGTTTTACTGTGCCTCTCTTGACCCCCCCCTCCAGCTAATCTCGCTCGTCATCCGTCATCCTCCACCCCTTGCCCCTTCGCTCCTCCCTCCCTTGCCCCGCTCCGTGCCCCTTTGCCCTCTCCTGTCCATATAAGAGCGAACAATCTTTAAATTAGGGTTGTCGGTGTTGTCGTTCTTATTGTCGTCGTCGCTCCGCGACCCCCCCGCGATTTGCCCGCGACCCACCCGCGACGCACCCGCGACTCACTTCGCCCGCGACCCACCCGCGAGCTCGCCCGCCCCCTCATTTTGATCCGCAATTGCGGTGCGCCAGGTCTCCATGTACCTGCGCGTATATGCGTACGTATGCGTGTACATGTGAATGTGTGTACGGTTTCGAATACCCATGTGCACGCATCATTGCACGTGCGTGGTTCAATGTATGTTAAAACGCATGCCGGCCTTTTGATGCGTGATTATGTGTGCTCGTGCACGTTCCGAATTTCCGAATTTCGGAATTTCTGAAAATCCGAAAATCCCGAGGCCCAGTGGCGAATTTCCCCCTCTCCCTCCACGTGCTGCTGCTGCTGCTGCTGCTCCTCCCCCTATCCCTTCCCCTCGAATGATGATAACGATGCTGCTTACGATGATGCTGATAATGATCATGCTGATCGTGATGACGACGACGATGGTAACGACGACGGCAATGATGATACTGGTGATGTGATGAAGATGAAGATGAAGATGAAGATGATGATGATGATGATGATGATGATGATGATGATGGTGCCGATGATGCCGATGCTGATGATGCTGATGATGCTGCTGCTGCTGATGATGATGATGATGGTGTTGTTGATGATGGTGACGACGATCGATAGTGATCATGCTGATAATGACGATGATGACGATGGCAGTGACGATGACGATGACGATGATGATGGCGATCGATGGTGATGATGATGACGACGACGATGATGGTGATGATGATGATACTGATGGTGATGATGATGACGACGGCACTGACGACGATGATGATGACGACGACGATGATGATGATGATGATGATGATGGTGATGACGCCGCCGTGGCGGTGATAGACAGACTTGCGGTGCCCACCATTATGATGATGCTGCCGACCAGGATTAGCATGATGACGACGACGACGACGATGCTGAATACGACGACACGTACTTTTATGTTGGGTAGAATGCCGTTGGTGATAATTATGATGATGATGACGATCGATGGTGATGATTATGATGATGATGATGATGGTGGTGACGACGCTGGATATGACGATCACGAACACGATGATGATCATGATGATGATGATGCTGATGATGATGATGGTGATGATAATGATGCTGATGAGGGTATTGACGATAAGACTGATGATGTTGATGAGGATGGTGATGATGACTCTCCTGTCCATATAAGAGCGAAGAGTCTTTAAATTAGGGTTGTCGTTGTTGTCGTTCTTGTTGTCGTCGTCGCTCCGCGACCCCCCCGCGATTTGCCCGCGACCCGCCCGCGACGCACCCGCGACCCACCTCACCCGCGACCACCCGCGAGCTCGCCCGCCCCCTCATTTGTATCCGCAATTGCGGTGCGCCAGGTCTCCATGTACCTGTGTGTATACCTTTACATGTGTATCCGGCTGTCGATGCATAAGCGCGTATATGCGTACGTATGTGTGTAATGTGAATGTGTGTAAGGTTTCTTGTGGCACGTATACCCATGTGCACGCATCGTTGCACGTGTGTGAATGAATGTCTGTTAAGACGCATGTCGGCCTTTTGATGCGTGATTATGTGTGCTCGTGCACGTGTCAAGTAGAGGTCAAGCGTATGCGTGTGTCTATCCATGTGCATACGTGTTTTCATACATGCATGCATGCATGCATGCGTATGGGACTACTTATGTACACGTGTAAGCGCAAGTTGACATGCATGATTATCTCAAATTAAGGACATGCATACACATACATGGGTGAGCATGTGGGTATGTATGTGTAAAGGAATGCTCACATGCATGCGGTTGGTTGCAATTGTATTGAGTGTGTACTTGTACGTATGTATATGATCATACGCACATATATATACATAAATGTAAACACAAATGTAGGAATGCATATCTATATATATATATGTGCAAATGAACATATGCATATACGCAGGATCATATCTGTACGCTGGGCCGCGCATGCTCCTACAGCGTGCGTGCACGCATACATGAACACTTGCACAACATGTATGTATGATGTGCGATATCCTTGTCTAACGGTGCACGCTTGCATATATACTTCAAGTGCACATGCATGCCTGCACGCATTTACAACCTTTGCTTCTGACATGAATAAATGTATTGATATGTGCGCGTGTGTTTGCAACTGTATATATATACACATGCACATGCTTGTTTAATTGTGCACGCATTGTTCTGCGTTTCCAAATGCATGCGCAAATCTATAAACACGCCGACATTCTTAACTATCTTTTGCATACGCAACCATAACATGTATTTAAACGTATGCACACATTCGTGTTTGCATAGATACAAGCGTGTCTACATATGGACATGTTTATATCCATATTACCCTGTATACACATATTTCTTATACGTTCGCATTGTATGCGCACGTATACACATATACATACTAGATGTAAAAGTACACACGCTTATTTACTCAATGTATACACATTCGAACACGCTCGATTACACATGTTCACACGCATGTCTTTTATTGTTGTAAATACGAATGCATTATTCTACTACCACGTTTACGCATACAGATTGTATATCATTGCTGTACAACCACATGATAACATATACATAGTATATCAGCATCTACGCGCATGCATGTACACATTGTACATCCATAAAATCACATGCAAATACATGCGTAACCATTTGCGTGTTTCTATTCATGTGAATATATGAGTGCACCTCTCTATATATATATATATATATATTGTTCACGTGCGTATAACATATTTATGTGTGTGTCTATGCAAATGTATAATACATGTATATATAGAGAGATGTGCGTATGCAAGTTTGGTTATATGTACGCAAATGCCTGCATTTGTATGTTACGTTTACGTATACACACATTATGTCACACACGCACAAACCTCTATAATCTATACAAAACAAATACAAATTGCATGCTTGTATACACCCACCGTCAAATGGTACCGAATCCAACACCCTACCATCCCCCTCCCCCTCCCTCTCCCCTTCCGCCCTCCCCCCCTCCACAATTACTCAATCTGAATACTACTCTCCCTCTTCACCCGATGACGGCTTGAAAATATTGCCCCCCCGCGTCCTGTTCTCTTACACGCAAGATTCCCCGGAATTGGGTTTTCGCCTGCATTAAATTCTAAAGTGCTGCTCTCGCTGAGGCGTTGGCTTCATTTTCGGGCCCCACTCGTTCCGAATCGTGCTCCCGCTGCAGCGCTGGCCTCATTTCCGTGGTTCCGCTCATTCCGAATCGCGTTCCCGCTGCAGCGCTGGCATCATTTCCGCTTTTCCGCTCGTTCCGACTCGTGCTCCCGCTGCAGCGCTGGCGTCATTTCCCGTGCCATGCCACGGCATGCAATGCAATGCTATGTTGATGTTACGCTTTGCGGTGCTCTTCTACGCCATGCCAAGTCGTGCTCTACAATGCATCGCGTACCCTTTCGGGATCATTGCCCTGCTCGACATCCGACTGTGCGAGTAGAGAGGGGATCTGCGCCATGGTAAAGGATGGGAAGGAGGGGTAGGATGTCAGATATGACGCGAGCGCACCTAGCCCCCCCCCCCTCCCCCCTCCCCTCCCCTCCCCTCCCCCTCCCTTCCCTCTCCCCCCCCCCCTCCCTCCTTTTTTTCGGCCGCAGCGCCACGCCACAGAAGGGAGCATCGCATCGCTGGTTTGTGGCCAAACCAGCGCAAATACACATTCAACTTACAGCGGGGATTTGAATCCATCCAGATCAACTGCAACCTGATCTTTATCAGGATGCAGTCCCCTCCTGAGACGGCGAAGATTTCTCAAGCCAGTCACAATCGGGTTGGAGCAGGCCTTTCCCAGCTTCATGACCCGAGCACCGCTGCTGTAAGATTTGCAATTCATGCACAGGAACAGGTGACTGTCGTCACTGCAAGGAAAAGCGATGACACGGTGGACGAGCCGAAGGAGCTCGTCCCGATCCAACCTTGAACGGCCCCGACAGTCTCCTGACACAGGCGGGACCGAGGACTTAGACCCGATGAGGCACACTCTACACGGCCAAAACGAGCCCACACGCATCCACGCGTGGGAGACTTGCAAAGAAGGCGGATTATCGAAAGGAGGTGGCTGCACCCGCGGCGCCCCTCGAAACTCGAGGCGAGGCCACTGGGGCAGCAGCTGAGAGCCAGCAGTGAGAACAGCGCGCGCAATCTGGATGCGTCGGTCTAACTCCGGCGCCTCCAAGGGGGGCGGGGTCGGGCGCTGCTGGGCCCCCTCCCAGGCCGCTACGCCGGCGTAAAAATTGCCGAGACGGCGAAGCCTCTCCTCCGAGCTCAAACCTCAAGCCGATCTCCTCCGCATCCTTATGCGCGTCCACCTTGTGGGGCGCTGTGCAAAATTTCCCGAAGTGACGGCGGGCCTGGAGCACCTGCCCTGAGTACTGTCGCTTCGCACTCATGACATCCCTGGCCCCCGGGGCTTGGTGCAAAACTACGCTGGCACAATCAGAATAGACACCGGGAGGCCTGCGGCGCATAGGGCAGTCCAGGCCAAAAGGCCGAACTCCGAGCCCTGAGGGGTCTGAGGCCAAGGGGCCCAAAGAGGCCCCTTGAGGGCGCCCGGGCGCTCGCCGGCTTCAGAGGCCATGACCGCCGCCCAGCCTGCTCGAGACAGCTCGCGAATGGTGCTACGGCTACACGAACCGCCCATGAAGAGGTGCCCGCAAGAACCGCCCCCTGGGGCCTGGGGCAGGCCAGACAGAGAGTACTCAGGCGCCGGCAGCTCCGCCACGTGCCACTCCAAACTAACTCCACCTTCGCAGCGAGGAGGCGGCGCCGTGTCTCCAGGATGCTTGAAGGCCCCAAGAAGGAACAGCTCTGGTTCGTAGGCAGGGTTATCCTGGTCCTTCGCGGCCCCTTGGATCCACTGGGGGGGGCAACTCGCCCCGCTCGGCCTGGAGACGCGGACAGATGTAGAGCCCGTGGAAGAGCGTGTCCCGCTCCATCCCGCGAAGGCCGCGCGAATCCGAAACTTCGTAGCCCGCGGCGGCTGCATCTCCTGCAGTCCAAAAGGCGTCGGTGGCCTGGGCCCGAAAAAGACCTTTTTGTTTGCTGGAAAGCTTACGAGAAGCAAGCATATTCTTAACAACATCCCAGCATAAACGAGAACCAGTGACGCAACGATCCCCAGACTCACGCTCGAGACCCCTGAAGACTGCTTCCTTACAGAACAGCTCAACCAGCTTGGGGGCGGAGAGGGCGAAGGAGATCTCGCGGCCAAAGTCATCGCGGATCGCGGCGACATTGGGCGTGGACCAACCCGCCTATGCAGGGGCATCCGAAGGGCGGAGGCGGGGCCCCTGACCTTGGTCCAAGACCAATCGTCCGTGGCAAAAACTCTATTCCACCCCTCACGAGGCTCTCTCCAGCTCAAACGCCAAGGGGGAGCCCGAGCGTGGCGCAGCCAAACTTCTTTAGCCCAAAGGATGATGGGCGCGGCACTGGCCCTCCAGGAGGGGTCGCCCTCCAGAAGACACAAAACCGAAGGCGACCTGCCTTGGGCGCGGGGTTTGACGCAGGACGCACTGGCCGCCTGAGGCCCAAGAGCCCCCGATCCAGAAGGCCGAAGACGCCCGACCCATAGGCGGCGCCAGCCAAAGGGCCCGATGCGAAAAGCCGAACGCATTTTCGACCGAGAACGCCCGCACGTCTCCCGAGCCTGCGAGTCTTGCGCAACGAGGCAGCAATGCGAGACTTGAGCTTGTCCGCGCGGCCTCTACCAGGGGCGCGCAAAGCTCTGCCAGCGGTGTAGTCCACGCCGAGGTCAGCGAACCTGCCCGCGCCCGAACCTACCAAAGGTCCCAGAGAAGATAACAACGTGAACGAAACCTCTCTCGAGCTGGAGACCATTCCGACCTTGTCCACGGCCAGCTTGCACCCCAAGACCTCAGTGACAGCCCCATGTAGAGCGCGAGCTCCCGCCGCAAGCCGCTTGATAACCGCCTTAGCAGTGTCGGTGCAGCTAAGGCTTAAGTCGCCTATGTGCGCGTCAAGATGGGCGCCGAATTCCCTGGGGATGCTGTCGAAGCTCTCCATGGCGAACACACGGATGAAGGTGGTCGCAAAGGAGCAGCCCGCAGTGAGGCCGCGATGACAAAGTCGGGCCCGTCAACGAACCCACCGGGAGTCAATGGCCTGGCCGACGGATAGGCCCGAATGGCAAGCCTGGCAATGTGGAGAGGGGGCCCAAACTGCGTGCACTTAGCACATAAACAATTCAAATCGATGCGCTCATAATATTTTCGGAGGCCCCCCAAACATGGACGCCGAAACCAGGCCCCTGCTGGAGCCCGACTCGGCCTCGCATTGCGAGTGGCGCAGGCGGGCCGACGCCGCGCAGCCTGGCGCGTGCATCAAGACCGCGATAGCGCGGCCCTCCGCCAGCACGAGCGCGCCAGGAGGCTCATGCAAGCCGAGGCCGTCCCTGACCCGCGCCGAGACGCCCGAGCTGACCCCGCCTCCTTCACCAGGAAGACCAGGGGCCCACAGGGGCTGCCAACCGAGACCCGTCGAGCTCTTGGAGGCCGGGGCGAGTTCTTCACGAGAACGAAGGCGGTGCACTTGGGCAATGACCACATGGGCTGCGGAGCTCTCCAGGAAACACTTGAGGGCGCCCCAGCGATTGCAATTGATGGTGGCCACTTCCAACGAAATATCTCCCAGGCCAGATATGTCAGGGTCAGGGGGAGCAGCAGGAAGGTCGTGGGTCAGGGGCCTGAGGGGCCTCAGGAGCACTGCAGGAGGCCTGCGAGGACCCCGGAGGGCGGGGGGGCACCGGGACTTCGCCAGGAGCGAGCGGGGCAGGCCAAAACTTGGTGGACCTAGCGCTGGCGGCTCCAGGGAGACCCCAAAAAGAATTGAAAAGACGAGCCGGGGAGACCCGAGAAGCCAAAATATCAGAAGAATCGAACAGACTGTTTGCACGAGGGCCTACTCCATGGCCCAAGCTAAGACAGACATACCCCCCCCTCAGGCATCGGCCGAGGGAGGGGGGGGGGCCTGAAGCAAGGGCCGAGTCGATCCTCTCGCGAACGCCACCTGAGGCGGCAGGCCCAGTCGGCTCAGAAGACGCGGCAGCAGAAGCCCCCTGAGGCATCCCGAAAGGCAGCGTTCTGAATCTGGCCCAGGAGGGAGGCGCAAGGGAGTAAGAATGGTGAAAGATAGAGGAGATAAGGAAATAAGGGAGTAAAACATGAAGGGGGAAAGGAGTAAGGGAGTAAGGAGTAAGGGGGTAAGGGGGTAAGGGAGTAAAAGACGAAGGGATTAAGGAGTAAGGGGGTAAGGAGTGAGGGGGTAAGGGGGTAAGGGAGTAAAACAGTACGGAGCAGGAGTAAGGGGTAAAGGGGTAAAGGGTGAGGGAGTAAGGAGTAAGGAAATAAGGCAGTAAGGGAGTAAAGGAGTAATACATGAGGAAATACTTTGTGCAGGGAGTACAGGAGTAAGGGAGTAAGGGGAATACATGTAGGTAAGGGGTCAGGGGGTGAGGGGTTAAGGGAGTAAAGCGCGAAAAGGAATAATGGAATAAAGGATGAAGATATCATAGCTCCGAAACAGCCCTCGAGAGCCCTGGGGGGGGGGGGTGGCAAAACGCTTTCAGGAGGCCCCATGAGGCCCCTAAGAAGCCCTTGGGAGGCCTACAGGAATTCTCCATGAGGGAGCCCCGCGGGAGGCGAACGCAGCCACTGCGACTCTGGAGCTAAGCAGCCGCGGAATTGCGTGAGCCTCGAACCTAAGCGGACGCCTGTTCCCATGACCTCGTACCCGCCCGCTTCCCACGTCCCATCCTGCCATCCTGCACTTTCCTCTCGACGCCCTCCTCCTGAGGGGCAGGGGTGCGGAGGGGGCCCGGGGGGGGCTGAGGGAGACGATAGGGGGACGGGTAGGGGAGAATGAGGGGAGATGGGGACCCCTCTTTCACTTTTCAAATCCAGCCACTTCGACTGATCACGCAGGCAATGACGCCTCGCTGCGCCAGGCCGCCCCGAGCGGGCCTCGGCGCCATGCAGCAGCCAGCTCCACCAAACTCCACCCCCTATGATATCCCGTCGTCGGGTCGTCGTCGTCATCGCGTCGTCGTCGTCGCCCCCGCAGCGTCGGCCGTCAGCTCGACTGAGACCGACTGACCGACGCGGCAGGCTGGTCGTCATCGTCGTCGACGTCGTCGTCGTCGTCGTCCTCGTCGTCGTCGTCGTCGTCGTCGTCGGCGCCCCCATCGCCCTCATCATCATCGACCTCGCCGTGGCCCTCATCGGCGTCGCCCCCACCCTCGTAGTCGTCATCTTCGTTGTCCTCGTGGTCGTCGTCCGCAGTCGGCGTCCTCGTCGTCGTCGTCCTCATCCTCGTCGTCGCAAGAGTCGTCGTTGTCGTCATTGTCGTCGTCGTCATCCTCCTCGTCGTCGTCGTCGTCGTCGCCCTCGTCATCGTCGTCGTCGTTGTCGCCCTTCTCCTACTCCTCCTCCTCCTCCTGCTCCTCCTCCTCCTTCCTCCTCATCCGCCTCCTCCTCCGCCCCCTCCTCCTCCTACTCCTACTCCTCCTCCTCTCTTTTCCTCATCACCCCCTCTTCCCCCTCGGAGCCGTCGAGCTGGCGGACCGCGGGAGGGCGCGACGCTGCGCCGCGGCCTGGAAGGCCCCCCCTCTCCCCACGGCGCCAACGCGCACAAAAAATGCCCGCGGCGCGGCTGCAGTGGCCATCGCAGCCGCGCCGCCTCCGCGCGGGCGGGACGCGCGGTCCGCGCAGTCACCCCCGGCCAGCGGCCTATGCGAATAGGCGCCCCGACCCCGAACTGGCGAGGGCGCGCGAAACACGGTCGGCGATGCCTTCGCGTCTCACGCCTGCCCAGGCCGCGCCTTCTTCTTCTCCCTCTCCAAGTACTGGACCAGGTTGGGCGGCAACTGTGCCCCAGCAGCACGGGCCTTCTGAAGGTGCTCCTCGATCTTCCTGAACCGCTGGGCCTTCGGGGAGGCGGGGAGCGCCGCGCAGATGAGTTCGCAGCACGCCGCCGTGGCGATGAACCCCTTCGCGTCGACAAGCACCTTCTCGCACTGCTTGGCGGCATCCTTGGTCGACTCCTTCGAGTGCCAGGCCTCGCCGCCGATATGCTCAACCATTGCCTCCTTCATGGCCCCGAGCCGCGCCCACTTCCCTGCCAAGTCCTGCCGGGCGGCCTTCTTCTCGACGATATCCGACGTGACCTTGGCGCTATCCCACGCATCGGTCGTGTAGGACGCGTGGTCGGGAACCGCCTTCACCAAGATGCCGCAGTTGACGTTCACCGCGCGTGCCCAGGCGGTCTCCGCAGCGTTGAGCGCATCCTCGCCAGCCACCACAGCCAGTTTCGCAATCGCCCCAACCAAGTTGCCGGGCACGCTCGGCATGCCCAGCTGGCGCGAGTTCACGAAGCTGATGATCTCGGCGTCGTCGAACTCGTTGAACGGGGTGGACGCGACGATCTCCTTCAGAGACTTCGAGCAGGCCTTCAACGACTGGTACGCCGCGAACTCCCTCGGGGAAACGCTCGCCCACTCACCCGAGCTGGCCTGGCCCGCTGCCTGCGCGCGGCAGCCGCCAAGCAGATACGGGGCGCCGAGCGCGCCTGACGGGCCCCGGGCACCGACGGACCCTATGCCCCGACGGACCCTGGACCCCGACGGACCCGGGACCCCGACGGACCCTGGGCCCCGACAGGCCCTGGTTCCCGACTGACCCTGGAGACGCCTGCCCTCGCCCCGCATCGGCCTGTAGAACTGCCGCGCAGCACCTCCGCGACCGCGTGACCTTCCAGACGATATGGAGGAAGAGCGAGAACTTGCGGGAGTCCAACGCCACGCAGACGTTCTCGACGTGCTCGATGTGGTGCTCCATGGTCGCCACGTGGCCGCCCGCGCCTTGAGGGGCCTTCGAGTCCTCCTCGCACATCTTACTCACGTCGCCCTCCTCGAGGAAGACCTTCACCTTCGGCTCGTCGCCCTCGGCCTCCCAGTACTTCGAGTTGCTGCCGCCGAAGATGACCGGGATGAGCTCTGCCAACCTCGGAGTCAAGAATGAAGCGAGGCCCCTGCCGACTGCGAGCCCGCCTGCATTGGCCCAGGCGTCGATCGTCTCGCGAGGGATGCCGCAGTACTCGATCGCGCCATGGGAGACGCCCTTCAGGCGGCGCAGCATCTGCGCCAGGCCCTCGAAGACAGACACGTCTGCGATGTCCGCTCCGCCGCTGTCGCCCTGGCACAGGGATAGCGGTGAGCCCAAGAGGGTGTCGAGGAGACTGGAGGCCGAGATCATGTCGCGACAGCCCTGCTGGGCGCGTTCCTTGTCGCCCATGTCGATGCGCAAAATCTTCGACGAACTCAGCCAGCGCACCTGGGAGTGCAAGGAGTCGCGAGCCTGATCAGGCTTGAGCTTGAAGGTGGTCGCGTCAAAGGCGTCGCCAGGGTCATCGAACGCCTGCTTGACGAGTGCCCCCAGCGCCTTGGTCAACTTCTCCGCGCGGGCAATGAAGGCCCGCAGGTAAGGAACCCTGAGCGTTGGCGCGTCCTTCTGGCCGAAGATGGCGTCGAGCGCAACGAGGCTCTCGTGGCTGCTGCCCTCGACGTTGATCTCGCGGATAAGCGCCTCCACCTGGTCCTCGCTCTTCCGTGCGGCCCTTTGGCTAGACAACGACTCCTTGGACGCCCGCAGCAGCCTCGCTCCGTTGGGCATGCCTGCGAAATGCGAGAGCAACTCCTTCTTGTTCTCATCATCCGCAACTGCGGACGCGGCGCTTTCCACAAGCTGGATGAGATCGAACGCTGCGTTGAGCTCCTTCGAGCCCATGCCGGGGGCAATTTCGAGGCAATTCTTCAGATCCACCATCTGCTCGCCATACGACTTGGCGAACCTGACGCCAGTGCTGTCGATTTTCGCGTGGCTCCTCGGGAACGGCACCAAGAGCGAAACCATGCACGTGCGCATGGTGTTCAGATTGGCGTCCGAGGGCGCGCCGCCGGGGAACATCGACAGGATATCCACGATGACCTGCTGGATGCTCGTCAACTGGAAGTTGCGCGCCTCGTCGCTCGCGCAGAGCGGCTCGAGCTTGTCCAGCGAAACGAAAGTGAAGCGGCGCTTCATCTCATCGACGATGCCGGGGCCGCCCACCTTGAGCACCTGAATGATGCCGACGCAAAAGTTCACCGTCAACAAATCGCACTCCATGCACGGGGGAAGGGTCAGAGCGGCAGGAGGATCAGCGAGCAGGAATTGTCGGGTCTCGCCAACGTCCTTGATGAACTGCTCGTCGTTCCCCTTCTTAACCCACAGCTTGTAGACCTTAACCATGGAGACCAGGCCGTTCAGCTGCTTCTTCATCGCGACGAACTTGTCGGCCAAATGAGCCAGCCCGGGGGCTTTCTTCTCGATGGCCGCGACGAGGTTGGTCATATTCTTGTAGAAAGCCTTATCCTTATCGTGGATGATCACGCGCTTCTCGCACCGCGAGAAAGCCTGGACCTCCCTCTCGCCCTTCGCCAGGGTCTGCCGGGCTTCCCTGGCTGGCTCGGCCCCGCCCCCGCGCGCGCCGCCGCCGCCTGCCAAACCCTCGGAAACCAACGAATGAATCGTCTTGCTGAGCTACGCTGGCCCTGGGGGCCGCGAGAGCCCTGGGCCCCCGGGCCCCCGCGTGGACCTCGAGGGGCCCGGGGCGGGCCCCGAACAGACCCCGGGGGGCCGGGCCGGGCTGAGGCGCGCGGAAGCGCGGGAGGGATATGAGGGGCACAAGGAATATGATGGACAAGAGGGACGCGAGGGAAGAGGGATCGGAGGGGTGACACGGATTGGAGGATCAAGAGGGATAAGGGAGATCGGAGGAATATGAAGGAGAGGGATTGGGCGCCTCCTTCACCTCCTCCCCCTCCTCCTCCTCCTCCTCCTCCTCCTCCTCCTCCTCCTCATCATCATCATCCTCGCCCTCCCTCCGCGACCCCTGGAAGCGGCCCTGGGAACCCGAGATGACTCCCGCGACGACCCAGTCTTTCGAGCCCAGCCGCGGCGACGAGGAAGGAGCCGAAGCGCCGCCCGAAGCCCCAGGAGGGGCCCCATCGGGCCCCCGGGGGCCCCCGAGAGGACCCGCACTGGAGGGGGCACTGGCCGCGTCGGCGCGCGTGGGGGCCGAGCTCGCTCGCCCAGGGCGCCTCTCCAACTTGGCCTGGTCCGCGCTGCCCGCAGGGCCACCCGCGGCGGCAGCGCCAGTGCGAGCCCGCTTCGAGGCCGCGCCGCCGCCCTTCAACGGCGGCGGCATCGCGCTCGACGAGCGGCTCGCTGGGGCGACCGCGGCCGCGCGGGCGCCGCCGCCAGGCTGCGCCTGCCCTGCGCGCCCCGACGAGGTGCTGCCCTAGAGACCTGGCCCGCCGCTGCCCTGGGCCCCCGCCGCGGGCCCGCGGGCGGCTGCGCCGCTGCTGCGAGGCGCGGCGCCCCCGAGGAGGCCGAGCAACATGTCGCCGCCGTCGTCGTCCTCGCGCGCGTCGTCCTCGGAGTCCGAGTCCACCGCAAGCTGCGACTCGGGCGCCCCTCCACTGGCAGGGGCCTCGGGCGACGCCGACGACGCAGCTCCGTCCTGCGGCGCAGCGGGATTTCCAAACCTCCCCTGGCCTCCTCCTCATGCGCCTCCTCCTCCTCCCCCCCTCCTCCTCCTCCTCCTCCTCCTCCTCCCTCCTCCCCTCTCCTCCTCCCTCCTCCCTCTCCTCCTCCTCCTCCCTCCTCCTCCTCCTCCTCTCCTCCTCCTCCCCCACCCCCCTTTTCCTCCTCCTCCTCCTCCTCCTGCTGCTGCTCCTCCTCCTCCTCCTCCTCCCTGCTGCTGCTGCTGCTGCTGCTGCTGCTGCTACTGCTGCTGCCCCCCTCCTCCTCCTCCTCCTCCTCCTCCTCCTCCTCCTCCTCCGCCGCCTCCTCCCTCCCCCCACTTCTCCTCCCCCTCCTCCTCCTCCTCCTCCTCCTCCTCCTCCTCCTCCTCCCTCACCTCCTCCTCCAACTCCGCCTCGTGACAGAGGGGCCGCGCCGCATGCTCGCGTGCTCGCATGCTCGCATACTACCTTATGCCCATCCTCCTCTTCCCCCGCCTCCTCCGCCTCCTCCTCCTCCTCATCATCATCATCATCCGCCTCCTCCTCCTCCTCCCCATCCCTCCTCCTCCTCCTCCTCCTCCTCCTCCTCCTCCTCCTCCTCCCCCTCCTCCTCCTCCTCCTCCCTCCTCCCCCCCCCCCCCCCCCCCTCCTCCTCCTCCTCCACCTCCACTTCGGGGCGCGGAGGGGTTCATGGGGCTCTCTTGGGCCCTCGTAGGGGCACCTCGGGGGCATCCGAGAGCCATCTCGGGCCCCCCATGGGGCCACCGAGGAGCGCCCAACAAACGTTCCAAAACAAGTGCTTCGAAACGATGGGTTCTGGACCTTTTTTTTTGCTCGCTTTGGGGCCGTTCCTGGAGTCTCTCGGGGCTCGCCTGGGCCATCTCAGGGGTCTATCAGGGGCCTCTCGGAGCTATCTCGGGGCTCTCATGGGGCCCTCGGGGGCGCCCAACATAAGTTCCAACGCAATTGGTTCGACGCGGTGTGTTCTGGTCTGTTCGCGTCTGGGCCGCCCCTGGAGCCTCTAGGGGCTCTCTTGGCCCCTCTTTGGGCCCCCCATCCAAGCCATGTAGGGCTCTGGGCGAAGGGCGGATCAGGCCCGGGAGCGCCCTAGGAGGAGGGGGGGGAAGATGGCATTGAAAGTTCGTTCATAACCGTGGGTCTCGGCAAGGCCAAGTCGTAGGCATTGCTTTTTCATTGCGTTCTGTTCCCGCCCCCCCCCCAAAAAAAAAAAAAATGTATATATATATATATATATATATATATATATAACAATCGACCCAGATATGGAGGGGGGGGAGGAGCAGGAGGATGATGAGGACGGGGAGGAGGAGGGCCCTTGCCCTTCTGCGGCGTCTCGGGCAACGCGACAGCGGCCATCCGCTGGCCGCTGAACTGGCTGAGCGCGCCCTTCTGGAGCGACGCGAACAGGTTCTTCTGCTGGTCAGGGTCCTGCGTCAACGTGCCGTCGTCGAGCATGCGCTTCTTCTCGACTTCGGCCTTCATCTTCCACGCGCACTTCATCTCGTCCTCCGCAGTTTCAGGCATCAGCACAACGTCCCTGATGGTGCCATCGCGCCACTCTGTCTTCGTCACAGTGCGGCCGAGGCCGTTGGTGGCAGGATCGCCATAGAGCGGGATGTACGTTGTCAGCAGCTTCATGGTCCCCCTGTCCTCCTTCTCCACCGAGATCGACTGCGACTGCGCCACGGTCTCGACGGGCGCGCCGTCCCAGCCGGACAGGTCCCTCACGGCCTTGGCACCAGCCTTGTACTGGGCGATAAGCCATGTGCGGAAAGAGAAGAACTTGTCGCGCGTCGCCTTGTCCCCGGCCACATCAGCGGACACGTCAGTGCAGCTCTTGTTCGGCCAGAGTCGGTTCTTGGTGACAAGGCAGCACGCGCAAATCTTGCCGCCCCAGTTGGGCTTGCCCCAAGAAATCGTCGAGTCGGGGTCCAGCTCGTCGGGGCTCGAGGGGTCCTTCTTGCAGAACTTGCACTTCTTCTTGGCGAGGTCCACGTTCAGGGAAGCGAAGTAAGCGGCGGCCGTGGCCGAGAGCACGCCAACGAAGCCGCATCCCGCCTTCGACGCGTACTGGCGGCCAGAGACCCCATTGGCGCCATCGTCGTCATTGCCGACGCGGCGTCGCTTGCACCCGAGGCGCCCAACCGCCAAACCTTCGTCGTCGCCGCCATACTCGGAACACTCAGTCGGCGCCGACCTTGCCGGAACTCCCAAGCAATCCAACAAGCCGCCCCCGAAGCCGGCGTCGTCGAGGGCCATGGCCGTGAGCGGCGGGGGCCAGGAAGACTTCGGGTGGCCGCGAGAGAGGCGGCTGGAATGCGTCCGACAGCGAGGACAACTAGGCCCGAAACAGCTACCGATCGTTTCGAAATCCGCTCAAAATAAAGCCTGGGCCCCTCCTGGGGCCCATGCGCTCAAAATCCCCGAATGGCATTGAAGATATCCTCTCGAAGCTGCTCCCCAGACCTCTCCCAGGGCACCGCAAGGCGGCAATCGGGCCCCATTCAAGGGTTCAGGGGGCAGTTAGCCAAGTCCAGAAATTCTCTAACCTCGGCCGTCGAGGTGCGCGGCTCAAACCTCGACGCGAAGCGTGAACCCCGTTCCTAAGCCACCTAACTTCGCGCTTCGCGCCCGGCGATGCGCGACGCGCGGTCATCTTCGCGCCCTCGCGAGGCCACCCTGGAGATGGGCAGGTCCACGGCCCAGGCCGCGACGCGCGAAGAACGGCTAGAGCGAATGTCTTCGAGCCCCTAGGGGTGACGTGGCTGGCGTTCGGCCCCGTCTTGGGGGCCACCCTTTCAGGGGGCCTCGCTGGCACCAGGACGAGGGAGAGAGGATGGTGGATCGGGAAGCAGGGTGGTGGATGGGGCTTAGAGGGACGCGGGGTCCCCCCCCCCTCGCTGGCGCAGGGAAGAGGGGGGAAGGAGGGTGGAGGGAGGAGGGGTGGAGGGTAGAGGGAGGAGGGTGGAGGGAGGGTGGATGGGGGGGCGGGGGGAGGGGGACAGGTGAAAAAGGGCGCTAGAGGGCGGATGGCAGAGGGGCGACCCGGCCCACTCGGGGCAGAGGGGGAGAGCGACGCAGTTCCTTTCCCAGTGCCTCAGTGCCCTCTCTGAGCGCAGCCTTCCTGAGCGTCGCTTTCAGCCGCCGAGATCTCGAGCGAGGCAGCTGATCCCCTGGGCGCACTAAAGCTGCAACTGCGCTGGGAACCGAAAGTCATCAAACTCATCTCCCCAGCCCCCCATCCTCCACTCGCCCTGAACTCCTCATCCCCCTGGATCTCTTCAGGGAGGGAAGGCAGCCCTGGCTGGCGGCGCCGACAGAAATAATATTTAATGTGAATGAGCCCCGATGTCCTCGCCCGGGCCAACTTAGAACTTAGAACCAGGCCCTCGCTCAGAACAAGGCCCGCTCGTAGACAGTCAGCATCCCGATGCCGATCGCCATGACGTTGTAGGCGTTGTACGCGTTGCCACCCAAGTTCGTGTAGACGCCCGGCCTGGGGAAGGCGCTGGCAAGCATGGTGTTGCTGAACCACGGCATGCCCTGCAGCGCGAAGATCTCGGGCCCTTCGAGCAAGCGCTGGCGCTTGCGGAGCCACAGGAGGGCGTTCGGCGTGATGCAAGGGCAGGA
Source organism: Prorocentrum cordatum (assembly GCA_963575745.1). Classification (NCBI taxonomy): domain Eukaryota; class Dinophyceae; order Prorocentrales; family Prorocentraceae; genus Prorocentrum; species Prorocentrum cordatum. Next base: position 168,041 of record CAUYUJ010014550.1, read on the forward strand.
GCCAGTGCACCTTGGGATGCGGTTGATGCTCTGGTTCACGTCAATGATCTCCTCGGGCTCCCCCTCCCTGATGGGCTCCAGAGTCAGGTCCATGAAAACCACGCGCTCCTGGGAACGTTTGGGCATGAACCCGAGGTTCTTGACCGTCCGCTCCCCGTAGAGGCAATCGATCACTGGCGGGTACGTGAGGTTCCGCGCGCGGAAGGCCTCGCGGTGCTTCTCTGGCCAACTCGGCGCCTTCGCCTTGCCCTGAGCGGGCGCCCTCTCTGAGATCGAGATGCCCGCGCGACGCCCCTGGAACAACGCGAGTTCAGCGCTGCCCTCCTCCAGCAGGAACTTGTCGATATCCATCGGGTTCGCCATGACCGAGTAGATGATGCGTTTGCAGTTCGTCAGCATCGGGCCAGCGTCAGTCTGATCCTGCTTGGTGAGGGGGGTCAACTTCATCAGGAAGCCGAGGATCCACTGCCTGGGGGGCCGGCGGAGAGAGGGCCGAGGGCGCCCTGGGGCGACAAGAAGCGCCGCGAGGAGGAGCGGGAGGGAGACGCCGACGACCACGGAGATCAGGAGGAAAGGAGAGGCGAGACGAACAGGAGGCGGAAGCCGAGAGAAGTAGGATTCCTGGGGCCCGAGGGGGAGGGGGTCAGCCTACTTTTGCCCCCAACGCATTCAAGTTAAAGTTAGATTCTTCTTGCTGCACCAAAGCGAGCCACGACCGCGAATAATCGCGGGAAGACAATGGCCACAAAATGGCGTCGCAGGGGGCTCGCTTCAGCATAGACCAGCGGTAGGATATATATATATATATATATATATAGAGAGAGAGAGAGAGAAAGAGAGAAAGAGAGAGAGAGAGAGAGAGAGAGAGAGAGAGAGAGAGAGAGAGCGCCTGTTGCGACGCTGGGGCACCCCGCGGTCCCTGGCGTCGAGCCGCAGCGTCAGCACCGCGCAGCCCAAGTTGTGCAGCGCGATGACGATCTCGTCCAGGTTGTTGTCGGTGCCGTCGTCGCTCTTGTTGTCGATGGCGGTCACGTTCTCCAAGGTGAGCAGCGCTGGCCTGAACCTCGCGATATAGGCGAGGGAGTCCTTGAAGGTCTGCCCCGTCTTCTTGTCGCCCTTGCGGATGGTGACGCACGCGTCGGCGCTGTTGATGTTGCACAGGCTGACGCTCTGGCAGCAGAACCCAATCAGCACCCAACTGACGCCCGGGACTGGCTTCTGCTGGCTGGATATGATGTCGAACGCCTTCCCGTGCCTGAGGTCACCCGCGTCAGCGAACAGACACATGGTGGTCGGATCGTGCATGACCTGGAGGAACGCCTGGGCGACCTTCTTCTTCTCGCAAGCGAAGCGGCTGGTGGCCGTGGCCCGCTGCTCCAGGCAGAGACTCGCGGACTCCGAGGCCGCGCTGAGGATCGCGTCGATGGCGTACTTGCAAAGGTCGGTGCCGCTGCAGATTGTCCCAACGCTGATGTTCGGCTGCTGGGTCAAGGTCTTCTTCAGCTTGGCCAAGTCATCTGGAGTGAATCGACCGATCATCTGCGCCGCTGCTTGATCCAAGTCGTGTTTCTCGAACGTGAGGCGGTCGGACGGGGGCGGCGGGTGGACGTCGTGCACGTGCGTGGGCGGGGCTGCGCGCCCTGGCCCTGGGAGGCCTGCGTCGCCGCCAGCAGCCGCAGCGCTGGCGCTGGCGCCGTCCTGGGGGGCGCGAACGAAAGGGGGGGGGGGGGGGGGGAATGGGGGGATGTGGAAGGGAGGGTCGGAAGGGAGGGGAAGGAGGGAGGGGGGTGCGAGGGGGGGGAGGAGGGGAGGGGTGGGGGACGGGAGGGCCGGGATGGGGAGGGAAGAGGGGGGGAGGGGGGAGGGAGGGGTGGGGGTGGGTGATGGGGTGGAGTGGTGGGGAAGGGGGAGGGGAGGGGGGGAGGGGGTATGGAGGGAGGGATCGGGGGGGGGGGGGGGGGAGGTAAAACGCGAAAAAACGCTCTTGCTCACTAAGCCCTTTCAGTGCCAAAAAACCTGTTAGTGACAAGTGCTTTTTTTTTTTTCAGCTTGTTTGTTTGAGTACGGAAGGGCAGACTACAACTGTATCTGATCGTCTGCGTATGAGAGCTCTCGGGGATACTATTGAACACGGAGTGCGAACAGAGTGCAATGGCTGGGCCGCTAGGGGGGATGAAGGGGGCAGGAGGGAAATGGGGTGGGGTGAGGAGAGGAGAAGGGGAGCGGGTTCACAAGTGCCCTAGCCAGCCCCCGCGGCACCTGCGTGGCGTGAGTTGGATTCCGCCGCCGCTCTAAGGAGCCGCCCCCCCCCCCCCCCCCCCCCCCTCTATTTGGCATCCTCTGGGGGGAGGGGGGGGGGGCGGTGAAAGGGGTGCGAAGGGGGAGGGGGGAGGAGGAGGAGGCAGGGGGGGAAAGAATGAGGAAGGGGAGAGGAGAGCGGAGGAGGAGATGGGGGGAGGGGACGCCCCCCTCGGCAATCCTGAGCCCCCTCTGGCGCCCTCCTCGGCACGGCGAAAAAGAGGCTCGCTTCCAAAAACGGCCCACGGGCCCCTCTCAACTAATGCAGCAACTCCTCCTCCGCCTCCAGTCTTGGGCGATGTGCTTCTGGCATCCTCCCCCCCACACCTCTCCCCCCCCCCCCCCCCTACGTACTCCCCCTTACTCCCTCCTTGCCCCCTCCTTGCCCCCCCCTTACCTCCTCCCTTACCCCCTATCCAAATCGCCGGTTTACTCCTTCCTAATCATCCAAAACCATCCAAATCGCCGGATTACTCCTTCCTAATAATCCAATACCATCCAAATCGCCGGATTACCCCCTCCAGATCGCCGGGATCAAGGCGTAAGGGGAGGGGGGGGGGGGGGTCTAGGAGTAAGGGGGGGAGCCTGTGAGGGGTAAGGGGGTCATGGGCGGGGGTGAGGGGGTCACCAGCGCTGCACTTGGGGCCTGGCACTGGACCCAGGGACCTACTTGGGTAACTTTGGAGGTGGACTTGGACGACATCTGGGCGACCAATGGCTCGGTAGGCGCCGCAGTCCTGCCAGGTGGGCGCGGCGTGGCCCAGCAGCAGCATGTCCTGCAAGTCCACGCCCATGCTGAAGCCCTCGGGCGGCTTGAACTCGAACTGCATGCACACCGAGCCCCCTGGCAACGCCTCGACCCCGACGCGAACCTCGGCACGCGGAGGCCCAGCCGCCTCGTCCGCGGGCTGGGCGGAGGCTGGCCTCTTCCGAGTCTGGGTGCCCGCCACCGCCTTCTTGCCCTTCGTGACCTTCATGGGCGCGGCGCGCGGCGTTGCCCCCTGCTTCGCGGTCTTCCCCTGCCTCGCGGTCTTCCCCTGCTTCACGGTCTTCCCCTGCTTCGCGGCCTTCACCTGCTTCACGTCCGTCACGGACGCGGCCTCGCCCATGTCGCCCTGGTCCTGCACGGCGCTCACGAGGCCCCCGCCGCGGCCCCTGCCGCCCCGGCGGCCGCGGCCGCCCCGGGCAGCGACGCGACCTGCGAAAGGCCCGACCTGCCTCTCGAAGAACGGCTCAACTGGATCGGGGATGGCGGGTTCTTCTGGATCGGGAACGGCGGGCTTCTTCGACGGCTTCGCGCACTGGAAGATGAGGGCCTGCTTGGGCTCAGACGTGATCTCGTCGGCCGCGGGACGACGGCGCCTGGGCGGCATGCAGCCCAAAACCTGAAGCCGGGTGCTCGATAAGTCGGAGGCGATGGAGCGCGCTCGCCAACTCTGGCGCTCTGCAAACACCTGAACAAAAAACGGCAAAGAAGCGTCGTCGTCGTCATCGTCGTCATCGTCGTCGTCGTCCCCGCCGTGACTGCCGTCAGCTCGCCTGAGCCCGACTGGCCGACACAGCGGAATCGCCGTCGTCGTCGTCGTCGCCGTCGCCCCCCTCAGGGGGACAACGACGATGACGACCGCGACGACGACGACGACGACGACGACGATGACGACGACGAGGGGGGCCCCCTCCTCCTCCTCGCCCCCCCGCTGCGATGCCGAGGGGGTGTCAGGGTTTTCCCCCGCAGCGATGCGGCCGCGACTCGCAACCGACTCAATTCGAGAAACCGTGTGCAAACGGGGCGCCCTATCCGCCCTATCTGCTAAGCTCACCCACTCTACCCTGCTCTACTCGCGTCACTCACGTCTGCTTCTTAAGCTTCTGGAGCCACTTGAAAGCTGGGTGCAGGAGGCCTCTATTACGAACCCTCTGACGCGGTCGGGGCGCACGCGGAGGGCCGACCCCCTCGGCCTGGGGATACGCTATATCAGCCGAGGCTGATTCGCTCTTCCTGGAGCCCCCTGGGCCGAGGGGGTCGGCCCTACGCGTTCGCGCCGGCCGCCATTCCTAACGGCGCCGACGGCCCTGTGCTTCGGAGGGCTCATGTCACTCAGCAAGTCGCCCTCGAAAAGGTCGGCCCACTTGGCGCTGCTATCGCCGCCGCCACCCCCGTTGTGATCGCCGTCCGAGCCCCCCTCGTCCTCGATAGCGATGATCTCCCTCCTTAGAAACTCACGGGCCAAAGCGTGCATCCCTCTCTGCTCGAGGCGCGTCGCCGGGCACGACTGCCATGGCGGCGTGGCCCCGTCTGGCCCAGGGGGGGGCGGACCTCGACCCGAGAAGGCTGCCGCCGCCGCCCTCCCACCGAGGGGACTCCCACCCGTTCCTCGCCCCCCCTTCCCCCGCAGGCCCTGGGCCCAGACCTCGACTACCCCGACGCGATCGCCCAGGGCAACCCCAGGCCCCCGACCCCTGGCCCTGGGTCGAGCTGGCCATGAGATAGGCCATCTAGGACTACAGAGTGGATAATCAACATGATGATGATCGGTAAGGACGCAAGCCCCCTGGACGCCCGCGTTGACGTCTCTCGAGCAAGACCGGCCATCTCGTTCAAGGGCGGGTCGCGGGAGCCCGCGCAAGCATGGATGCACGGGTGCCCCAGGGCGGGCCGCTCGCCCCTGCAAGCCCGCCCGAACGCATGCGGAGGAGGGGGGAAAGGGGGGGGGAGGAAGGGGGGGGAAGAACAAGCAAGGGATGGAGTGCGGCGGAGCGGCGCAACGATCTGGGCGCGCCGTCCACGGGCGACCTCGCCCCCCCCGCCCGCTCGTCGGGGTCGCGGGCGACGGGCGCCGCCGGCGACGCAGCAGCAGCAGGCGGCAGGCGCCAGCTGGAAGCTGGCGAATCAGTAGCACACGTGCTGGGGCCCCTCCGACTCACCATCCTCCCGCTCACGTTCGTGGGCGAAGACGTCGGGGATGTTATCCTTGGCCCACTGCCGGCACGAGTTGCGCTCGGCGTAGCTGATGTCAGCGTTGTCCCGCTGCTCTCGCCTCGCCAGCGCCTGGTGCCCTGCCTGGTCGTAGCCGTGGCCGGCGAAGAGCCACGCCAACAGGAAGCCGACTGGTCGGCCCGAGAACTTCTGGGCTGACCCAGCGCACGAGCGGCCGGTGCGGCACAAGCCATGGGGGCACGCCGCGTTCACGCAATGCGCGGCCATCTTCTTGCGGCCGTGGGCGTAGTACAGGTAGCCGCAGCCGGGGACGTCGTACCTCGAGTACTGCTCCTGATCGCCACCCTTCTTGCGAGCGCCCCAGCCCTGGTGGATGCGCGGCATGGCGCCGTCCAAACCTGGGGCGGGGGGGGCGATGACAAGGGGCTGGCGGGCGACCCCCAGGCCCTGCATCCCCTCGTTTGGTTTAAAGAAACCTGCGCTCTAGATTCGCCACTTGGCGAGGACATGATGAGGGGGAGGAGGGCACCGCCGCGGCGCCCTCCTCCCCCTCATCATCTCCTCGCCCTCTTCGAATCCTCTTCGATATCCTTCTCCTCCCATCCCCCTCCCTCTTTCGATTGGTGGCGCTGCACCTGGGGGCTCCGCGGCAGCGGCGCGCCGCTTCTGGCCCCTGCGACCCCCAGGCTGCCCTGCAGCATCCAGCGGCTGGGGCGGCTGGGGCGGCGGGGGCACCTCCATCGGGTCATCCTCCTGCAGCCCGTCGGTCTTGCCCCCCTCGTCGGTGCCGCTGCCGCCCGAATCAATGTGCGTCACCTTTGCCTTCGCCCTCTTGCACCTCCGCGACTCTGCCGTCTGCGCACTCGGCTGGTCAGGCTGACGGCGAGCCGAGGGGCGCGAGGACGACGAGGCTCTGGTCCATGCCGCGGAAGGGCGCCTCGCGGCGGAGACAAGCACATCGAGCAGATCCCCCGAACCTGACGAACTCGCTGCTCTGGTCGACGACAAAGATGATCCGATTAACGGGGCCTCGCGAACGACAAACTCCCCCTGCAGCATCATGGCCAGCACGCTGGTGTTCGCACACCTGATCTCCTGCACCTTGGCCCCCTGCATGCCGTCGAGCACGACGCAGTCGCGAGCGACGCGGTAGCAAGTCGAGAAGTTGAACTCGAGGCTGCCGCGCCCCCTGGCCTCGGGCGGCTCCGCAACGTCCACCTGGATGACCCCCTGGAGGCACGCGCGGCGGCTGCAGCGAGCGAACACAGCAAGCGGAGGGCCCCGCTGGCGCATCGCCCCGATGCACAGCCACATCTCGACAGGTCGTGCGTCCGACGATGCCGCCTGCTCAACATCCCCGCCAATGATGCGAATCAGCTGGCCGCTGGACATGCCCTTCACGAAGGCCCGGAGCCCCGACGCCGCGGCGAGCGCCTGCGCGTAGACCTGCAGCGCGGGAAGAAAGGGTGGGCACGGGGGCACGCAGGGCGGGGGATGAGGAGGGGAGAGGAGGAGGAGGAGGAGGAGGAGGAGGAGGAGGAGGAGGGGCACGGGGGCAGAGGGGGAGGATGAGGAGGAGGATGAGGAGGAGGAGGAGGAGAGAGAGGAGGGGCATGAGGAGGAGGATGAGGAGGAGGAGGAGGGAGAAGATGAGGTACGAGGCGAGGGCGAGGAGCGAGGAGGGGGAGGAATAAGAACATGAAATGGGAGAGGGAGGGAAGACCTCCTTGTCCCTCGTCTGGCACAGGCCAGGGTGGAGCCTGAAGCACTGGTCGCGCACCGCGACGGGGCCCATCGGGACGGGGGTGGCGTTCTCGTCGGCGGGGCCCTCGACCAGCAACGTCTCGCGCAACTCGGGGCGAATCTTCTTGGCGCACTGCGTGACCCCTGGCACTCGGGCGGGGGCCCCCCCGCTGCTCGCGCCCGAGACGGCGCGCAGGTGCTGCTCGAACCTCGCCTCGGCAAGTGGCCACGTCTCATCGCCGACATCCAACGGCCACACCTGGCGCGCCCTGTCGCCCACTGCGATCTCGAACTCTGGGGGCTCGACGCTGCCAGTCAAGATGTCGAGCAAATCGAGGGCGCCACCGCGCAGCTCAGCCGCCGCGCCGCCCGCGGTCTCGTCGACGGGCTCCTGGGCCGCGGGCAAGGCTGCGTGCGCGGCCAAGTAGGTGTCCACCTGCTCCTGGGTCATCTCATCCATCTGACGGCCCCACTCCTCTCTCGCTCTCTTCTCCTGGTCATTCGTCCACGGTGCTCCCGCCCGGGCCAACTTTGCCAACCTTGATTTGGTATTCAAGAAGGTTTCGCGTTGGCGCGGCTGCCGCCGCTTCCTCGGCTTCCGCAGTCGGCGGGCGTCCTGGCGGGTTACAAGGCCACCCCGCCTGGCCAAGACCACCTGGTTCTTCTCGAGGCTGAAATCCAGGTGGCCCTGCTCGGTGAACTTAGCCATCATCCTGCGCGCGTGGTTCAGCAGAATGACGCTCTCTGCCCCTGGGCGCGAAGTGGAGCGGCAAATCAGATGCTTCATGATGGCGTGGAGCCGCTCGACGTGCGCGACGCTGGCCTTGCCGTCCTCGGCCCACGCCCGGATCGCCGCGATCACGACCTCACAGCACAACGCCTCCAAGATTGCTTCCTCGCCCAAGCCGCCGTCGGCCTTGGCCCGCGCCCAGTCCAACAGGCGCCCCGAGAAGGACTCGTCCAGGCAGCACGTCGGGGTGCCCATCAACTCGCGCATGGCGCCCTTCACGCACTCGCCGAGGGCGGCGCGGGGGGCAACCCTGAGGAGTTCGAGGGGGTACTCGCCGAACTGGGATTCCACTCGGTAGTGCAGCGACGCAGACAAGGACAACGTGATCTCCCGCAACTCGCCGTACATGTCGCCCAGGCTGGACTCTCGCTCGAGCCCGAAGTGATCTGCCAAGAAGCACGGGCCGTCGCCGAAGAGCATGGCGACGAGGCTGGACTGCACCTGCCGCATCGGCGACATGGACGGCGTCGCGAAGTCCAGGAGGAGCCGTCCTGTGCGAGGCAAGGCGAAGGAACGAGCGAACGACCGACAAGCGAATCGGTGTAGCGCAGAGCCGCATCAGGAGGAGGAGGAGGAAGAGGAGCGCGACGAGGAGGAAGGGAAGGTCGGAGGAGGAGGAGGAGAGGAGGATGAGGAGGGGGATGAGGGCGAGGACGTGGAGGAGGAGGAGGAGGAGGAGGAGGGGGGGAGGTGGGGAAGGAAGGGGAGGAGGAAGAGGACGACGATGAGGAGCATCACGGGGGGGGGGGGGGGGGGGGGGGCGAGCTGCGCGAGGAGGGTGCAAAGGCATGGGAGATGGAGAGGGAGAGAACAGCAATGAGGAGGGAGGAAGAGCAAAACGGAGAGAGAGAGAGAGAGAGAGAGAGAGAGAGAGAGAGAGAGAGAAAGAAAGAGAGAGATAGAGAGAAGAGAGAGAGAGAGAGAGAGAGAGAGAGAGAGAGAGAGAGAGAGAGAGAGAGAGAGAAAAGAAGAGATCGGACAAGTAGGCGGACCAGGGTCCGTCCGCGAGGCGCACTGCGGTGCGACAACTCGCAAGCACTATTTGCGGCGGTGCAGCCTTAAGATACGAGGGCGGGCTACAAAACCCCCTCCCCCGGCGCAGTGCGACTGACGCTACAGACGGCGGACAGACGATGAAGATCTCACCTGACAGACCGCGTGAGGTAAAAGGCCCCAACAAGAAAGGCGACGTGCTGGCACGTGGCTAGGCGGCTTGGCGGACCGCCAGTTGGGCGCTTGGCCGCTAAGCGGCGCGCAGTGACGGGGCACCCCCCGCCCCCACGCCCTGACACCGTGGACGCGGAGCCACACGTACACACGGGCAGGCAGAAAGGAGGAATTAGCGCGGGGCACCAGGTGGAGCGCCGCGGAACGATGACAACATAGCTTGGATGTTGAGTGACGGCACGACACCATCGGGCGAGGTCGTGAGCAGCTCGGCGAAGGCTCGCCCAGCGCTGTGGAGGCGCTGGAGTAGAGGACCTTGACGAGCTTGGGCAGCGGCGAGGTCCGCGGCGAGAGCTAAGCACCTCTGCTGAAGGGCAGCCATAGCCTGTGACAGCTCGGTTTCACGGTCGGTGAGAGGTGGCTGCTCAGTGACATCCGCCGAGGATCTCGAGACAGGGGCGAGGTCCTCGGTACGCCTGTCCAGGTGGGCTAGCGGCGTGCGGGACCCTGAACGCTGACGTCCGTCACCCTTAAAAGGTGACTGGAGGGGCCGGCGCGACCCCAGGGCTGGAGCCGCTAGGGCCGCGCCCCGAGAGGTCAGGGGAGCCGCTTCCTCTCGCTCAGCAACGGAGGAAGCGTGGGTGGGGCACGAGGGCCTGTCTGGTTTAGTACCCTGCGGGGGGGCTGAAGCCGCCCCCGCGGGTCGCTGACGATGGGGAGGCGGAGTGGTATGCGCGGTGGGACCAGTCGTGATGCCGTGCAAGGCCGCTGAGGTCGGTCGCGTAGAGGGTTGGTGACTCGGTGGGGCGGCATGGTCGGCAGCGTGTGGTGTCGGCGGTGCGTCCTCAATGCCACCCAATCCTCGGGGGGCACTCGGGTCGTGGTCGGCGTCCTGGCGGTGACCGATATCATCGTATGTGGGCGTTAACGCTCTTGGGGACGGCGTCGCAGTAGGGTTTGCGAGGTTTCCCGACGGGGCGGGGTTTTCGTTGGCTGGTCCGTCGTCCAAAGCGTCCGATCCCCCACCGAGGCTGAAAAGGTCATCGTCCTGCTCATCAGCGTCTTGAAAAGGAACGGCGTTGTCATGTGGGTGGGCTGACGCACTCAATGGCGGAGTCGGGGGCGCCGTGCGGGTGCCCGCCGGGGCAGGGTTGGCGCTGGCTGACTCGTCGCCCAGGGAGTCCAAACCTCCACCAAAGCCGAACGGGTCGTCCTCCTGTTCGTCGAATAACCCCCGTTGGGCCTCGGCCCAGAGCTCGTCGGGGTTTTGTGGGATGTCTGGTCCAGCCGCGGGTGGAGCCTGGTCAGACAGCAGGGGATTTGGTTCCATTTTGTTTAGTTCTGCAGCAGTGAACCCAGCCCTGCGGTGTGGGAGAGGAAGAGTACGATGTCTCCGCTCGTAGATGGCAACGGCGACTCCATGGAGCACGGTCGCTTGGCGGTGTCGTGCTTTGGCAGCTTCAACGATGTCGTCTGGGAGGTTATGAGTACGTGCCGCCGCTGTGGCGAGGGCGTCAGCCTGACGATTGAACTCCTCCGCGATGGGCCCGATGAGCCCGAGGTCGATGCCCGTGTCGCCCTGGTGGCTAGCGACTTTCTCTACGCGGAACATGTTTGGCTTGGCCATGACACATCGGTGGACCTTTTCCCAGAACTCCACGTGCGTGCCCTGCGGAGGTGAGTGTCCGTCGATGATCCTTTGGAAGCCGTCGACCACCGCCTGGTTGTCCACGAAGACGTGTACGGGCTGTTCAGCACATGCCGTGAGGTGGACAATGGCGAGGGTCTCCGCAAGCTGTGCGTTCTGCGTGATGCCGTGAACGCGCGCACTGTAGTTCATGCGGTGGTCGATGCCGTAGTAGACGCCGTAGCCCGCTCTTGCAAGCAAAGGGATGGCTTGGTTGGTGCATGCACCGTCCGTGGCAGCGTAGACCCATGTCCAACCAGTGTCGTGGTCAAGGTAAGTGGTGTAGGAGTCCTGGGCTGAAGCCGCAGGATCTCCCTCAGGCGGGGGCCGCGGTATGGGTTGAGGTAGCGGGTCCCTCGCGAGGTCGGCTTGCAGATCGAGGAGGGCTGGGTCCTCATCGAAGAGCCCGCAATGTCTTGTGTGCGGAGGAAGACGGGCCCACTGCTCGTCACTGATGAGGGTGGTGAGAGGGGCTCTTTCACGGGCCCAGCACTTGCAGTCACGCACAGTGTGCTCCTGAGTTTCCTCTTCCTCATCACAGTAACGGCAAATAGGGCTGGGATCAGCGGACGTATTTGATCGAGAACGTCGCTGTTGGGTGTGGTCCCCGCCCGACAGGTAGTTTAAGAGGAGCGCCAGCTGCCATGCGTTGCATTTGGCAGCTCCTTTGGTGCGGGCGAGCCACGTGCTGGCGAAAAGGTCGAGGCCCTGTCTGACCGAAGCAAGGTGACCAAGGTCATGACGCCGTGGCTTGATTTTTCTGAGAAAGGCTCTGCGTTGCGAGGCGCGCAGCATGTGAAGGAAGGCGTTTTGGGGAAGGTTCAGCCAACTGATCTGAAAGCCCCAGTCGTCGTACATGGTGCCAAATGTGGGCCAAGTCCAACGGAGCTGCTGAAGCGTCTGAACAAGTCGTCCAACAGGTCCTCCGCCAAAAAGGGTCTGGACATGGTGTTGGAGATCCCTGACGAGGCCGCAGAGAGTGGCGTCGCGGTTGACCTGTCGCCGCAGGCACAGGAAGACTTCACGCTGCATAATGGCGTCAATCTCCAGGGCGTGCCCTGGGACGCACACGGCCATGAGAGTCCAAAACTCGACCCACCTGTTTCCCTTGGGGCGGATAGCCGCCTTAAGGGCATGGTTGTAGGCAGTTTTGACGGGGCCTGATGGGGCTTGGATGTCAGTGCCCGTGGTACAGACGCTGGCAGCAAGGGAGCGGGCGTGCCGCGCCTTAATACGCATCGGAGATGGGAGCTTGCCAATACGCGGCAGGCGACTAGTCGCCCTGCGAACACGGGCGTCAGCGGTGGCCGTGAGGTTGAGCGCGGCTGGAGCCGGCGCTGCCTCGGCGTTGATGTAACTTCCGACGAGCTTGAAGGAGTCGACCACGCGTAAGGGCCGTTCCGCCAAGGTGAGCTGGGTAACGGCGGTGTGAAGCTCGTCAGTAAGCGCCCACCCCGCCACTTTTCCAGGATGAATGCGTTGACCAGAAAATCGATCAAACTTGGCGGTTTCATCAAGAGATTTCTGCAACTCGGGCGCGGTGTGGGTAGTGGAGTTGCTGTCGTCAACAAAAGTAGTGCTGAGTGACCGCGGCACGTAACGATGCTGTCTCTTGGTCCAGACGCACATGAGCAGCTTAATGTCGTCCAGGGACCAAGAGCTTCCCTGGAGGTGACCGTTTGTCCTGGCCAGTTCCTTAGAGTACGCACCGTTCATGCGGATGTAACGTTTGTGGCGCCTGTAGAAGTTTCTGCGGACAGTAACGATGTCTTGGGGACACCCCGCGTGAAGCGCGAGGTTAAGGCATATGTCCGTGATGAGATAGTCGAAACACTTCTGACGGTCCAGGGCAGCTCCAGCCAAGGGAAGGAGAAGGGCTCTGGCGTGTTCGATGCGAAGGGCGAGAGAAGTGCTGACGTCCCCAATGGTAGCTTTGGGGACAGCGCCAAAACTCGTGGCGTGGGTCCATCCTTTCCGCCATTCCGTGAGGCTGCGGTAAGCTGGTGCTTCCCACGCGTACATCCAAACGGAAAGCACCGAGAGAAGTCGTTGGTCCGTTGGGAGTTCGCCTCGGCCTTTTCGGAGGCACGGGTTTGGGACGTGGAGGAGGGGTTCTGGGATGGTGCCAGTGCGTTGCATAGCTCGTAGAACGCTGGCGAAGAGGCGAAGAATGTCGTCGGGAAGCTCCTTTGCCTCCTTAGTAGTCCAACCGTCCAGACCCCCCGCGCGTCTCGGTGAACGGGTGCGAATGAAGTGGATGAGTTGGTCGTCGGTGAGGTGGAAAGGGGTAGCTGGTGATGGCGTAGGCAGCTCCTGTCGGTACTCGTCGTAGAAGTCGGCCCACGTCGGCATGGCTTCGGCATCATGTCCCGCACGTGCGCGGTACCTGCCCAAGATGGGCTCCCAGGTGTCGACCATGAGCTTCAGCATGTCCTTGATGTTAGCAACAATGGCGTTGGCAGGGAGGATGTCGGGGACTTGCGCAGGTGGTGGTTCACGGGTGTGGTCTTCGTCGCTGTCCGTGTCGGGCGAACTACCGTCGCCGGGGCTGAAGCCGCCAGCTTCGGTGTCAGCGTCGCTGTCGTCCGTGCATGCTTCGTCAGGTTTGAAGGCGTTGGTGTCGCAGTGGAGTTGCGTATCGTCAGGAGTAGTAGGCGTGCGGAGATACGCCGTGGGCGAGCTATCAGCAGCTCGTGCGTATATGGCCGCCTTTCGCCCGCTTGGCTCACGGACGCCCTCGGCCCATATCCTGATGCGTTCCGCCTTGGCACGGTTCGCGCGTCGCGCCAGCTCTAAGTCGAGATGTTGGATCAAAACGTCAAGGTGCTCCCCGTGCGGCACTGGCTCGTCTGGGGCCCAGGCCTCGGGGAATTCCAGGAGAACCGTGGGGCGCAGCTTGTGGCATAAGAGGCGGGCCGCGGCCCACGTGCAGTCGATGCGCTGCGCGAGGTACGGCGGGATAGCACGGCAATCTAGATGGTGGTGCTGTCCGATGAAACGGAGCTCGCAGAGTTGCCGATGGAGCTTGCGCAGTCGGTTCATGTGAATCGTGGAAGCTCCGTAGGTGGGGAACGCGCGGGGGACAACCGGTCGATCCTCGAACGTAGGCGTGAGCCCGTGCATGGTGGGGGGCTTCTTTTTTGGGTGGTGGGGCGGTGGAGGTGGCAGATCGCGTAGACGGGTGAGATGGTACTCATGACTGGCCTCGTTAGCCAGGGTGAACATGCGCTCCACGTCGTCTCGTGCGTCGGCCTGCTCCATGCGGTCCTGGTACCGCCCAGCGATGAGGGTCCCAAGTGCTTGCAGCTCGTGCCCCTCATGAACTCCATCGTCGGGCGGGTAGGGCGTAGGGGCAAGAAGACGTCGGGCCGTATGGTCGAGGCGACTGAGGTCAAGCGTGACCTGCAGGCCAACGTGCGACTTCGCAGGCAAGTCGCGAAGGTAGCAGAAGTCGGTGACAAGGGATCGCGCCGCCTGGTTGGCAATGATATAATCGATGCGCGATGTGCGGGGGCACTTGGTGACGCGGTCCCAATCAGGGATATTGCCATAGGTGTGCATGGTGTGATCTGGTGTGCCCTCAGCGACGTTGGACCATCCGTGCTGCAACATGTGCAGAAGGTGTGGATTGTCGTCAATGTTCGTGTTGGCGTCCATGCAGATGAAGTAGGGTGCTGAGCCGACCCTAGCGGCGGCACAGTCAGCGAGCCGAAAGAGAGCTGTGCTGTCTCCTCCAGCAATCCCGTAAAGGCTCGCTATGTAGATCCCCGCGGGCCCATGTTATTTCGTCGCCGCCTACGGCGGTGTTGAGTGCAGAGTGGGAGAAAGACCTCATGCCATCTTTTCTTGGCCTTGAGGGCGGCGATACAGGGCGCATTGTCGTCGACAGTGGAGTCGACGATGGCATCCTTAGAGAGAATGGCGACCCCTCCCGAGGCGCCAGTGTTGCCCACAACGGTGTGATCAGTGCCGCCGTGGGCAGCTCTGCGCTGGGCTCGCGCCAGATCAAGGTCAGGCCCAAGACTGGCGTGGTATCCACCGTGGAGAGGATTGGCGGCGCTGGTAGCGATGGCTTGCCTAGTCGGCTTGGCATGTCGGGTCTCCTGCAGTGCTATGACAGCGGCGTTGTGGTCGACACCAAGGGCGGTGATGGTTGGCCAGTTCGCTGAGAGACTGGTGATGTTAAGGCTGACGAGGTGTATGGAGCGACCTGGCCCGTCTCCATCGGTGGAACTGGGGTTTGCGCGCCCCGCACGGTGAAGGTCAGCTTGGCCCTCGCCCCAGTAGGAGGCTTGGCCACAGTAGGAGCTCATGGCGTTACTATGGGCTAGCTTGATCGGGGCTGAAGCCGCCGTCAGGCCAACCATATAGGAGGGACACGGTCGGCACTGCGCCAGGGGGGGTTCATAAATATTAGTAAAAATGTCACGAAACTTCCTCCTCACTCCTGTACTATAGGGGACGAGGGGAGGAGAAGTGAGACGGCAGCAGTGGGAGAGGGAGGCGACTCCTCGATCCATCCTGCCGAACACAAGGACAAAAACGAGACAGCGGCGGCGGCCAGGCGCGGCGGCGGCACAACGCACGCGCATGTACTGCGCACGCGCCACCGCTGGTCCCTCCTGCGGTGACACGCCCGCCCCGTCAGTGTCTTGATGAGCAGCATCTGGTGGAACGGCTCCAGCAGCACGATCGGAGGCATGACGCTGGGCCTCGTCCATGCCCGCTGCCGTGAGGCCCACGTTGCGGACAGGGCTGATTCCCCGCGGGGCCGCAGCTGCCGCGGCAGCAGCCGAGGTGGCGGGGGCACCGCCCCGACTCTGAGGTGAGAGCGGTGAGCCCCCGTCAAAGCCCGCCACAAGGTTCTTGACACGGTACTTGTTCTTGAACGGGTCGAAGGTTGGCGCCTCGTCGATGGGGACGATCACGCGGGTGGGCAGCTGCGGCTCGTGGTCAGTGGACGGCGTCGGCTCGAGGTCGACCTGGCTAGGGTCGATGACGCTGGCTCCGAAGCGTGGCACCACTTCGGGGGGTCGGGCATCGGCCTGAGTCTCGCGCGGCGGCGAGCTCGTGGAGCTCCCTGGGGCCTTGCGTGAACTGTGGCGGCTGCAGGTCCTGCTGCGCGGGACGCGCCCGCCCGTGTGACGGTCGCGTGGCGAAGTCGCCTGGCATTAGCGCGCTCAGAATCCGCCCTGCTCGGGGATCGGATCGGCGCCGCGCAGGGTGATGGGCTGGGCTGGCGAGAGGCGCTTGTGCCGCCTTCCGCCGTGGCTGTGGCCGGGTCGGGGTCGGCCGCGTCTGGGCGGGGGCTGACGTGGTGGGCGCTTCCCTCGCTGTGCCTCGGGGAGGCGCTGCGATGCGCCTGGATGCGCGTGAGGACGAGCGGGGTGAGCGGCTGCCTCTCCCGCACAGGTGGGGCAGGTTTGGCCTGGGCAGGGCGCAGTGCTGCATCTACGTTTGGCGGGGGCGTGTGCTGGCGCGGTTGCCAAGCGCGCACGTTCGCATCGCGCCATCCTTCGGGGCGCCCAGCCCTGCCACGGTATGTTGCAGCCCCCTGGGCTGAAGCCGCAGGGGTTATCACTGCAGGCTGGTTGCTGGAGGGGCCCTCATGTCGGCCTGAGTAAAGGCCCCAGGCGCGCGTGGACCCTGGCACTGGCGAGGTGGCCCTTAGGGCATGTAGGGGTGCACGCGAGTAGCCGATGGCCGCTGGGTGAACCCGGGCGTTGGGGGCTTGGCCGTAGCTGGAGGCGGCTGCTCCAGCAGCCGCAGGCATGGCACCTATGGGACCACGGTGGTAGGCGGCAACCCCGTCGTAGGCCGTGTTACCGCCTGTCGGGACTCGCGCAGGGGAGCGGTAGCGTGGTGTGCCCTGCTGTCCTGCGTCACGTTTGTCCCGCTGCTGGATGCGCTGCTGGTGCTGTTGGTGGCGCTGCCAGTCGGCTCTCGAGAGGGGACGGGTGTCGGGGAGGATGGTGGGCACGTCGGGCCGCTGCCAGCCCCGATAGACGTGCTCGAAGGCGTGGTCAGGGTAGGTCCCCCCTACGGGTGAGTATCGACGCACATGCTCCGTGTAGTCGATGTTCTGCGGCTCTGAGATCGCCGTAATGTTGATGGCCCGCTGGTGCGCTGGTCCGTAGAGGCAGAAACTACCACGGTTGCTGCGGTCGTGGTTTAGCTCAGCTTCGGTCGTGGCACGGCTCCCCATGGCGTCACAGAGTCGCATATCGTAGTCGAGAGCCTGAGGCCCAGGACCACCCTCGGCGTCCCAGTACAGTACCACATCTCGCCAGCGGGTGCGGGTCATGTGGGTGCGCTCGGCGATCAACTCGCAGACGGTCCTGACCGTGACACGATCCCTGTACATGTTGGTAATGGATAGGGAGAAGGGTCGGCGGACCGTCTTGTTGAAGGTGAGTTCCTCCTTGAGGGCCTGATGGGGGCTGAAGAGCACGTAGCCTTCCCTCCAAAGCGGTTGGTCGGGGGAAGGTTCTTCGGGCATCCCCGTTCCTGTGAATCCAGGTGCCGCGTTGTGCCGTCAGGCAATCCCTGCCTGGGGACGCGCCGCGGCTGTGGTGGGAGGTACCATTGGCCCTGGTAGCCTACTTGCCCTGGTTGTGGAGGTTCTCCCCCGGGGCCTGAAGGCGCTCGGGGGGGGTTCCTTGAGGTCGTGGAGGGCTGGCGCGTTGCCGAATTGGCGGGCAAGGATGTGCGGCGGCATCCCTGTGGCACGGACGTCGAGCTGGTTGTGTGGCCTGGGAGGGTGGGACACCTGCTGGACAGGCAGCATGTGTCAGAGTCCCTCTTATTGGTGCTGTATGCACACGTCCAACTGTTGCACGAGTAGTCCGTGGACCAGTCCATAAGTGTACGCAGTCCGCTGCGGCCGCAGTCTGGGCACGTTAGTTGGCCCGAGGTGCCAAGCTGTGTGTTGCGGCGAGCCGCGCAATATTGGCAGCATTGGAATCGACACTGTAGGCAAGACCAGCGTCCTGTAAGGGCGGTAGCGCATGCTCGTTTGTGCCTGGGTCGTCTGGGTGGGGTCTCGGGCGATCCCACAAGGGCCAGACGTCAGCAAACCAGGATTGGCCAGTAGTGCGGACTACCTCGGCGGGGAGGCGTGCGTCCTCGGCATGGCACCTGATCCACTGGGGCCCCATATCCGCTGGTACCATGACGGTGCGCCAGGAGTCGTCCCCTTTAACGTGGACTTGGGTCGGTGCCCAGAGCTTGGTGGTGGTGTCGCCGTGATCATGATGGAGGATGACCCAGCCGTCACGCCCGTCCACCGTAGGGTCAATGACGCGGTAGCCCATGACTGTCGTCCCCCACGGTAAGTAGGCGCCATCGTGGTGATCACCAGGGTCGAGCAAGACCTCGATGCCAGGGGCGTTGACACGGGACCGCACATCACGCACGTGGTAGGCGAGGACGTGGTAGGCAGTCGGCTCCTCCTCCGTCACAATGTGCTCCCACGTCTCGATGCCGCTGTTGTCGGAGGTGGAGTTCCCGACGCTCTGTCGTGACGAGCGAGAGGCAGATCGTCGCGCACGGGCGCGGCCTCGGGCGAGGGCGGCGGCCGCGCTGATGAGGGATGGCGTTCGGCGTTCGTCGACTCCAGATGACGTCGATGAGGGGTCTGGACTGCGGGCTAAGGCTGTGCCTGCCTTGCGCGTGCGTGGTGGGTCCGACGCGGCCCCAGGGCTGGAGCCGCTGGGGCGCGACCCGTGTGCGTCAGGATGCCCCCGCACGGGGACAGCTTGCAAGCCCGTGTACACCAGGTCGATGAGTGGTTTCGGGTCCAGCTGGAGTATGTGGAGCGAGACGCGCGGTCGAGGCTGATTAGGGTCGCCCCTGGTGGCTGCTTCCGTGTCGTAGTGCTGTTTGGCCCATGCTCGCGCCGCTTCTGGCGAGTATAGCGCCTGCGGTGGTGGCCATGCTGCCGCGATGGTTGATCTGCGCCTGGTGCTAGCTTCCTGGTCGTGAGCTTCAGCCGCCTCACGGAGATCTGGATGATCGTAGCCAGCACTGTGGAGGGCGTGCGCGCAGTCACCCATGCCATAGGCGTGTGGGAGGGCACGGCACCTGGAAGCAGCTTCTGTGGGGGCACACCAGTCCATGCGGATGAGGAGGCTCAGAACCCGAGGGTAAATGAGGCGCGCTCCGTGGGCCTCCCCTTTCACGTAGTTGTGCCTGTTTTCCCCGCGCGGTGGTTGGGTGGCTTCGCACTTCCAGAGTGCGATGGGTCCCCACGCGAGGGTGTCGTCTTCGAGGCTGTAGGGCGGGTGGGGCGGTATCGCGTACCACGCGGCCAGCGAAGGGTGCACGCTCACGTACGTGCGGCCAAAGTTGGTGCCAGTTCGACCCTTCGTTTCACGGCGGGGGCCTGGCAAGAGGTGCCCTCCACAGGCAGCAAGACGGGCCGCAAGGTCGCCGCGGGTCCCATGCCAGAAAACAGTGGGCGCGTCGGTGGTGGGTTGACGGAGGCCCCACGTGAGGTATGGGAAAATTGTCTCGCCCGAGTTGCCGCCCGAGTCTTCCAGCACCCAAGTGAGGCGGTTCGGCGGCCTCTGCATGATGTCCGTCCACGGCCCCAGCACTTGGAGTGTTGGGTCGTGAGTGAATCGAGGGTGGTCGTGGAGTCGTAGAGCGTCTTTGATGTCCTCAGTGGACACGCCACTGTTCCCTAGCGCGCAGCCGTTTTGGTACAGGGCGTTAAGTATGCTCTTCGGCGGCTCGGGGACCGCTGGGTCACGCTGGATGGTGTTGCGTGGGTTGCGTGTCGGTGGCTTGAGGGCAGTGTAAGGCGTACCAGGGCCTGAAGGCGCCTGGGGCCTGTCAGGTGATGCATAGCGTGCTCGCCGTCGTGGTGGTTGGGTGTCCGCGTCGGAGGATGAACCACGAGCGTCAGCATGTCGGAAGATGGACCACGGGCTGCCATGGGTGCGTTCTCTCGTTTCCCTTGGCTCGGTGTCGCTACCGTGTGCTGTGGCATCCTCGTTGGTCGGTAGGTTACCGAATGTCGTGCCGTTCTTGGAGCCGTCTCGTGGCGTCGGGCTGGTCGATCTTGGTGTGACAGACGAGGTTCGCGATACGGCGGCTGTGACTTCAGCGATGGCGGCGGTGGTGGCGGTGGTGACGTCGGCGACTGCGGCGGCAACAGCTGCGGCGTAGTGTTCCTGTAGCAGCGGATGTCGGAGTGCGTGCACCTGCTGGTCGTCGTGTTCGTCAGCGAGCGTGCACGGCATTTTGTGTGTGGCCTCGTCCTTCGGCTTCCTGCTCGGTTGGCAACAGCGGAGGCACCAGTGGGCAGTGGATGAGTCCAGGGCCCGCGCACATATGCGGGCGCCTACGTGTCCGACAGCTCCCTGGGCAAGGATTTTGGCACCGACGAGTAGAAGACCACACACAACTCCACCCGTGGCTATGGCCCCTAGCTTGCCGCTGGCCCATTTAAGGACGCCCCCGAAGCCGCTCCCGACTGCAGTAGCTCCACCCGAGACACCATCTCTGAGTTTGTCGCTGGTCCATTTGAGAGTGGCCCTCAATGTGGACGTGACATAGTATGTCGTTTTGCGTCGGAATATAGTGGACGCCGATGGGCCTGGTGCGGTCGCTTGGCGTCGTCGTCGTTGTCGGTAGCTGGGGTCTCGGCTCGGGGTCGGCAAGTATCCATCGATCTGGTCCTTGTACGGCATTGCTATCGCGTTGGCGTACGTGGCCACCAGGAGGCAGATGAGGCAGCCACAATGTCGTGATGCCGCTGAGCTGTGCTGGGGCTCGTGGGGACCGCTGGCATCTGAATGTTCATCATCGATGGGGTCGTTGTCGATGTCGGCCTGCCAGTGGTCGATGGCACTAGGGTTGGAGTCAGTCACGTTGTCACCTCCTGCGGTCTGGGGATGTCCAGGTCTAGCCAGTGGTGCAGCGGGGCTGAAGCCGCCACTGCACGGCCTGGCATGAGCTGGCGAAGCAGTGGAATGGCTAGTCACATCAGCGGCAGTGACGCCTTCATCGTCGTTAGGCCGCGCAGAAGGGTCGGCCTGTTCTGAGGTGTGGGGCGCACTACGTTGCCACGGGGCGAGCCCAGAGTGAGGCTCACTGTCGCGGTCACGCTGAGCCGAGTCGCCTGATGGTATCGTGCCGTCTCGATCCTGGATATCGATGTCGTCCTGGCTATCCTCCGACGCGTAGAACGAGTCCATGGAAGTATTGCCGATATCACTGGCCGCGATGTGCTGGAGCAGCCATGATACGGGATCTTCTGCGGCCTGATCGGTGCCGTCCGTCGGCGCCGCCGCGAGCTCCGCCTCGACGAGCGGCAGCATGTCTGGCGGTTGGTGCAGGATAACATCAGCGAGGTATGCCATGGCGTCATGGTCGGGTGGAGGGAGACCTCTTGGTAGCAGAGCATGGGCCCGTGAGAGGTATGGCGGCAAAGGTGCCATGAAAGCCTCAGGGCCAACGAGCGTGGCACGAGCGCCCTGGTACTCCAGAAGGAGGCCGAAATAGCGGGTGGCGTACTCGCGGCTGCTCTGGATCCGAGTGAGGTTGCGGTGGATGCGCTGCCTGTCGGGGCCCGCTCTGTGCCAGATGTCCTCGCACATGTCGACCGCGGTGCGATGACGCAGGGCGTCGGTGGTGTCCTCGGACGCCTCAAGGAAGAGGTGATCGTACTGTGGCAGATGGAGCGTCGCCAGGATGTACGGGACGCAGTCCTCGAGCCATGCCCAGAACATGTCCTGGTTATCCTCACCTGGTGCCCACGCCGCAGCACACGGTTTGAGCCGGGCGCGGATCATCATCAGGTGCCAGAAAGCAGGGTCTTCCTCGGGTTCGCCCCTATCTCGCATGGGAGTGGTGGGACCCGTAGGGCAATAGCGGGGCACAGCAGCGGGGCTGAAGCCGCCACTGTGTGCCTGGCCAATACTGCACGGACTCGCGGCAGCGGTGCCGTTGACGATCGGATCCAAGATGGTGTAGTGGTCGTACTGGTAGATGCTGTCATCGTAGAGGTAGAAAAGGGACGCACGTTCGACGTGCTGCAGAAGAAACCCACCTCCATGCTGGGGCGCACCGCCTGAAGACGGGTGTGCTCCAGCGAGAGAGGGGAGGGCCAGGCTGAAAGCAAATCGCCACATGATGGCGAGGCCTGGCAGGCGGCGCGAGCGATGAGCCAAAAGCTGCATGTCAGCACGCATCTTTAGGTACCCCTGCATGCTCATGTACATTGCAACAAACACTCCCACAGCAAGATGGCAGGTGTCCCTACACCAGGTAGCTTGCTCGTGCTGCTGCCAAAAATGACATGATATAGCAAGGAGGAAGTACGGCGAGAAGTGAGAAGGGATGCCTCTGAAGGCGCTTCCTCGGAGGGCTGAGGCGGGCCCTCTGAGGCACCTTCAATAGGGTTCCTGCGTGGCCCGCCCTTTGTCTTTGCCTTTGTCAGCCCCTGGGGGCCCCGTCCCTGGGGTGACCTGGCCTGGCTGGTCGATCCACCCGCAGACAGCCACGGGATTGGCAACTGGTGCAGCTTCCTCCTTTTTGGTTTCGAGGGTGGCCACCTGGGGCAGGTGGATGGTACCCCCCGTGAGGTGCCCGAGGAGGGCCAGGATGTCGCCGCGCAGTGCAGCAGCTTCGGTAGTTGCCGTCTGTTGCTGAGTGACGACGGTGGCAAGCCCTCGTTCCAAGCCTGTAACGTGCTCCGTGAGTGTGGCCTGGGATGAGAGAACGCCCGCAAGCTGGACCTGCATGTTGTTCACCGTGTTGGCAAGCAGCTCGTGCTGTTGTTCCATGTGTTGGATGCGGGTCGTAGCGGCGTCTGACAGTTTAGGGGCCGTAGCGAAGCGTTCGCCGAGGGTGTTCGGTTCGCGCGATGCCACGCTGAATTCATCCTCTGATGAGAGGATCTCGACGTCGCCTGGTACCTCGGCGGCTGCGTCAACGTGCCCTTCCGTGTGGCCTCCACCTTCGGCCGCCCCCGTGCCAGGTTGCGGGTCATGCCCGTCCCCACCTGGTCCTTGGACGGCCGTCTGCTCGGCAGCTCCATCCGTGCCGTGCGGGGGTGCAGAGGAGCTGCGGCCTGGAGCGCCGTGTGATCTTGCGTGCGGCGTGGCGTCGCGTTTCCCGCTGGAGGATCGGTGGCGCTTGGCTAAAGGCTCCTCCTTGGGGATCGGGAGCGGTGCGACGCCCTTGCCTTTGGGCGTGGCAGTCATGAGGTCGTGGAGGTAGGGGCTCTGGGCCGCTTTGGTTAGGAGTGTGCCCGTGGCGGGGCTGAAGCCGCCACCACGGGCGGGCGGCGTCACAGGCTCTGTGATAGTGGTAGGGGTGACAATGGTAACGTTGTCCCTCTTCGGCACGACCTCAGCCAACGGGGCCTCGGTGATGCTCCTCGGGATGGGGCACCCTGCGACCTGTACCGTATATGTGGGTGGGGGACGATGAGCGCGCACTAAGGCAAACTGCGCCGAAGTGGCTGGGTCCCAGGCGGTGTGGTAGACCTCACAGTCCCATTTGACGGACGGGCCCGTGAGAGTCTTAGCAAGCTGGGTCAGCGTGGCATGGCGTGCCGCAATGCCCGTGATACGGTATCGCGTCTTGGCGAGAGTGGCTTCACAGCCACGGATGCTGACGGCAGCGGCCTTGGCGGCGTCTGACCCACGTGCAACACGGATCCCCAATAAGCCTGACTTGCCGTGCCTGACGACTCCTAGGGCTTTGAAGTCCACCGACTTCTGAAACGCCTCTGCCATCGTGATGGGCTGGTCCTCGGGGAACCACACGGTCTGGTACTTGTCTGCCGTGGCTCGTCCGCACCTACGTTGCTGAGGTCGTAGGTGGCGCCGAGTTGCCCCGAACCCGCCAAGATCTTGTCAACTGCTTGGAGACTGACGCCGAAAGTGGCAGCCAGGGACCTTTTTCCGACGCCAGATCCGTACCTGCCTAGACTTTTGCAGGGTTCGAGGATAGTGACGGCTTTAAAGTTGCCGTGGAAAAGGGCCTTGAAGGTGTCCTGCAGCTGACTGTCGAGCTCCTGGCGGCGAGCGTCTTTCTTAGACTCCCTGTGCTTTTGGTTGTGGCGCGCCTTGTCCTGTGGAGCGGAATCCCCTCGGAAAGGACCCTTGGCGCGTGGACCACCGTTCACGGGGGCGCCTCCCGAAAACTGATCCTCGAAGGCCTGATGCATGGAGGGGACTGCGGCGATGGCTTCGGTTTCATGTATGGTCACCCGAATCCAGCATACGTGGTCGGCAGGATCAATGGTGGCGACGGCTACTCTTTCCGTGCAGGCGACTTCCTTGGTGCCCAGCTGGTACACGGTCACGGGGACGTGCGTGTGAACCACATTGGGCGCCTTGGGGTGGCGCTTCAGCACGGGAACGGCGAGCTCGGTGCCGACGTAGTTGTCGTTTTTTGGGCCCATGACAGCGATCGAGAGCTGACCCGTGGTACGCTTACCCTGCTCGAGATGGTGCTGCAGCAGCCGCTCGCCACTCTCGTAGTCGTGGAGGCTGATGCTGGGCTTGTACGTCTTGCCGTCGTCGAGTGATGTGGGTTCGGCCAGGACTGGGACCTTCCAGAAGGCCGGGTCAAAGGCAATAAATTTGGCGTCCGCAGCCTGAAGACGTGCGGACGCAGCTGGTGGATAGGATGTGTCACCACCATTGCGCTTAGGCTTGCTGCGCTGGTGGTGATCCAGCGTGTAGCTGATTTGGTTGGCGGCACACATGCGAATCAAGGCACTGCCGAGCTTCTTGGTGTTGGTCTTGTGCATGTCGTACGTGGCCTGCAGCTCGTCCGCGTTCAGCTCGGCGAGCCCGTTGTATGCGGCTGTGGGGCGGTCAGACCCCGCTTGCTTGATGGCTGCAATGCAGTCCTGTTTGCGTTGGAGGAGGGATCCTTCAGCTGCAGGACGTGAGCTCGGCGGCTGCTTGGAAGAGCGACGGCGCTCCGGCTTGGCGGGGGACATTGCGGCGGGCGCTCTGGTGGGAGGGAGGATGGGACGCAAATCAGTACCGCGCTGCTGGCGCGGTTCCGGTCTCGCGAGGCCTGGAGTCGGGACTCCAGAGCGGGGCGCTTCGCGTCGCGGCTACGCTATGAGTGCAGGGCACTCTCGAGCCGAGACTCGAGAGAGAGAGAGAGAGAGAGAGAGAGAGAGAGAGATAGAGATAGAAGAGAGAGAGAGAGAGAGAGAGAGAGGAGAGGGATAAAGAGGGAGAGAGAGAGAGGGATACATACATACACGCAGAGAGAGAGAGAGAGAGAGAGAGGGAGAGAGAGAAAGAGAGAGAGAAAGAGAGAGAGAGAGAAAAACAAAACAGATAGAGGAAGAGAGAACTAGAGAGAGAGAGAGAGAGAGAGAGAGAGAGAGAGAGAGAGAGAGAGAGAGAAAGGAAGAGAGAGAGAGAAAGAAAGAGAGAGAGAGAGACGAGAGAGACAGAGAGAGGGAAATAGAGAGAGAGGATGAGAGAGAGAGGAGCAGAGAGAGAGAGGGACGAGGGAGAGAGAGATGAGAAGAGAGAGAGAGAGAGAGAGGGAAAGAAGAGATAGGAGAGAAAGAGAGAGAGGAGAGAGGAAAAAGAGAACGAGAGGACAGAAGAGAGAAAGAGAGAGCGAGAGAAGAGAGAGAGAGAGGAGAGAGAGAAAGAGGAGAGAGAGAGAGAAAGAGAGAGAGAGGCAAGACAAGGAGGGATATATAGATATATATAGAGAGGAGAGAGAGAGAGAGAGAGAGAGAGAGAGAGAGAGAGAGAAAGAGAGAGAGAGAGAGAGAGAAACAGATAGAGAGAGAGGGGGGAGAGCGGACAAGTAGGCGGACCAGGGTCCGTCCGCGAGGCGCACTGCAGTGCGACAACTCGCAAAACACTATTAGCGGCGGTGCAGCCTTAAGATACGAGGGCGGGCGACAGGCCCCCTCCCCTGGCGCAATGCGTCTGAAGTAAAAGACGGCGGACAGACCGTGAAGATCTCACCTGTCAGACCGCGTGAAGAAGAAGGCCCCAACGTAAGTGGCGACGTGAAGAACGCGGCTAAGGCGGCTTGGCGGACCGCCGGTTGGGCGCTTGGCCGCTGCGCGGCGCGCAGAGACGGGGCGCCCCCCGCCCCCGCGCCCAGGCCCCGTGGACGCGGTGCCTCGCGGGCGCACGGGCTGGCGAAAAAAGAAAAGGTGCACCAGCTGGGAGCCGTATGGCCCAGCACAGTGCGCACAGGCCGAGAACCCCAACAGGAGCGGCAAAAGCTAGCCGACAGCACAGCGGCACCAGCCGCTGCCAGCTAACCTTTAGCCACCATTGGCGGACCTCGAAAGTGACAGAGTCCGCGGCCAGGCGGCGGACGGCAGAGGGGCGCCAGACGCGCTGAGGAAAAGGTGCACATGCTGGGAGCCGAATGGCCCAGCATGCGCACAGGCAAAGACAGTGCAAGGGTGCAGAGGAGGCCCTCACGGCGGATGCACCCGCAACGGCATGGCGAACATGACATGGCGTGATGGCACGGGTGCGTGGGGCGGGGCTGAAGCCGCCTCCCCCGCCAGCTGGCACGGCACACCAGGGAACAGCGCCCGAGTGAGCAAGGACGGCAGTGGCCGTAACGCGCAGGTCAGGATGAGGGCAAAATGAATGAGAAGCCCCAGCGTTCTTCAAAAGCGTCGGACCACGTAAGACACTGAAGAAGGAAAACAGTATCAGTGCGCAGACGCTTGAGAGTGGCGCGGTGGATGAGGCCTGCTGTGCGGCCGTGCGGGAGGCCGAGGGCCGCGTCCACGCAGGTTAGGAGCATGTCCGAACTGCGGGCCAGAGTCGGGCGGGGGCCAGGAGCTCCCAGACTCCATAGGCGGAGCTCGATGCATCGGTGGGCAGTCGGCTGCGCGTCGGCCTTTCTCGGTCCGTCGTACTGTGGTCCAGCTTCGCGGAACCAGTGGGTGTGCCTAGCGGGGCGGCGGTCGGGGGCCGCCACAGGAGGCGGCAGGTGCGCGGCCAACACCCATGACAAGAGGATCCGCTTGGCCCGGCGGAGCGCAGGAGCCGGAGCATCCTGGTAGGGTGGCTCCTCCTGGGCCTGCGCGGCGTCCCCGCCGCCCCCCTCGGCGGCTGCTGCGGCCTTGCGTTTGGCCCTCAGCCTCCTCAGCCTTCTCCTGTCGGAGCGCTCCTCAGCCTCCAGTCGTTGGAGCAGGTCCTGCTCCTTCAGGTGCGACAGAATCTCCGCGAACTCTCGCAGCGTGTCCGCACCCTGGAAATTTCGGCCGCTAGGGTCGGCGTCCTGCCTCCCAGCGGCGACGCTGCTGCTCACGGGCTTCGCCGCAGAGGGGCCGGCCGTAGGGGGGCCGTAGCTGGGGCCGTCGGCTGTGTACCCGATCGGGTCCCAGAAGCCCACGGGCGCTGGCACCCCAAGGTCGTGAAGGAGGTAGTGGTCGTCGGCGCCGTCGTCGCGTGAGTCTCGGAGTCCGACTTCACAGTCAGCTGTGCGTTCAGTCTGGGCGCGGCTGCCTGGTGGGACGGTCAGCGCAGGTGGCCTGTAGGGTACTGCTGCCGTGACGTCAGGGCGCTGTGCTGCTGAGGTACGGTGGCGTGGGTCCACTGCTGGGCCAGGCTGGGGTCCCTGAGTTTGGGCCTTGGTCTGTGCGCCCGTACTGGGGGACGGCACCTCGGCGCGGAGCGCAGGTGCAGGGACGGTCAGACTGGAGCATCTCAGGTGGGCGGTGTCCCCAGACGACAGCGTGACGGTCCAGTGGCCGGGGTGCTCGCTGGACTGCCCCCGTACGATACCTCGGAGGCCGTTGATGGGGTTGTGGACTTGACCCTGGACGATGACCGCTGTGCCCGCGTGGAGCCGTGGTGGGATCCAAGCGGCAAAACGGCAGTTTACGGCTCGGAGGTGACCGATGGTGGCTGGTTGCGGTCCGAGGAAGCGCTCGAAGTGCTCCCGTACAGTCACAGTGCTAGTGCTGGCAGTGCTGGTGCTAACACGCGAGGTTGCGAGGGAGCCAGGGCCCAGGGCAGGCGTGTGAGCATGCGAGACTGCCGAGGCTGGCCCCGCTGCCGTGCTACCAGGTTGTGGCGGGGAGGTCACCCCAGGGCTCGAGGCAGCGTGGGGACCGATGACAGGAATGGCAGGCGTGGTGCCATGCGGGGGGGCTGAAGCCGCCCCCGCTGGCGTGCTACCAGGTTTTGGCGGGGGGGTCGACTCGAGGCTTGAGGCAGTGTGGGGGCCGATGACAGGAATGGCAGGCGTGGTGCCATGCGGGGGGGCTGAAGCCGCCCCCGCTGGCGTGCTACCAGGTTTTGGCAGAGAGGCCGGCTCGAGGCTCGAGGCAGTGTGGGGGCTGATGCCAGGGCGGCCCTGGGCGGCCGTTTGGTGGCCTAGAGGGCGTCTGCGGTCGACGTCGCCCCCGCGCTGTCGGCGTCGCCGCCGCGCTGTAGCTGCGCTCCGTCGCCGCCACTCGTCGCGGAAGCCGATGAAGAAGGAGTACATGACGCACGTGGCGCACAGGGTGGCCCACGTGGACGGTGACACCACGTTGTACCACTCGATGACCTCCAACCACACACGCTCCACGAACGCTGCCGTGTAGGCCGACGTGGGTGCCACCTTTGGTGCCGCCGCGGACGACTCAGGGCGTGCTGAATCTGGCAGGGTTGGCGTGAGAGTTGTCGTCGGCGATGACGTCTCGGCTGCGCTCGGTGCCGGCGTTGGTGCTGGTGTCAACGTTGGTGCCCACGTAGGCGTGGGCGTGGGCGCTGCCGCTGGCAGTGCTGGTGTCGAAACTATGGACGATGTTGCCATGGATGCGAGCGTCGATGCAGACGGCGGAGTTGGCGTAGATGCTGGCTGCAACTCTGGCGTGGGTACCGGCGTAGGCGCGGGCGTGGGTGGTGACGCTGGCGGTGCTGGCGTCGGAGCTGTCGTCGGTGCTGGCCTCACTGTTGACGTCGGGGTGGGTGTCGGGTCTGACGTCGCTGCTGCCTGTGACTCTGGCTTTGGTGCCGGCGTGGTGGGGGCGGCCGCTGGCGCTGGAGGTGCTGGTGTCAGAGCTGTCGTCAGTGCTGGCGTCGGTGCGGGCGTCGACAGGGACGTTGGCGCTGCCTTCGGCTCTGACGTCGCCGTCCAGGGGGCAGGCGTGGATGCTGACACTGCCGATGCTGGCGTCGGAGCTGCTGTCATTGGTGCTGACGCCTCGGCTGCACTCGGGGCCGGCGCTGTCGCTGGTGTCGGAGCTGCGTGCGGGTCTGGTGTTGGTGGCGCCGTAGTCGTGGGCGTAGGTGTTACTTGTGAGGCTGTTTTCGCTGGTCTGTAGTTGTTGCCCCACGGGGTGTCGCAGTGGGTGCCCATGGGGTACTGTGCACAGCACTGCCCTGACACGCTCTTGAAAAGTACAACGCATTTTGTCCCACCTATTTGCTCTGATACGTTCAGTAATGCACATGTTACCGTAGACGATGCCGCCGGCGAGTCTGACATGGCTGCCGCCGTCGGCGGCCGCCCGAAAACTGGCACTTCCGATGCGGCCGTCACAGCTGCCGTCCGTGCTGTCGTCGATGACTGTGGAGGGATCGGGAATTTAAGGGGGTACAGGTGCGATCGGGAATTTAAGCGGGTACAGCCCCACTCGGACTGAGTGGCCCGCCCGCCCCACCAGGCCTTGGGCCAGCCTTGAGCAGACTGTGCCGATGCTGTCGTCGATGTTGTCGTCGATGCAGACTGTGCCGCAGACGATGAAATCGACGAGGCAGACGTGTCATGACATGACATGGCGGTCCCACTAGCGTAGGGTGCGCGTGAAGACGGCACCCGCGCCAGCGGCCCTGGGCGAGGCGTCAGGACAGTGGATGGCCGAGGGCTCGTCGAGGCAGGCGTCGATGCGGTCGTCGGTGCTGACGTCGCTGTTGGGGTCGATGCGGGCCGTGGCGCAGGCGTAGGTGTCGACGTGGCGGACATGATACGGCGTGGCATGGCGGTCCCAATAGCCGTGGGTGTGCCTGACGGCGTCGATCTCGTCGTCGATGCCGCCGTCGGTGCCGACGATACTGAGGCCGACCCTGTCGTCAATGCTGGCGTCGGTGCGGACGTGAGCGCGGGGGCCACGGCCGTGTATGCCGCCGTGGATGCAGTCATGGGTGCTGTCGTGGATACCGCTGTGGAGGCCGTTTGGGGTGCTGCCGTAGATGCCGACGTGGGTGCCAACATTGGTGCCGCCGCCGGCGAGTCTGCCACTGCTGACGTCGAAGGCGGTCGCCCGAAAGCTGTCGCTGCCGATGTGGACGTCCCAGCTGCCGTCCGTGGTGGCGTCGACGACTGTGGAGGGATCGGGAATTGAAGGGGGTACAGGTGCGATCGGGAATTTAAGCGGGCACAGCCCCACTCGGACTGAGTGGCCCGCCCGCCCCACCAGGCCTTGAGCCAGCCTTGAGCAGACTGTACCGATGGTGTCGTCGATGTTGTCGTCGATGCAGACTGTGCCGCAGACGATGAAATCGACGAGGCAGACGTGTCATGACATGACATGGCGGCCCCACTAGCGGAGAGTGCGCCTGAAGGCTGCACTCCCGCCCGCGGCGCTGGACGAGGCGTCAGAGCAATGACTGGCTGAGGACTCATCGAGGCTGGCCTCGATGCGGCCGTCGGTGCTGACGTTGATGTGGACGTGGGCGCCTCAATCGATGCGGTGGTCGGCGGTGCTGGCCTAGGGACACCCAGGGTCGTCGGCGGGATGGGATAAATAGTGGGTGGTGCCGC
This sequence comes from Prorocentrum cordatum, assembly GCA_963575745.1. NCBI lineage: Eukaryota > Dinophyceae > Prorocentrales > Prorocentraceae > Prorocentrum > Prorocentrum cordatum. The sequence goes on from CAUYUJ010014550.1 coordinate 198,392, forward strand.
TGGCGGTGCTGTCGCAGGAGCTGTCGTCGGTGCTGGCCTCGATGCAGACGTCGGAGCTGGCGTCGACGCTGGCTGCAACTCTGGCGTGGGTACGGGCGTAGGCGCAGGCGTAGGTGCTGACGCTGGCGGTGCTGGCGTAGGAGCTGTCATCGGTGCTGGTCTCGATGGAGACGCCGGAGCTGGCGTCGATGCGGCCTGCAACTCTGGCGTAGGTACCGGCGTAGGCGCAGGCGTGGGTGTTGACGCTGGTGGTGCTGTCGTAGGGGCTGGCATCGGTGCTGGCCTCGATACGGACGTCGGAGCTGGCGTCGAAGCTGGCTGCAGCTCTGAGAGACGATGATGCCGAGGAGAGGTCTGTAGGTCACCAGGCTTCGGCGGGCCTGAAGGCGCCGCCGAGCGAGTGGCCGTACAAGGAGCGCAAGAGTGGCTGGTTGTGGTGCTGGCGTCTCTTGCGGCCGTCGGGGCTGTCGCTGGCAGTACTGGCGTCGCTGCCGTCGATGCTAACGTCGGAGCCGCCGCTGGCAGTGGTGGCATCGCTGCCGTCGATGCTACCGTCGGAGCCGGCGATGCTATCGATGCCGCCGTCGGAGTCTGTGAAACTGCGGGCGGAGCCGTCGTCGCTGCCGTCGATGCGGCCGTCGGAGCCGACGATGCTAACGATACTGACGTCGGAGCCGGCGGTGCTAACGATGCTGCCATCGTAGCTGCCGTCTCTGCTAACGATGCTAACAGTGCTGCCGTCGGAGCCGTCATCGCTGCCGTTGATGCTGCCGTCGGAGTCGGCGAAGCTGTGGTCATTGCTGCCGTCGATGCGAGCGTCGATGCTGACATCGGAGCCGGCGTCGGTGCAGCGTCGTCATGGTCGTCGTGGTCGTCGTCGTCGTCTCCTCCTCCTCTAGCGGGGCTGGGCGAGGGAGGGGGCGGGGATGGTGTCGAATCTGTGCACCCCGCTGGCGTCGCGGCTGACTGCAGTGCCGTCGTTAGAGTTGGCTTCGGTGCTGTCTGCGGTGCTGGGGTGTGGTCCGTCATGGACGTGGGCGTGGGTGCTGCCGAGGACGATGCTGGCGTCAATATTGACGTCGATGCGGGCATTGGCACGGGCGCTGACGTCGACAAGGCGGACGGGTCATGGCATGGCAGGGCAGCCCCACTGACGTCAGGTGCGCCTGAAGACTGCACCCTCGCCAGCGGCCCTGGGCGAGGCGTCAGGACAGAGGATGTTGAAAGGCTCATCACTGCAGGTGCCGAGGACATGACATATCGTGGCATGGCGGCCCCCGCAGCCGAAGGTGCGCCTGAAGACTGCACCCTCGCTGGCGGGCACGGGCGAGGGGACAGGGCAGGTGATGACGGTGGGCTCGTCGGGGCTGGCGTCAATGCGGTCGGCAGTGCTGGTGTCGATGCTGGGGTCGATGCGACGACAAGCATGACGGCGGCGAAAATGGTGGCACGTTGGGGCGGGCCAGCCCCGCCGTGCCCTTGGAGCCGCAGGCGGTGCTGATGGCGCCGAAGATCATGCTGCCGACCTTGACGGCCCTTTTAGGGTGGGCTGGACCCGCCGTGCTGGTGGAGTCGACGATGTTGTTGACGACGCTCCTGGTGCCCGTGCCGATGGTGCGCAGGACCGCGTTGACGATGCCGAGAACGATGCCGAAAGTGGGGCCGAGGACGCACCCGAAGTTCAGCGGGATAATGCCGGTGAAGGTGAGGGCGGTGCTGGCGAGGCCGCGGAAGCGCTCCCGGGGGGGGGTCGGGGTCCGGCTGCTTGTCGCGCACGGCGCGACGACGGCAGGCGTGGGACCAGCCCGACCGCTCTCAGCACCGTCTCCCTCAGCAGTCGGGAGCCCGACCCCCCCCCGATTACCTGGCCGTAGCGGGGTGGGCAAGTGCTGGACGAAGTCGTCGGTGTCGGCGTTAGTGCCGTGTGGGTGGGCGTGGTGGTCAGCTCGGTGCGCGCGCAGCTCAGCGCGCAGGTGGTACACGTCGTGCTCTAGAATGCGGAGATCTTCGTGAAGATTCGCTCGAAGCACGCGTGGGGCGTGGCCAGGTGGTTCAGGAAGGTCGCGCCCGTGCAGGACGGGCACGTAGATGACAAGGTCCTGGTGCCTATGCTCGATGAATTGGCAGTGGCATTCTCGAAGCGGTCCAGGCAGTAGCTGAGGGTGAAACGAACTGCATGTGCGGGCATTGCGGCGCTGGGCTGGTGGCTCCATGGCGGCAGTACCTGCGTAGACTTGGGATGGGGTAGGAGGCATCAGCATGACAGTCTCGCCGCGCGAAGGCTGCCTCCTGGGGCTCGCTCTGAGTGGATACTCTCGAGCCGAGACTAGAGAGAGAGAGAGAGAGAGAGAGAGAGAGAGAGAGAGAGAGAGAGAGAGAGAGAGAGAAGAGAGAGAGAGAGAGAGAGAGAGAAGAAGAGAGAGAGAGAGAGATAGAAGAGAGAGAGAGAGAGAGAGAGAGAGAGAGAGAGAGAGAGAGAGGGAGGATGAGAGAGGGCCCCGCCCCCTCCCAGGAGGACGACCTGAAGGCGGCGGCGGCGGCGAGGGACGCCGCGGCGGCGGCGGCGAGGGACACCTCGACGGCGGCGCCGTGCCCGGCGGCGGCAAGCGGCAGCGCTGCGCGGCAGCCCGAGCAGAAGGGCCAGCGCGGGGGGGGGGGGCTGTGCCTTGTCCTCATCCTCTTCCTCGCCCTCCCACTCGCCATCCTCGCCTTCCCTCGCATCCTCGTCATCCTCTCATCCCATCCTCATTTCATCCTCTCATCCTCACTCCTCATCCTCGCCCTCCCTCTCATCCTCCTTATCCCTATCATCCGCGTCGTCATCGTCGTCCTCATCATTGCTATCATCATCATCGTCGTCGTCCTCGTCCTCGTCATCCGCATCACCCCCGTCATCATTACTACCCGTCAGCATCGCCAGCAGCACCAGCATCACCAGCATCACCAGCATCACCAGCATCATCAGCATCGCCAACATCACCAGCATAACCAGCACTGTCAGCAATGTCAGCATCACCATATCATCATGGGCGTTTTCCGTGGCTGTTTTGGCTCGCGTGCCTAGGGCGCCCTGCTTGAGCCCGCAATCGATCGCGGGCGCCCGATTCGGGACATGGCCGATGAGAGCGACGTCCGGGCGTGCCACGACGTGGGGCGCATCCAGAAGGGGCTGGGCGAGTTCGTCACCACCGCCGACTTCATCCAGTACCCCGTGGACGCGGGGCGGTCCAGCCCTGACAAGAAACGCATGGCCGAGTGCATCAAGATCGCGATGAAGATCCGCGCGGAGGTCTCTCCGCAGATGAGCTTGGGGAAGAAAGCAACGGAGTCGGCGCTGCATCTCATCGGCGCCGATCGTAAGTGGCCTGGAGTGGAAGGGGAAATCTTGCGGCAGTGGAGCGAGGAGTACGCAGCCCGAGTGCGGAGCTTGGTTCGCCACGCTTGCACGGCTTTCGGGCGCAAGAAGTGGCCTGAGTGGTTCGCCGAGCCCCTGAAGACGATCGGCGTCAGCCAGACGGGCGCGATCCTCAATCAGCCAGCGGCTGCTGCCGAGCCCAAGTACATCTACGACTGCGACGGGACGACGTGCCAGGCCCCCGTGCGGATCCCCGCGCAGCAGTCCAAGGGCCATGGCACTCCCGAGCCAGCGAAGAAGGTCGAGGGGCCCGACGAGAACGGCATGATGAAGGCCTTCTGGGGAGATGGCGAGGAGGTGTGGGAGTTCCCGCAGGTGTTCCACAGGCCCGCGGACAGGGCCGCTACCTCGACCTGGGGGGGCTGCAGGGGCGGCGTCCACAAGGTCCGCATGTCCCTCTGCAAAGACAGGGCCTCGCCGAAGCTGGTCCGCGTGCTGCGCAAGGACGGCGAGGGCAAGATCGAGCAGCTTACGCAGATCGACACGAAGTACTTCACCAGCGAGGAGACGGCCATCGCTGCCATGAGGATGGCCGTCGTCGCGAAGCTCATCAACGGCAGCGCCATCAAGAAAGAGGACGCCAACAAGCTGAAGGTTGCGCTGCTCAACGAGACGAGGGCCGCCGCCGCCGTGCTGCGGAGGCCCGCGGCGGCGCCGAGCACCGTCGCAGCGGCGGCGGACGCAGGCAACGCCGACAACCCGGGGTGGGGGCGAGGACAACGGAGGAGGGAGGACGGATGAATACACTTATGAGGACGATGAGGCAGGATGGATAGAGGGGGGAAAGTGGCGGGGGTAACGGGGGGCAGAGGCAGGAGAAGCAGCAGGATAAGGGGTGGGGTACTATCACGATTCGGATGATACGATTGCGACGGTAATGATGGGGCATGGGGGCAGAGGACGGGGGGCGATGAGGAATACAATGATGACGATGAGAGGCGGATGGCGAGGATGAGGAGGACGACGAGGCACAGGTGGATGCGGAGGAGGAGGAGGAGGAGGAGGAGGAGGAGGCGGAGGGGAGTGATGAGGGGGGGGGGCGCATGAGCTCCCCGCGAGGCGACCCTGGGCAGAGCGCGGGGGGCCAGGCGGAGAACGTGATGGGCGAGGCTGCGTCCGCGGAGGACGCCGACGAGGACGACGACGGGCCCGAGGACGGCGCGCCGCAGAAGCAGACGGCGGCGGCCGTCGCAGGAGAGGACGGCGCGAAGCGGCGCAAGATCGCCCTCAAGAGGCCCGCTTGCGCAACCCCGCCGTCGGGCAAGGTGGGGCGCGAGCTGAGCAGGGGGACGCCCGACTTGGACAAGTCCAAGGCACCTGCGACCAAGGGCGTGGGCACGAACAAGCTGGCCAAGACGACAGCAGGCGAGGACACGGTCAAGCTGGCCAAGACGACAGCAGGCGAGGGCACGGCGCGGGGCACGCCGATCATCGAGCACGCTAGCGAGCAGCTGGCGATGCTCGAGCCGCCGAAGGGGATGCTCGCCGAGACCGAGCTCGCGGCCTCGGACTCCGACGAGGACGGCGATGCGGTGATCTGATGGAGGCTCGCTCCACGGCAACACTTTTCGAGAATAGCGATTCGTGCTGCGTGCATGACTGCTTGGCGCGGCGCCCCTCGCCGCCTGGGATCCGCCACTGACCGTGGCGCTCATCGCCACAGTGGGGTTGAAACAATCGCCACCGTCGTCATCACCATCACCACCACCACAGCCGCCACCTAAAACAAATCAGCACCACCGCCCACATCACTGTGCCATCACCTCATTCAGCATCACCATCATCAGCATTATCATCATCAGCATCATCATCAGCATCACCATCATCGTCATCATCATCATCAGCATCATCATCATCAACATCAACATCATCACATCCATCAGCATCGGCATCACCGTCGTCGTCATCATCATCAGCCTCAGCATCGCCATCCTCGCCGCCGCCACTGTCATGCCCAGTCGTCGCCCCTTATATCGTTCACCTCGCCCCTTACCCTTCATCTCATTACCCGCATCTCCCCCTCATCCATCACCACTCATCGCTCAACATCACGCCGCATCCATCGCCCCTCATTCCTCGCCCCATTCCCTTCGCCTCTCGTCATCTCCCCCCGCACTCCCCGAGGCATTTCCACCTGCTTACTCCCTCGCCGCTCCCACCCATCATCCACTCACTCCCTTCTCCCCTCTCTCACCCTCTCCCTCCTCTCCTCCCTCGCCCCCGCCCCGCCCTCCTCTGCCACCGCCGTCGCCCTCTAGATCCGCGCCCCCCCCCCCCCCCGCGTCGCGCAGGGCGACGGCCGGTCGACGACGCCGCTGCGCGACGCGCAGCCGCCGATTGGGGGCCCGAGGTGGCGGGCCGAAGAGGGGGGCGGAGGGCGGGGGGAGGCGCGGGGGAGGAATGGGGAGAATGAGGAGGGGGGGGAGGAGGAAGAGGAGGAGGAGGAGGAGGAGGAGGACGAGGAGGACGAGGACGAGGACGAGGACGAGGAGGAGGAGGAGGAGGAGGGGGGAGGAGGAGGGATCGACTGAGGAGGAGGAGGGCGAAGGACAGAGGCGGGAGAGGGAGGAGGGGGAAGGGCGGATGAAGGGGCAGGAAGGACGAAGGAGGAAATGTCATGAGGATTACGAGGAGGTGGGCGAGGAGGAGGAGGAGGAGGATCAGGAGGAAGAGGAGGAGGCGGATGGGGGACATGACCACAGCGCAAGAAATCAACAACTTTCATCGAAACTCAATTGGAAATCCATAGATTCTCAATCAAGTTTCGATGCCAACTGTTGATCTCCACCCTTGATCCCGCCCCCCGCCCCAGGTGGCAGGCGTTCGGGTTCGACCACGCGCCGCGCGACGGCGGCCTGGACCACCGCGGGCTGGACGTCACGCGCAGCGGCCAGGGCGCGACCCCGACGGGCGGCGAGTTCGAGCGAGCAGCAGGACCTGAGCGCCGTCGGCCTGCAGGCGCAGCGGCTGAGCGGCATCGGCCTCGCGTCGCTGCCGGCCTCGTCGCTGCAGAGCCTGCCCGCGGACCCCGCGACGTCCGACGCCGAGGGCGCGCTGTGCATCGGCGAGCTTGACAGGAGGCTGCAGGCGGCGTTCAACGAGTCCAAGAATGACGAGGCGCTCCTGGCGAAGCAGAGGACGTTCCACGCGATGGGCTCGGGGGTCGCCGACCCGAACCAGAAGAAGAAGGTTGACAAGGTCCTGGAGGATGCATGGGCGGCTGGCGCCTGCCCAGCCAGGGGCGCCATCGGAGCTCGCTTCTCGACCTTCCTCGACGCCTGCGCCGAGAAGAAGAAGGAGTACAAATCGTCGACGGGGAACAGTGCCAAGGAGGAGTTCAGGATGGACTGGCTCGCGAAGGAGCACGCCAAATACGCCAAGAAGCGCAGCGTCACCGAGCGCCTGGAGGAGTCCCGGCAAGACTGGGGCACGTACGAACCCTTCGAAGTGATCGCGGGGAAAGAATCAGGCACTGGCATTACAGTGTCAGGTGCCAAGGCTGCCCTGAACATATGCAGCTCGTGCATCAAGCTCGGCGGTGCTTGGATCCGCTGGAACAACCAGTCGAAGAGGCTCGAGTTCTTGTGCATGAAGAAGGTCTACAGCTACAAGTTCGACAAGGCGTGGCAGCAGTGGGAGGAGCTGGTCGACGTCGGCGACCAGAAGACGCTGGGCACGGCCCCCGCCGCCGCGCTCCCAGGGGGGCTTCCAGCGGAGGCTGCCCCCGCCTCGCTTCCCGCGGCGCCCGCGGCAGCGAGCTCGGCGCCCGCGGCAGCGAGCTCGGCGCCCGCGGCAGCGAGCTCGGCGCCCGCGGCGCAGGCGGGCGCGCCCCCCGCGGCGCAGCGCGAGGCTGAGGCGAGCGCGCGCCCCGAGGCGCGGGCGGCGCAGCCGCGCTCGGGGGCGGCCTCATCCGTGCCCTCGCGGGCCGCGTCGCCGGCCAAGGATGGGGCGGCGGCAGCTGTGCCCTCGAAGCGCAGGCGCGGGCAGGGCGAGCAGCAGGCGCCGCCAGCCGACGGCGAGTCGCCGTCGGTGACGGACGAGAAGGAGCTCAAGAGGATCAAGCAGAAGGAGCTGAAGGCCAACACGGACGCGGCCACGAAGGCTCTCGGCGAGTACGGCCAGATCTGCAACCATGCGATGCTGCTGATCAACGCCATCGAGAACCAGCCCGAGTACAGCTGGGCGAACAACCAGAACAAGGATGGTCTGAAGAGGGCTCTCGAGGAGGTCCAGACAACGGCATCGCCTGGCACGTTCGTGAAGGATCTGCTGATGCAGAACGTGACCCACGTCAAGAGGATGCGCGGTGCAGAGTACTTCGAGAAGGAGATCGGCTGCGTGGCGCCAGAGATCGCTGAGCCCCTGAAGAGGCCGCGGGCGGAGATCGAGTCCATCGACGACATGCACGCGGTCAAGCTCAGGAAGACGTCCTACTCTAACTAGCTGGAGTCGATGATGATCCTCCAGTGGGGTGACTGAGCGTTGCATCAGTCTCTGGGTGGCACAGTCACGGACTGGCCGTTGATCGAATTTCAGGTGTTGGCGTTCGGCTTCTCCTGATCCAGTCACTCATCCCTATCCTCTTCATGTTGCACTTCCCTCGTCCCCCTCGCCCTCAGATTGGCCCCCTTCCTCGTCGACGTCCGCGCCATCCGCCCCCCTCATCCTCATCCCCCCCTCAGTCCTTGACTCTCTCACCGCCCTCGTCTTGCGCGCGCGGTAGCTCACGGTGCTACAGCAGTTTGAAAGCCGCCCCAGTGCACTCGTGAGAACGGCGGGCACGTTCGGCCCGAGATGATCAGATGATGACGGTAACGACGCCGATGATGGTGATGCGATGATGGCAAGGCCTCTCGATGGTGATCAGATGATGACGGTAACGACGGCCGATGGTGATGACGGTAGCGATGCGAGTGCGAGGGGGCAGGACAACGCTCAGATGATGACGATAACGGGGGCCGATGGTGATGATGATGATGATGATGATGATGACGGCTGGTGGCTGCGATAATCACAGCGACGATGGTGGGGGAGCGGCCGCGGTGATGCGGATATGCGGCTCGTCAGGGAGCGGGGGTAGGTTTCCTTGTGCCCCCCTGGGGAGCTCTCGATGGCGTGCAGATGGCCCAGGGCGATCATATTCGGAATTTGGCGTGTAATCCCTTCCCCAGCACCGCTCGGCCAGTGAATCCAGCGCACGGGCACGTTTTCGTCGCGTGGAGCCAGCAATATCTCACGCGATCACAATTTCGTCGTGTGGGGCCGGAAATATCTCATGCGAACATAATTTCGTCGTGCGGAGCCGGAAAATATCTCAGGGGATCATAATTTTGTCGCAGGACCAAGGGAATTCTTCGCACGGACATAATTTCGTCGGGCGGTACCGGAAATTCTGTCACGCGCTCACATTTGGCCAGAGTGATCCCCCCGAAGCTCGTGTCTGGAGGTCAAAACAGCAATTGAAAAACCATTGGTTTTCTATTGAGTTCTATTGATTTTCGTTGAAACCACCACAGAACCATATATATATATATATACATATATATATATATATATATATATACATATACATATATATACACAACACATATGAATTGAAAAACCATTGATTTTCTATAGTTTTCTTTTGATTTCTATTGATTTCTGGCGATCCGACACTCGCCTCGAAAAACGGTACCGATCAGGATTTGGAGAGCACGGCGCACGCGCATGGGCGCGCGGGCCATGTTTGAGTAGATCGAGCTTGCACTGGCGGGCCAGCAACACGTTTCGTGGCATCGACGTGGCCAGCGAGACCCTGCGCCGCCGTCCTCTCGCCTCGCCCCCTAGATCTGCAATATCACACTCCTCGCCCGTCTCGCCCAGCACCTACGGACCTCGAATGGCAGTGCTCGCGGGGATGTGCCATGCGACCGCCACACTTTGTTTCTGGATCGGCACGCGCCAATCTTAGCGGCATCCAGGAACACCGCGTAGTTCGATCTCTCCCGAATGTGTGTTCGACGTGGTCTCGTCATTGTTATTTCCCTTGGGGCCGTGCGTGGCGATATTGTCGCTAAAGGGGGGTGGCCTGTGCCATGGTGCGATCGCCCGTCGTGCTCGATGTTCTAACGATGCGTGCCATCCGTCGGCCCGAGACCATGGATCAGTCCTGAACCCCGCCCCGCCCCCGTGACCAGCCTACACCTTAGTAGCCCAATGGGACGGCTTTGCATCCTAGTAACCCATCTTAGTAACCCATATTAGTAACATGTTGGGTGGTCCTATGTCGCAAACAACGCATTAGACATCCTCTCACTCCCCCTGCAGTAGTTCGTAGCCGCGACAGCTCAATCATTTGCGCACGTGCCACGGTGAGTTTGAATGCAGCTCAATCCCTGGCATCAGCAGCAGCCATGGAGCGCTGCCGCGCAGGCCGATGCCCAGCGGAAGACACAGGCTGGCGACAGGCTTGCGCAATATCTTCTGGGGATGTACGCGGGGAGTAGGCCAATGACTGCAAAGGACCTGTGCACGATGTCCTGGTTCTGTAAGGAAGGGGGTATCATGGGGGACGTGGCTAAATACGGGCTCAACCCCGATTGCAACACAGGTGGTAATTTTCAAAAGCACTTGGACACAATATTGCCGCGGAAACCTTCATCTTGATATTATTGGCTAGAAGTGCCAGTGTGGGGTAAATCGGGGCGGGAGCTTAAAATGATTCCCGCGTGTCCGATCCACGAGGCGATTCAGGAGGAGGTCGACTGTACGCCAGAGTTGTCGCAGGATGCGATGCGAGCGGATCCTGATACACAGGGGTGGTACCAGGTTTTTTCGTGGCACCCTGACTTGATCAGACTAGGTCGGTCGACCGCTCCCCTGCTGCTGTGCCTCTACGCTGACGGGAGTAGGTTCACGCGCTCGGAAAGAGTGGGAAAAACTAATTCTTTGCTAGGGTTCTTTATATACACAGTCAAGACGCAGAGGCGTCACCCGATTGCCCTTCTTAAGAAGAGCGAGTTCTGCAAATGCGGTTGTCGTGGCTGGTGCACTATATATTCAATCATGCTAGCTATTAAGTGGGGCCTGGAGGCCCTGGTGAGAGGTTTTAGGCCACGCCACAGGCACGATTATTCAGAGTGGCCCACCCTCGACCCACGACGTCAGAGCTCGGGCGAACCAGTGCGCCAGGGGCAAGTAATTTGGTTCAAGGGCGATTTGATCGAGCAGTCCATCACGTTTGGCCTTCGGGGGTTGGGGGGTGGATGGCACCCGCGCTGGTGTTGCAGAACATTCGCCGACAATATGCACGATTATCGCACAGTTGGTTTACTCCTGGGCCTCTGGGGGGGGCATCGATGACGAGACCGATTACGAGCAGTATTGTCGACAGTGCGAGGTTTCGGTGCTGATCAGGGACGAGGCCGATCGAATCAAGGTTCGCCTCCCTCTAATCTCGCTCGCCCCACTCCTACCGAGCCCCCGATCTGCTTTCGCCCCCCGCAACCCACTCCTCGCCCGCCTCGGCCCACTCCTCCCCACCCCTCCCTCGGGGGACACCGTTTCTCATGGCCCCGCCCCCGTTGCCACTTGCACGCCCAGTTCCTCCGCCCTCGCTCCTGTTCAATCAAAGGTCATGCGTGATGGCATGATGTATTGGGATCAACGGACGGATCGAGTGCACGGTCGCACTTTGGCCCGCGGGGTGCCCGAATTCGGCTTCGAAGTTGGGGATCGGTTGGGGCCGTCCCCGAATCTCACCGACATCGGGGAGTTTTCACCAATCCAGGTGCCGTTCGTGGCCACTTTTTGGAGGGCGCATTTCTGTGGCCAGGCCGTGGTGGATGTTGTCAACCATCGGAACCCGTTGTTCTCGGATTCGGTTTGCATCTGGCCGTCGGTGACATTCGTGCTCGATGTGTTGCACGTGTTGTACCTGGGTGTCCATGGGCGTATCACTAGTGCGATCATCTGGGCGATCCTTCGCCAACCCATGGGGGGTCAGCGGGCCGTTCGAAGTTGTCTTTGCTGTCGGACCCTAGCGCCTGCACAGTGATCTAGAGCTTTGGTACGATGCAAACGGCGGTCAAGATTATAGGGTTAAGCGGTTCGAAAAGTCGACGATTGGAGCGGAGCAGTACCCCATAATGAAAACGATGGGTTCAGAGACCAACAGGATGTTGCCGTGGGCCGAGAAGGCGTGTAGACAATATGTCGGGATCATGCGTAACGGACGCCATCGTCTGGACGCGGTGAGTTCACTACGCCAGCATATGGATATTCTGATGGATGCGCCCAAGGAGCCGCCCCCTGAGACCGTCCAGGAGCTGTTTGATCGAGCTAAGCATCACAATCTGTCGCTCGGGTTGGCAGGGGCGCCGTATATGCACAAGCATCATTTCTGGATCCACATGATCCGTAGGATACCTCGGTTTGGAAACCCAATGTTGTACGGCACGTTTGTGGATGAAAGTTTAAACCTAGATGCGGCGGTCGCAGCGGCCAGCTCACACGCCGCCAACTGGGAGTTTCGCACGTTCGAGAAGCTTTCGTTGCACGGGTACCTTGCTAGAGGCTATGCCAGACGATTTTTCGGCACCTCCGCAGCATCGTGATGCGGTGGTATTTCGCGCGCACGCCTCCCCGACCTCGACCGTTAATTTCCTCCGCCCGCATGTGCGCGCTGTCTCCCTCTCAGGGGTCGTGACGGGCGGCGGTCGCCGACCCTGTTCCTGTCGAGACACGCTGGTGCACTGGAAGACGCCACTTCGTCAAAAAGACCTGGTGCATCACCCCGTGCGTCAGCAACCCCTCACCGTGAAACAGTCCAGACAGTGGTGCGTGATCGCTGGCAGGGGCCGTGGCAACCCGATGACTTGTTATTTGATTTCGTGACATGGGTTGAGTTCAGGGCTCTGGGGTCAACGCCAGAATGCTTTGGTCGCCCATCGCCGCCCCGTGCCCCGTGCCCCAAGATCCTCCCCCCCCCCCCCCCTCTCCGTAGCAGTTTTGGCCTTGTCGAGTAAGCCAATCTTTTCTTGCGATTTGAGTTGCGCCGATGCCGTCAGAGGTGTCGGCATAACTTCAGCCAGAAATGGCGCGCCTCCTCGCCCGACCACCGTCGCCCGACCAGCCAGAGATGGAGCACACCATGTGGGAACACTACGGCGTCACCAGGTGCTACGAGCCGAGGGGGCCTGGCGATTCTCAAGCAGGCGACGGCGGTGCTCAGCCATGTGACAGCGATGACAGCTTCCTTCCCGACAGCGAGGACGACAGCTTCTTTGCCGACATCGACGACGGCCCTCTTCCCGACGGCGCCCGCATGGGGGCGGACGGACCAGATGTCGATGAGGAGACGCGCGGCGACACGATGGACGTGGAGACGCACGTGACAGGTGCTGCGCAGAATGGACGGGCACCGATTGAGAAGCACGTGGCAAGTGCGGCGCAGAGTGGAGGGGCACCCACTAAGCGGCCCAGGTGGACGCGGCTCGCCGCGAAGTCCGAGTGCGACGAAGGCGATGACATCCCGCATACGGTCATCGATGAGCTCGTCACGGAGTCCGAGTGCGACAAGGTCTGCGGCATCAAGACCATCAAGATCACCAATGCGGAGCCCGAGTCCGAGCAGGGTGGCGACTTCGAGGCGCCTGGCGCCGACGTGGGCGACCCCGTCGAGGAGTCGGTGTTCGTCGGCGCCGTCGTTGTAGTTGGCGGAGGTAGGCGAGGCGCGAAAACCATGGCCTCGCCCGACCAGCAACAAAACGCGGCCTCACCCAGGCCTGGAGCAACAACACACACCGAACTACGGTGGAGGGGGCTCCAGGGCGAGGCCGATTTGTTTTGCTGCCTGGGCGAGACGCCTCGCCCTCCTCCGCCCCCCCAACCCCACCACCTGTTGATGAGCCGCTGCCCCCACCACCGACGCCGTCAAGTTCGTCGTCTGGGGGGGGTTCGATCACGTGGATCGCGCGGTGCTCGCAATGCGGCTTCGAGGGCGTCCTAGACCCCGTTTGTCGCACGTGCGCGCAGTGTGGCTGGGGGAATTGAGGGCAGCCGAGCCGACGGACTGTAGTTTAGTGGTGAGGGGAGGCGGTCCTCTATTGGCTAACGCGTTGCCATCCGACTTGGTGGCTGAGTTTCCGTCGAGAATAGCTGGCGTGCTGGGGGGGTCACACAGTAATGCATCATTCAGTTATCGGCAAGTCCAGCATCGGTGCCCCATGTCCTGGTAGTCATGCGTCAACCAAGGCAGGGGCCTTAATAACCAGTTGATTTTCCATTGAGTTTTGTTGATTTTCAATGAGTTCTGTTGCGAGGATGCCTCAGGCGAACGTGGTAGGGGCACCTCCGAGGTCAGCGTTGTGAGGTTATCTCAGGTGAACGTGGCCTGACCGCCTTAGCTCGCGGTAGCCCCTCCCCCAGACGGCAGATCATCGGTGTCCCGTCAGAGATGGTGCAATGGACGGTCCAGCATACCGCAACTGCAGTTGGCGCAGGCCTGTCCCGTCCTCACCACTCCGGGCGTACTTAGCCATTTTGGCTCAAACCATGTTCGCATCGCTGGGCTGGCATTCGCCCCGCGTGGCACAGCGCGCGCCCCATCGATGGCGGTGAGGAAGAGGCCGTCATCACGAACGCCAGCAAGTGATGACGATTCAGAACCATTACTTCGACGGCGGCCTGCAGCTGCACCACCAGCTGAGGCAGCAGCAGCGAGGTCATCTGCGGCGTCATCGATGCCATCAACGGCGGCGGCGGCGCATGATGTGCAGAGCCTGGCGGCGCCGCCTGGTGTTCCAGTAGAGTTCATTGCGCGCGTGACCTCGGCAGCTGCGCGGGGAGACCAAGTGGAACATCCATCGGCATACATGACATCCAGCATAGGCATCGGTATTGGACTTTAGCTATCTGGGCACGATCAAGTGCAGCGTACCCGCGACACGCTCGAGTACTTCTATGGCTGGGGGACGCACGCGTACTGGGCGCGCCAGGCGGGCCTCAGCTACGACGCCTACTCCTGCAACGACATGGGCGACTTCGCGACTGCCCCAAGCATCGCTTACGCTGTGTACGTGGCGCAGTCGGTCGTGCAGAATGGCACCGTGCTGATCAGCGGGCCCCGCGAGGTAACGTCCATGCGTGCCTACTCAGTTGCAACGCTCATGTGCACCACACACGTGAGAGGTGCGTTCTACGTCGTGCTGGCCACCAAGAAGCTGCTTCAGAACACCCAAGTGGCCGAGGCGATCGTGGCGACGAAGGGCAGCATCATCACCGCGAAGTTCCGCGTGGTGGCGACGGCGCTGGTGACGAACATGCCCGTCGAGTGCGTGGCGCACCTCGACATCCAGGGCGGCGAGGACGGTGCAGAAGCTGCCGCGCGGCAGGAGGACGCCTCAAGCGAAACGCATTCCTACACGCCCATACCAACTAAGTAAATGAGGATTGGGAGGGATGAATGATGTAGGAGGGGTGGTTGATAGGGTGGTAGGTGAGGAGGTTAAGGTGCAGTGGATGACGGATGCGATGGGGTCGGCCGCCGTGGGTCGAAATGTCGCCGAACCCGTCGTCGTCGTCGTCGTCGTCGTCGTTGTCGTCGTCGTCGCCGTCGTCGTCGTCGTCGCCCGCCGTCCGTCGCCCGTCGCCCGACGCCCGCCGTAAATCGCGCGTCGCGTCAGTTCGGGGTGACGGGCCGCATTAAAAGTTACGGGGTGGGCGACATACAACTCAAAGGAAATCAGCGAAACTCAATAGCAACTCAATGATTTGTCGAGGCGGCTGCCGCGCTCTCGCATCGGCTCGCGATGCGTCACGGGCGCGGCAGCCGCATCGACCGATCATTGAGTTGCTATTGAGTTCCGTTGATTTCGTTTGAGCTCAACTTCCTACCCATCCCCCCTCTCCCAGGAGTTCGGCGACGCGTTCGCCTCGGCGCTGTGCGACAGCGCGCTCCTCGCGCTGGGGCGCGCTGCGCACGCTGGGCCGCGGCCCGACTCCCGCGCGCGGGCCCAGCCTGTGCCTGATTGAACGTCTCCCCTCGCCTCGCCCTTCGTCGTCGTCGTCGTCGTCTCCGTCGTCGTCGTCGTCGTCTTCGTCGTCGTCGTCGTTGTCGTCTTCGTCGTCGCCGGCGTCGTCGGCGCAGTCGTTGCAGTCGTCATCGCAGTCGTCGTCGCCGTCGTCGTCGTCGTCGCCGTCGTCGTCGTCGTCGTCGAGGGTCGAGGGTCTTTTATGTTTCTGGGGCGCATTTGGTCCCGCGGGAGACTTCTCGTTGCCGCGGCTGGATCCAGAATTCTGGTCGGAACGTATGCCAGGACAAGTCTGGGGGCCAATGTTTCGTCGGAGGGACGGCCGTCGACGACGACGACGTCGACGTCGCCGACGAGGGGGCAGGGGGAGGAGGCGGAGGGCGAGGGGGAGGAGGATGAGGGCGAGCGTGATAATGATGACGATAACGATGTTGATGCTGCTGGTGATGGAGATGACGATGATGATAACGCTGATGATGACGATGCGGATGATGATGATGCTGCTGCTGATGATGATGCGGAGGAGGGGGATGAGGGGTAGGAGGGCGATGATGAGGAGGAGGATGAGGAGGACGACGACGAGGAGGAGGGGGGGGAGGAGGAGGAGGAGAGGATCTTTCTCCTCCTCCCCCCCCTCCTCCTCTTACTACTCGCCGCCATCTCAAGGCTCAGGCTGAGGCTGAGGCTGAGGCAGGCTCAGGCTGAGGCAGGCTGAGGTTGAGGCTGGGGCTGCAGGCCGACTGAGGCTGAGGCTGAAGCAGGCTGAGGCTGAGGCAGGCTGAGGCTGAGGCTGAGGCTGAGGCAGGCTGATGCTGAGGCAGGCTGAGACTGAGGCTGAGGCTGATGCAGGCTGAGGCTGAGACAGGCTGAGGCTGAGGCAGGCTGAGGCCGAGGCCGACGGCAGACTGAGGCTGAGGCTGAGGCAGGCTGGGGCTGAGGCAGAGGCAGGCTGAGGCTGACGCTGAGGCAGGCTGATGCTGAGGCAGGCTGATGCTGATCCTGATGCAGGGTGAGGCTGAGGCGAGCTGAGGCTGAGGCAGCGGCTGAAGGCAGACTGATGTTGAGGCTGAATTCTAAGCAGGCTGAGGCTGAGGCTGAGGCAGGCTGGGGCTGAGGCAGGATGAGGCTGATGCTGAGGCAGGCTGAGGCTGTGACTGCGACTGCCGTTGCCACTGCGACTCCCATCGTGAATGCGACTACGACTGCGAGAACAGCTGAATTCGACAACGCGGTTCTCATCTGAATCTTAAGGGGAATGCTTCCAGATATGATCCTACAAATCGTTGTTATGTTACGTTGCCATGATCATTCATTGGTAACGGAACAATAACGTGCGGAACGGGTAGCGACGCAAGACGAATACGAATAGCCTACAAACAACATATCTTAATACTTTATAGTTCATGAACCTGCGATCGACGCGCGTGCTGAAATAATGCTCGCGGACCTTAGAACAAAGCGCGTGCCATTTTATCTGTAGCATTACATAATATGTTGCCCATGTAAGATACAAAAAACATTAATCCTCTAATTGTTCGCAAGATGGCACGCTACGCACGCATGCCATATTAGGGCTCGCGCAACCCTCTGGGTTCATGCGCCGCGCGCGGCAGCCCCGGCTGGGCCAGCCGCCGGCGCCTCCCTCAAAGCCGCCACCGCCGTCCCCCCTGACGGCGCTGCCGGCTGCCAGGCTGGCGCGGCGCCATTGCCCTCGGGCACGCAGCTGCTGCCGCTCCACGCCCAGCTGCTCGCAAGCGCAGAACTGAACGCGAGCGCCAGGCTGAACTCAGCCGGCGCCGCGCAGCCGCTCGCACGGGGGGTGCCGGCGGCGGACTTCCGCTGCCCGCTCGGCCACTAGCCGGCGGCAGCCTCGCACCTCAGTCACGGCGCAGCCTTGGTTCTCCTCCTTGGGGCGCCATGGCGGCCCGCGGTGCCCTGATGAAGCTACTTCCCGTGTCACCTCATTGGTCCTGCGGAAGCCCTGGGTCTCGTGCACGTACCTCGCGCCGTTGTAATGCACCGTGCCCATCATTCCCGCGTCGCAATACGTCTTCTGCGGCTGCTTGGGGAGCTTGGGCGCCTTAGGCGTCGGCTGCACGACGGCCCGCTGTGCTTCGTGCTCCGGCACCTTCTCACCCTTCTTGGCCACCCCGCAGCAGCAGCAGCAAAGCACCCCGATGCCCGCTGCGAACAGCACTGCGATCATGGCCACCACCTTCAGCGCCGTCCCCACCGGGAAGACGATCGCCACCGTGCTCATCTGCGGCTCCCAGCGAAGTGTCACCCCCTGGGTCTCGTCGTCGACCGCCGCCATCTCCTGGCTCTGTGTCTCCCCCGCTGCCGTCGCTAGCGCTGTTGCCACCAGCGCCACGCGCGGCAGGCTCGCCCTGCGGTTGTCGGCCCTGCGGGTGTTGATTCCTGAGGTAGGGGGGGGGGTAAACGACTTCTCTGGGCGACGGGGGGGGGGGCCAGGGTGGTTGGGTATGAAGTGCAAGGGGGCGCGTCGGTCGGACGGACGTGATACTTCAAGGCCAATGCATTTACAGTTGCATAACATTGCATTGCATTGCATTGCACGAAGTCGATTTTTATCCCCGTGGTCGCGCAGTGGCCCGCGGCGGGAGGCGGGGATGTCAGCGGTGATGCGAGCGCGCTTCGATTGTCCTTACTTATTTAACTTATATATCCGACCCCGCATATCATCCCAGCCTCTTTCTCTATCGTCATCCTCCATTTGTAGGTTTTCCTCGGGTCGCGGTCCGAGTAGGATATGTAGCCTCTTTTGGGTCGAATGAAGCGTCGCAAGCTGCCCGATGCGTTCGATTCGATCGACAAGGGGGGCGGCGATGCGACGCGATGGGGCGAGAGGCCGCGTCGAAGTCCGAAGAAGCGGCGGCGGGCGAGGCAAAGCAGGAACGGCACGAGGAGGCGGCGGGCAAGGCCGAGATACCAGAGCTGGCCCAGGAGGACATCGAGGAGGAAACTGAAGGGGAGCCGGAGGAGGGGGAAACCGAGCGGGACAAGGAGGCCGAGGGGGAGACCGAAGAGGCGTCGGACACGGACTGTGAGAGGCTCTGGATACGTGACATGAAAATGGAACAAAACAATTTCTGAATATGATGAGGGAAGTGTGTGCCGACCGTGTTGCGAGTTCTAGCAGTAGGTTGCGGTTGCCTCCCCCGCGTGAGCCCCGTCCGAGACTCAACCCTTTTCAGTTTCGTGATTCGAGTCCCCATCACATTCGGCGGCCAACGCCGATTGAAGGGCCCACGCTCGATAGAGTAGCAGTGCAACGCCGCGTGGGCAAACTCTTGGCGCTCCAGAAGAATAGGCGTGCCCCCTGATTAAGATAGCATATTCGTCTTCCTCATCGTCCCATCCCCCTTCCAGCCCGCCACTCCTTGTGGTGTAGTCCTCATCGCCGTGGCCACCGATTGCATTATCATGGTCCTCCGCCTCCCCCTCCTCCTCCTCCTCCTCCGCCTCCTCCTCCATAACCGTTTGGGCTAAAACTCATGGCTCCTCGAGCCTATGGTTTTGACATCGGTTTAATGAAGCGGGCGCCGCCTGGCCTGCCAGGAACTGTGAGGACGCGCAAGTGGGTTAAGCCGACACTGCCCAGCGGCAGATCTGCATCGCACGCCACATCTCGATCATTGAGGCTCCCTGTCTGGCGTGTCGCGTGGGGCGCGGATGGCCCACTTGGCGCCGAAGGCGCACATGTCGACCTGTTTGCGTTGTTCCGCGTGACAGCTGCGGAGTACAGCTCCCGAACTGGAGACGAGGACGACCACGAACCCGAGGAGCAGGCCCAGTGGGCCATCATGCTATCGGACCAACAGACGGCTCTGAAGCTGGCTGATGCGCCCATGGTCTCTTGGAGCATCCAGAATGTTAGTATGTTGGACTTGCGACTGCCATCCACAGATCTTCTGATCAACCATACGTGCGTGTCCTCAGGGAAGCTCAGGCCAGACGTCCAAGTGAACTTGCGACGATCGCTGCAACACGCGGGCGACAGCACGTTCTATTGCATGAGGGTATTGCCGAAGATTGGCCAGCGTCTTCGAACGCATCGTCCAAACGCGTTGTGTCTCCCCGAACATGTATATGTGAAGTTTGGCGCGCTGCCATTGGCGAAGTCGCCAATGGTGGCGAACGATGGCGGCGGCGGTGAGGGCGATGGTGGTGAGGGCGAAGACGTGTTCGGAGACGACGAGCTCTCCGCCTACCCCGTCCAAGTCATCGTTCGAGCGGTGCAGCTGTCGTTCTTGATGCACAAACCAGACGATACGACACATATTATTCGCCTTGCTGCCAGCTTTGCACTTGCGGAAGGCGGGTGTCGAGATTTCTGCGCCAAATTCGACTGTTGCGCCATTGCTGCCCCGTCCAGGTCGACAATATACAAGGCTCGTACGAAGTTGGACTGGATGTGCATGCTGTGGCAACGCCGATTGTTTGCAGCCGCTGTGGGTAGTTCCTCGGGCCACGCGTGGTGCAGTCATTTCTGCGGAGATAGCAGCCCGCCGAAAACCTTCGACTACTTGAACACAGTGGAGGATCGTTTTGTGTTTTCTGGGACGGCTGCTGACATCGCGCAGGAGATTTATGCACCTGGGTCCCATGCAAAGTTTTGCAAGTGGGTTCGGAGGACGTTGCCTGTAACGGTTCTCGGCGCTGGCAACATTGGCTTGGCTGCGAAACTTTAGAGAACGCATCGCCAGATTGATTTGGCAACAGGCGCCGATCTCATTGATGCGAGGCGGGATTCGTGTCGGACGTGGCTCGCTGACCAAGGTGTGGACCTCGGCATTGGAGATAGTCCTAGCTTCACGGGCGACGTGGTTGATGTCCTTTCAAAGCTGAGGCGGGGCGAGTTGCAATGGGATGGCGATGCTGCCATCGGCAATTATTTGTTCAAGAATCATGTGCCACCGCAGATGGCTTGCACACGATCTTCAATGGGTTGCAAGATGCCTTTGCCACTTCGGAGGCGTGGCCGCCGTTTGAGCCAGCATTTCGAGATTTAGTGACTTCACTGGGAGACAAGAAACTGCGACATATATTCATCGCTGAATGCTTGTCGGACGCGCTTCCGAGCGAACGGAAGATGTTTCATACTTTCGAGGGCTCGAAATTTGAGTGGCGTTTTTGGGACAATTTGGAGGACCAGTCCAGGCAGATCAGTGAAATATGGCCTGTGCTGCAGCGCAGGTGGGACTTCAGAAAAATGTCAGACGACGGGGGCCTCGGCGCTGCTAGCCTTCGAGTCATTACGCGTGCAGTTGTTGACCAGGAAGGTGATTTGCCTGGCGTGCATGCCATGTTGTGCGCAGCGAGCTGCCTCAGCCAAGGAGTTGGCCAGGTTGCCAGATGGATGCGTGGTTGCCGCTGCCATTCGGACGCGCGCTTGAGTGGCATGGCTTATCGCAAACGTCGGCGTCTGATGAAAGAAATGGAGGAAGGCCATGATGGCATGTGCATGTGGGCAGGGAGAAACGGGCCAGCCATGGCTCTAGGCGCTGTCGATGAAATGTGCGATCTGATCCTGCAAGCCGGCACTGATGCCCTCAGGGGCGTCCTAGTGCGCAGTATTGAGGCCGTCAGGGTAGCTGTATTGAGGTTCATGGACCACGTTAAGGCCCGATGGTGCGAGCAAGTGCGGGAGAAGTTTGCGTGCTGGCAGCGCTTGCCGCATTCGATTTGCGGCCTGCTGGGTGGCCACATGGGCTACAGCTGGGACAGGCGCCGCGGCTGCGCAAGGGACATACATGTGGCATTGACGACGTGCGATGACCATTCTCGTCTGCATCGGGTCGCTGTGGCACTGCATGCATCCGATCAGCTCATGGCGCAGCTGTCGAATTTCAAAGATGCTGATCAGCCCCTCCATTGCTTTCCTGATCTCTTTATGTTCGCATTGAACTGCGGGACACAGTGCATCGTGTCGCACTTCGTTGAGGGGCGTCATCGTCAGATCTCTTTGCACTCGAGTGGCGCTGCTCACAACGCTGCCCCAGGTGAACAGAGCGCGCTGATGCGGCGGCCCGAGACGGAGGCGAACATTAGCACGCCGAAGTTCATGGCCTGGTTGTGCGGCAAGTGGAGGAGCACGGCTTCTCTCGGCGAGGTATTGTCGGCCATGTTTTATTCATCGGAGCTGAGGGGGGTGAACTATTACGGCCGCGTGCAGAAGATTTACGGTGCCGACGTCGGATCTCAGTTCAAGAAAATTACTTGTGTGACCGAGGCCGTGACGGCCTGGTCGGCTGCTAACCTCCGCAGGCGCGCGCCAGTCCTGCTGAAGTAGACGCCCACTGAAACATTGTGCATTGGCTACATCAAGAATCGGTTCGACGTTGGCGCCTCGTTCCTCCTCGACGCCGACATCATGGGCCGCGTAGGTGGGGTCGTTGAGGTTGCGTCCACCGTCGATTGCGAGGCCATTGTCAATGCTGCTTTGGCCCCTAGATACCGATCCACTGACATCTCCGCGAATGATGTGTTCTTCACAGTTATTGACGCCAAGCCTGAGAGCAAGAAAGTACATCGCGATCTCACCCATACCAGAGTCACCACGCAGGTGGTTGTCAGAGTGCATCGTGTCTTGATGGGCCCGCCAGTGAGGGTGAGCCCTGTAGGGGCCATTCAGAGACTTGGTGTTCGAGGCTGGTGCTCGTCTCCGGCACGGTGGACTGAATTTTTCACTGGGCTCCTGCGCTGCGACTTGCTTGATGTGCGGTCGCGATGGGGATGTGTCCAATCGCGCGCGGCCCGCGCGGTGGTGGATGGCATTGCTGGAGCCATTGGGACAGAGACTCCACAGGAGGACCCGAGCGCAGTGACGCCGCGGCCTCCCTTTGCTTTCCCGCTTGCAATGGTAGTGGCGCCTAACGAGCACCAGATCGCGGCTATCGAATTCTCGGGCAACCAGTGCGATGACCACCACATTCTGATGAACATTGCGGCAGGCGGTCTCGAGGAAGGCAGGGGCTTGCACGAGCTGGAGTACGCGAGCGCGTTGGCGCTGGAGCGGCTCGTGGCGTTGGGGGCGTTGCGCGCTGAGCACGATGACTTCGGCGAGATGCGCTACGTGATCAGGCCAGAGGGCATCGAGCTCACCTTGGACTACATTGTCAGGGGGGCCGTGTTCGACATCGTTTTCGACGGGCCAGGCAAGGGACCTCTCGCGAAGGCATCGCGAGAGGTGCCGATGCATTTGCCATGCGTGCTCATGTTTTGATTTGCCCGACTATGTGTTACACTAGGTGTTCGGTGCTGCCCTTCACCTAACAGCTGGAATAATGAAACAACGTGGCTTGGGCCAAAATCGCTACGGAGCTCCTGGCCTCCTCCTGATATGGTTCCCCTTCTTCCTCCTCCACCTCATCATTATCCTACTCTGCCTCCCCACCGAGTACAGTCTTCCCTAATCCTAGTCCGCCTCCGCCTCCATACACGGGCAAGGGTCAAGGCATGGGCACGTTTGCGCAGACGTCGGCATTTCTCGCTTCAGGTTGAAATGTTACATGAGCTGATCTTTTGAGGTTTTCGTCCACAGGAGTATGCCGCCGCTGACCTTGAGTGCTTAGTACCACATGGACGACGCTCTTTCGTCGTTGGCATGCTGTTGAGAAGCCGCTTGCATTTCGAAGCGCTCTTGCAGCTCGATAGTATCTTCGCGAGGGGCGCCGCAGAGGTCAGGCACACTGGCCCGCACGGCCACTGCAAGTGCTTGCTGGAGCTCGACGACCTCGCGCCGCTGAACGCCCTCGAAGACGCGTCTGCGGTCTCCGACGACTGGTTCAAGGCGTTGCTTAACGACGACGCTGGCCACGGAGTCGGTGGCGATGGTGGAGACAGTGGAGCTGAGGGGGTCGGCGGCGGCCCTGCAGCTGGCGCGATTGCGCCCGCTGCGCCCGTGGCTGCCCCAGTGCCGCCAGCAGCGGCCCCTATCCCAGAACACGCGTGGGTTTTCCCTTGTGTCGGTCAGGAGATCACTGTCAGGCTGGATTACTTCTCACACGTCAGTCGTCGGCGTCGTGCGTACTGCACTTGCCCCACACACGCTGACTGCTATAAGTATCATTACTTGTTGACGTCCGATGAACCATGGAAGGCCGTGACATCAATCGCGTTGTACATGCGAGCAGGCACGGCGTTAGCTACGAAAAGGGACCATCAGAGGCTACCTGCAGCAACATATGTTGTATTGAATGCGATCAGAGATGAGATGCCTCCGAACTTGTTGGAGCCAGACTTCGTGGTGGCCTTGCCCGCGGATTGATAGCAGGGGCAGTCAAAGCAAATAAGCTCATGATCGTTCCATCCTTTCCCATTTCTCCTTATGAGCACCATCATCATTATACTCACCATCATCGTTGCCTGTCTCCCATCCGAGTCCCATCCGGCACAAACAAGTCCCCACCATGGCCCGCCTGCGACCCGCGTCCTTCTGACATAAACGAGACACCCCGAACCAGAATCCGATTGAAATCGTAGCCAGAAGCGCTTTTAAGTTCTAGCCATTGCAAGCACAGCCACAAGCAAAGCCAGAAGACAACGTACCAAACACAACGTGAACGCACGCGACCACACATGCAAAATGAGGCCTGCGTTACACGCCCCCCTGGAAGGCTGAAGGCAAGTCAAATGCGAACGATCCTAGGTAATCTCAAGGCAATATCAAGGTAAGTTAAGGCAAACTAATGCAGGACAAAACAATCGCCACCCTACATCATCATCATCATCATCATCATCATCATCATCATCGTCATCACATGCCTTCAGTAGCTAGGTGGGTTCGAGACTCAGGCCATGATCGTTCGGCTGCCCACGGACCCCAGGGGAGGGAGCATGTCAGAGACAGGGCCTCAGCAGAGGCCAGAGAAGCTGAGGAGGCTGTGCGCTGGCGATACGCTGGTCGAGTCAAGCTGGCGCCAGGGCGATGCGCTGGTCGAGTCAAGCTGGCGCCAGGGCGATGCGCTCGTCGAGTTAAGGTCATCCCCACCCCCCCGTGATGCGACAGGAGCTGGCCAACCTGATCCCGTCGTCGAAAAGACTGAGGCTGGTCCAGTTCATGCTCAGACCCTTGACATAGCTCATACTGGGCAGGGTGATAATCAGAGCGATCAAATGTGCCCCGATGACATAGTCAACCAGCCGCAGTTCGAATCGATGATGGCCTTCCAGGACATGCAGAGCCAGCCGCCGATCGATGGGAGATGCCCCGATGACATGTTCAGCCAGCCGTTGTTCCCGTGCACGGGTGGCCCCGAGGACGTGCCAGGCCAGCCGTTGGTCGAGCCGAGGAGTGGGCTGGAGGATGCGCATAGCCAGCCGATTCCGGTCGATTCGAGGAGTGGCCCCGAGGATATGCAGAGCCAGCAACTGTTGGAGCCGAGGGCTAGGCCAGAGGACATGCAGAGCCCGCCGCAGATCATCGACTCGAGCCCAGAGGGCCCAGAGCATGCCCCTGCGCAGTCGTTCTTTCTAGAGTATGCATCTGCGCAACATTTTTTGTAGAGGGCGGCTTCCCCGAAGAGCCAGAAGGCAGTTTCTTTGAAGTGCCAGCTCATCTGGCAACCGCTTGGCACGTCCAAGGACACAGCGAGCCATCGCCCCCGCGCGATTACGGTCCCGTCTTGCCGATCCTCGGGGGTGAATCACCTGAGCAGTAAGAACGCATTGAAAAAAAAACAACAACAATATCATACACCAAAGATCCTCTTCCTCCTATCCGCACGCCCTTCAAAGCAGAAGTGATGATAACATGCAGCGACGGCCCGTCCGATATCATCCTCCCCCGTTCCCTTCGCCACATATCCTCTTCAGCCTCTTCATCCTCCTATTGGCCGTCTTGAATCCATCCTGGGCCATCGTGAAGCCATCCTGCCATTTTGAAGCCTTTTGGCCGTCTTGAAGCCATCGTGAAGCCATCCTGAGCCATCTTGAAGCCTTTTGGCCGTCTTGACGCCATCGTGTGGGGCGAGGGCGCACATTCGCATCATTCTTGCAGTTTCGGCGCGGAGGGGGCCCCAACGACACTGGAGCGACACTGGAGCGACACTGGAGCGACACTGGAGCGACAACGGGGCCTCTGGAGGCTTGGAGGGACATCGATGACGGATGGATGGTGAAGCCAAGGAGGTGAATGAGGAAATGAAGACCCCGAAACGCGAAAAGGAGGGTTAGGACTCCAGGAGGGCCCCCAGAGGCATCTTGGGCCCCCTTGGGCCGTCTTGGAGGCCATCCTGGACCATCTTGGGCGAACTTTGAGGCCATCATGGGCCATCTTGGGTTATTGTTCGGGTTGAGGCGTTGTGTTACGGTCATGGTAGATGACCTTGGTATCGTTCTAGCTTTGAGCGGACCTCGTTTCTGGAAGGCCGTTGATCTGAACATGGCCGCGGAGGCAAGCACGCAGCCGCCCTAGTTAGGTGATTTTCGGTGGGTTTGCGCCTGCCTAACAATTCGTCAGAATCACCGTTCTAGGGCGCATATCCCTTCTCATCATCACCATCATCATCAGCATCATTGTCATCGCAATCATCATCATCACCATCATCATCATCACCATCGTCTCCATCATCAGCGACCACTCGGAGGTTGTTGGGCCGTTTCAGGTGTACCAGAGACTCCCTGGTCAACGTGGGGCCCTCATGAGGCTCAGCTTGGAGCTTTCTGGGAGCTCCCCATGGCACCCCGAACGCCGCGCCCCGTGACCCCCAGGTGTGCCAAAGAGACCGTCTGCCTATGTGGGCACAGAGTGAATGGTAAGTGTCGCGTCTCCAAAGAGCTTTCCCACAGAGAAATCAGAATGTTCAATGAATGGGGCCACAGGGGCCCCAGCCACCGTCGTTTCAGCCTTAGTGGCTCAAGTATATATGTGGTTCGTTCACCGCCTGCCCTTGTGCGATTTTGGCGCTCAGGCTATTGCGATGGTGGTGGGCCTCCCTGAGGACAGCCCCGTGCGCCACAATGCGAAGTGGAAGTCGTGTTGCGCCAAGCCCGGCATCGAGTTCCCCACTTACTCGAATGCCCAGGAGGTGTCGTTCTTGTTCGCAGGGATCGGAGGACCAGACCGAGCGATCCTGGAAGGTGATTGGCCAGTGCTGCCCGTCAACATCGCGG
Organism: Prorocentrum cordatum; assembly: GCA_963575745.1. NCBI lineage: Eukaryota > Dinophyceae > Prorocentrales > Prorocentraceae > Prorocentrum > Prorocentrum cordatum. The sequence goes on from CAUYUJ010014550.1 coordinate 224,957, forward strand.
AGAAGCGGTCGGACGCCTGCGCGGTGCTCAGGCGCCTTCCAGGTCACATCGCGTGGCCCAACACCATCGAGTCGTACCCCCGCAGACGCTCGACTCCAGCGATGGGTGCATTGGGACAGCTCCATGCACCACCTTCTACAAGGCTGGCAACGGTGAGAACTTCTTTGCCTACCAGGGGAGTCTCTTCATCCGGCAGCTCGAGGCGATCAAGGAGTTGGCGCAGCGGAAGGATCGGCCGCTGAAGTGGGTACTCCTGGAGAACGTGTGGCACATCATGAGTCTGAACGGCAAGACTCAGAAGCGCCCATGGGACTTCGTGCAGGAGTGGTGGCAGAACAACATGCTTGGCTGGACGATGCTTCTCCCATGGAAGGTAAATGCTGAGAGGTGCTTTCTACCTCATCACAGGGAGCGCTGCTTCGCAGTGGCCTACAAGCTCGACTACGCCGACGTCGTTGGCGGCATGCCCCAGGAGTTGAGGACCTTCGGGAACGACACGGTGAAGCTCGGAGAGATGCTCTACACCACCGACGACGTGGAGGAGCATGCCACCAGGGACCCCACGGAGACGCAGAAGAGCAACATCAAGAAGTTCAACGCCGAGCTCGACAAGAAGATTTCGGACGGCAAGATCGTCGTGCCCGCGAATGCCACGATGTTCTTCGTCACCGATGCTTCCCGCAAGGGTCCAGGGCACGGGCGCGGACACAGCATCCACGTGGACAGCGTGCCCGCGTTGACGACAGTGAACCGTTACCTCTACATCCTGCGTAGGGGCCCCGACGCGTCCAAGGTGCCAGAGGGCGGCCGCTTCCTGGACATCAAGGAGCGGGCAGCAGTGTGTGGCGTGAAGTGGTGTAGCGTGGACGAGGTCTGCAGCAGGCACCAGCACACCATCCACTTTGGCAACATGGTGCCCGTTGACATGGCTGGAGTGGTCCTCGCGCAGCTGATCATGGGGAAGTGGGCCATCTTCGAGCACATCGGGGTTTCCACGGGGCTCAAGCGCATCATCGACAAGAGCGACGATCCCGAGAACAAGCGCAAGAGGTGGAAGCAGGGGACTCTGTCGGTCAAGAAGGGTTAGACGGCCAGCATCTAGCCGTCAGTGGAGGTACCGCCCAGCGCTTCCAGCCTGCCAGCGAGCGCGGCAAGAGCCGGCAGCGTCTCTGCGCGACTGTGCGCGCAAGTTGTGTTCCAGATAGTGCGCCTTGCAGCGCGTCATCCCAGCAGGGGCCACAGCCATATCGTCACTCCTTCTCCTCCCCTCCTCTTCCAATCTCTTCCCAATCCCCAAACGCAGGACGGTTCCCCTCCTCCACGCCCTTCTCCAAGCCCCAAGCGCAGGACTGTTCCTCTCCTCCTCTTCCAACTCTTCCCAGCCCCTCCTCTCCTCCCCTCCTCCCCCCTCCCCTCCCTCCACTCCTCATTCTTCTCCTCCCCTCCTCTTCCAATCTCTTGACGGGGGGGCCTGAAGTGTGTCCTCCAGAGGCTTCGGGGTGACTAGCTTCTAGGCGGGGTTCTGAGAGAACTTCAGGAGGGCTCCGCGAGGGCCCTGCGAGAACTTAAGGAAGGCCCCAGAAGGCTTTCTTCAGGAAGGCTCCAGGGGGAGCAGAGGCCCCAGAAGCCCTTCTTCAGAAAGCCCCCCGCGAGGGACCAGAGTGGACGCGAGACCCCCGTGAGGGCCGTCATGGGCCATGGAGACAAGGGAATAGTCAATAACCAACTCATGCATTGCCGTTGTGTTGGTTTGCATTGCCGCGCAGTGGCCCGCTAGGGGCCCGCTTGGTCGCCTCTCGGGTGTGATGGGGGTCTTCGTAACAAGCTATTTGGCTCGGGAGCGTGCGCCGTGCTCGGGCACACATCGCGTGACGAAGGCCCATTCGCCCACTCGCCGTCCATGGCGCTCGGTAAGTACACGTGCGTGAAGTGTGGCGAGGAAACTACCCTTGCAGCCAGCTCTGCGACAGGAAGAAATCAGAACGCTCGAATTGATCTCAAATGTGCATCCAATAAGCGGATTATGGAGCGCAGGGTCAAGAAGAAGGACCCGAACGACAAGCTCTGCTAAGTGGTGGAAGGAGCTCCAAAACGATCCCAAGAGAGAGCAGGCGTGGTACAAGAAGATGAAGACCAAGGATAAGTACAGCCAGATGTCCGAGGATCATATCATGGCAGAGGAAGAGGAGTCCCAGAGTAGGGGTATTGAGCAAAGAGATCGCGCTCAATACTTTGGCTACGACACGGTTGTGGAAGAGCACCCCGACTGGACAGAAGAGCAGCTCATCGAGCACTGGAAGAATCTCGTGGCGAAATCGAAGGACAAGATCACGGACGAGAACGGCGAAGTCTTCATTGCAAAAGCTCTTGTCGACCACGTGAAGAACAACATGGCCACCTCCCGCGTCAAGCGTCAGAAGATCTGCAACAACGCCGACGACTTGAACGCTGCGGTGGAGGATAACCTGAAGTCTATAGATCGATTCTGGCGTACTTTGAAGCTCTCGCGCCCCATCTCGATGACGGCCATTCCGTTTGAAGCGAAGCAGGTGGGCACCATCGGCTCTAACACCTCCGAGTCCATCACGAACGCCCTCAGCAAAGCGGTCATGCAACAAACCGTTCAACAAGATATGATGCAGCAACAGATACGGCAAGCTCAGGAGGAGGCCGACATGATGGAGGAGGTGGCCGATGACATGCAGAAGACTTCCCAGGCGCAGCAGGAGCAGAGTGAGCAGGCCAGGCAATCACCCAGTGCCCAGAGGACTGCTTACACGACCCTCAAGACGTGCCTGATCGAGAAGCCGGCGAAGTTGAACTCCAGCATCGCGAGGTTGCGGAACGACCTCGCGCAGCCCGAGATGGACCTGTCCGCCACGGAGGGAGAAGACGCGACGACGACCAAAGAGGCCGCGGGGTCCATCAAGCTCTCTTGGGGCCAACTCGTGTTTCTACCGAGCCAGGTAGGTCTCCCGCCCTCCCCCTCCCGCCTCCCTCCCCCACCCTGTCTGAAGCTCTACCGAGCCACGCTTCATCTCTCACTCCCTCCCCGACCTTGCTCCGGCACGGGGCAGGGAGGCGAGAGATGGGGCATGGCGGCGAACGGCGGTGGGGAGAGGCATGGGGGGGCGACGTGGGGCGGGGGCGGGCGACCTAGCCTGGCAAGGAAGAGACGCGATTTGGCCCCGATGGAATCACGATGGCCCCCGCAAGGATGCCAAGTTCGAGGCGAATGCCAAGGATGTCTTCAACACCTACACTGAGAATGTGAGAGTGTGGAAGGAGACTTATCAACTCGACAAGCTTGCCCCCAATGGTTCCGTCGCTGGTGACTTGGCGAACCTCTTGCAGCCCGCTCTGGATGACTTCAAACGGTTTTTCTCGAAGGAGGGTCACGCGAAGCCGTTCCGTCTCAGGATGGCTGAGTCGAGGGCCTTCGCAAAAGGGGTTGAAAAGAAGAACAAGGCGTTGGAGAAGGCCCAAGCAAAGTCGAGTGCGGCCCGCAGTGGGCTCAACGCTGGGGCGCAGCAGGGGGGCGACGAGAGCTACGCGCCAGTGATCGAGTCCCTCATGCCCGACGTGCTCGACGGCCACTCACTTGACGGACTGAACGTCAGCGACAAGGTGGCCGACTTCAACCAGACCAAGGCGGTGAAGTTCAAGGTCGATGACCTGGGCGTGATAGCAAGCACTGGCAATTACCAGACGCAGGTCAAGTGGGCCAAGGCTACCATGAGCAAGGATGGCCTCGATTCGATGGTCACCGAGATCTCCAGCAAGAAGCTCAACGACGTTGTGAATAAGATGTTCGCAGGCATGGACTCGCGCATCAAGCCTGCTTCGAACTTCTTCATCACGTTCCCCCCAGAGCATGCGGAGCTGAAGAAGGCGATCGTTGATGATCAAGTATGTGTCTACGACGGGGGCTACAGTGTAGTGAATGTGACGGCGTTCTGTCTCCCAGAAGTGGTTTGCTGTGTCTCTGGAGCCGTCCACCTGGTCGGGTTGAGCCTGGATGTCGTCGACGGAGACACGGTGGCGAAGAAGCTCGAGGCAGTCAACAACTACGACAAGCGCACCGCGATGAAGATCGCTGCTAATCGGGGCTTCGCTCTAACGGTCGAGCAGGGCACAGTCGCAGCCATTCCAGGGGGCCTTTTGGTTTGCACCTTCGTCGCTGAGGACTCCGACGGTTGCGATCTGGTGCGCTACAGGTTCATGCGTCGGGACGACTACGAGGCCTGCCACGTCGCTCTGGCGGGAATGCTGCAGTCCTTCGACTACTTGGCCAGCACCGACTACAAGACGGTGAAGAACCTGATGGAGGGCAGCCTGGCGGCTGCCACCACGTCTTGAGCCAGGCCGCATTGCGCCGCCGCGGCTCGGCAGAATAGATACGTGGAGGGATGGAGGGAGGGATGCAAACGCGATGAAAGAAACAACACACGCACATAGCAATGGTGAAACGGTTTATTTAGCGTGCTCGATAGGGATTCGACTCATGGCACGCCCCGCTCGATTCTTCAAACGATGACCTTCCTTCGAAGCCACCCGAATTACATGCCATGGCCCCCGGCGCACTCCGCCACCGTGCTTGAGTTGTGGGTTGTGGGTCTGGGGCCTCTCGGGTGCCTGTCGGGGTCTCCTTTGGCAGTCTCCTGGAGAGAGTAGTAAGGCTTCTTCTGGGCTGCGCGCGGGGGCCTCTGGGGTCCATTTGGGGATTTGCATGGCCGTTCGGGCGTGTTATTGGGGGGCTACCTCGGGCGGAAGCCTGGAACTCCAAATTCTTGACGCTTCGCGTATCCCCACCAGCCCATCCACGATCGACGCTCAGGCGAGTTTTGAGGTGATCAGGGAAGTGCGGGATCGAAGAAGGGGATAGCCGAACCATGCGAAGGAGGGAGGAGGGGGAGAAGGAGGCTGGATGGATGGATGAGGGAGTTGGGAGAAGGATGATGCAGAGGATGAGGATGAAGAGAAGGAGTAGGAGGACAAGCATGATGAGGATAATTAGGAGGAAGAGGAGGATGTGGAGGATAATGAGGCAGGAGGGGAAAGGACGAACAGAAGAGCCAGAAGCTTCTTGAATGACTCGGAGTCTCCTCGGATGCCCCTTAGAAGCATTTTGGGAGCCCCCAGAGGACACCAAGAGGGCCCCAACACGACCCCAAGAGGGCCCAAGAAGGCCATAGAAAATGCCCCCCAGAAGAATCCACGGACCCCCCCCTTGAGGGAGTCCACGGACCCCTTGTGGACACCCCAGAGGGGGGGTCCGTGGACACCTCTGGGGGACATTTCTGGCGGCTATCTTAGAACCTTCTTGGGGCCGTCTTGGGGCCCTCCTGGCCCTCTCTCGGGGCCCCTCGGGGGCCCTCCCACTTGTCTTGGAGGGGGCCGAAAGCCCCAAGATGGCCGCGAGAGCACCTCGGGGGGCCCAAAAGGGCCCCAAACCGTATGTACTTGATATGCTTATTGGGCTTTCCAGAGGGGCACCCAAGTACATGCGTCATGGGGCCGTGTCGGGGCCCCCTTGGGGCCCCCCTGGCACCCTCTTGGGGCCCTTCTGGCCCCTCGTTGGGCTGACTTGTCCGCGGGGGTGGGGGTGGGTGGTGGTTGTGGTGGTGGTGGTGGTGGTGGTGGGGGGGGGGGGGCGCTGCTGGTTTTGGTGCCATGCGCATCGTCGCTAAGTGCCTGTGTGTGCGTGCGCGCGCGTGGTGGTGGTGACGGTGGTGGTGGTGGTGGTGGTGGTGGTGGTGGTGGTGGTGGTGGTGGTGGTGGTGGTGGTGGCGTGAGTGGGTGGGTGGGCGGGGGCGGGTGGTGGGTGGGTGGGCCCAGGAGCCAATGGGCTAGGGGCGGTGCAGATCATTTCCCGTTGTTCGCTGCGGCCAGCGTGGGGCCGTATATTATGTGGCTGTTGTGTGTTATCATTCCGTTTGCGGGGCTTTGCCTCGGGCTGATAGGCGCGCGGGGAAGTCTAGGATTGGCTTCCAGTGGCCGTTAGCGAGCGCCCGTGCTCACTGTGGTTTGCAACGTTGCGTGGCCGTCGCAGTCATGAGGCGTCTCCGATAGAATGCAGACCCGCTTTTCTCGGGGCTGAATGAAGTGGTTGCACCTTGGTGAAAATGCGCCCGATTTCGTTTACCACGGGCGCCGCGTGCTCCTTGAATGCGTTTTCAGGCAATTGCATTGTTTGGCATTGTTTGGCATTGTTTGGCATTGTTGTGTTAGACAGCGCTTCGAACTCATCGTTGGGACACCCGCGCCCTCGCATTTTGCGCCGCATACGTTAGCGCGCGAAATCGTTGGAGGACACAACCTGCGCTACATGTGTTCATGTTGAGTGCTTGAAAGCCAACTTTGTCATCTCGCGAACGCGGTGGCGAAATCGAGACTCTTGACATTGCCACCAAGGGTTCCCGCTCACCCCGAGGGGGCTCGGGGCAGCCGAGCCCCCCTATCTCAGGAGTCAACACCTGCGGGTGCTGCTGCGCCCGCTGGCTGCCCGCCCACTCCTTCGCTGCCGCCTGTGCTGCCAAGCGACTCCCAGTAGTGCTGCCGCTAGCAGCATCCCCGCCGCTGCCGCCCACGTCATCAGGCTGACCAGGAGCACGAAGATCAGTAGGTTCTGGCTCTCCGTCTGGTCGACCTTGATCGCGTAGCCATCCGCCCCGCCGGCTGTGGAGGCGAGCGTCGTCGCGGCCAGCGCAGCTCCGGGCCACAGCGGGGTCGGGTTCTTACCCGGGCGGCGCTCGCTCTCGGCCGCGCGGGCCGGCGGCGCCGTGAGCCCAGACGCGTCTGTCGCCATGTCGGTCGAGATGCCGCGCATGGGTTCGTGGCTCTCCCACAGGTGCCCGTGGAAGCTGTCGGAGGCCCAGCGCCCGAAGGGCTTGGCGCGCTGCAGGTCGTCCACAGCATGGCACATCGCTGTTGCGCCTCCTATGCGGAGGCTGCGTGAGCCGATCTCCTCCGTCCTCAGCCCGGCGGCCAGCCCTGCTACTGTCAAGTAGTGCTGCACTTCTTCTCGGCGGATGGGCGCACCGTTCGCCCGGCGGAAGAGTGGGAGCTCCTCCTCGCTGCCCCGCAGCCTCTGCGGGTAGCGCTGCTCCAGCTGGCGGATGGCGGCCACCGGGCACAGCGATGTGCCCGTCTGGTATTGGTTCCTCACGCACCCCACATTGTACTGATCCGTCTTTGACAAGGTGATGTGGAGCACCACCTCCACCGCGTCTTTGAAGGCGCAGGGCTGGTTGTTGCTGTCGCGGCCTGTGATGTCCACGCCGCGCACGACGCGCTCTCGGCTCCATGTCTCTCCAGGCTGGATTAAGTACTCGGACGCCCTCAACATGAAGAAGAAGGCCACTACCACGGCGGCCCACAGGACCGCGGTGTCCGTCTCGGGGAGGTCGGTCTGGTCCTTCAAGAAGCCGTGGAGCCACTAAGAGCATGCGCGGTGTCACAGGCCGCTTCCGCCCGCTCGGCCCTTGGCCTCTCCGAAGGCCGGCGAGCGTGGACCAGAGGCGGCCTCGGTGGAGTAGAGGGTCAGGATATCCGACTACAAGGTGGGCGAAACGTACGGCAAACAACTTCTGTTTGATCGTACATTCTGTGCGCTTCAGCACCTTGGCCAGCACGATGACGAACCCCAGCAGCGCCTCCTCGTTGGCGTGGCGCTCCTCGCGGTCACGCCCCTCGAGCCAGGGCGACTCGCCCTGGGCTGCCCTGAAGCCCTGCCACTGCCGCCAGCCGGTCTCATAGCCGGCGCGGGTCCCCTCGGACAGCCGCAGCATCAGCGCCTCGCGCTTCTGCTCCTCGATCCACCTGCCGTAATCTTCACCTCCCAGGGTTGGGTGGTCCGGTAAGGCGATGGCAGCCCGAGCTTGGCCCAGCGCGATCGGCTTGACTAGCCTCTGGGTCTCCACCTTCTTGCCCCTGTTGGGGCTCCGCTTCCGCCGCTTCTTGGGTGCGTCGACGTCGTCGACGACCGCGTTCAAGTCCACCTCCTTGGCGTCAGGCGGGGGCTCGGGGCCCCGCGCGAGGTCCTCCTCGATCGCTCTGAAGCGGACGCCTTGGCTCTTGCGCCTCGCTTTGTGAGCATCATCGCTTAACACTCCTGCGTGTCGGTCGCCCTCTGTGGCCTCGGCCTTCACGCGGAGCTCGCCCTGCGCCCAAGCCCTGAGCCACCGCCGGGTGGTCTCCCAGGCAGCGGACTCTGCGGGGTCGCGGCAACCGCCTGCCCGCTGGGTGGTCTGCAGCGTCGCGTCTGCGACGGCGTCCAGGACAGCTCTCGCCGTCTCTGGTGGCAAGGACCTCGCCGCCTCCCGCATCAGGGTGTCTTCGGTGTCGCCCTGGGCCCGCCTCTCCACCCAAGCTGCTTCGTCGCCCCCCTGCGCGATCCAGACTTCTTCGGGCGACAGCGCTCGGACGCGCCCGCCGCTGCTCCCCGGGATGTGGACCAACGTCCCTCCCGGTCCGCCAGGGCCTTCTGCGGGCCAGCGAACCGTGCCGATCGGGCCGTCGATTGAGCAGACCAGGTGCTTCGTGTTGGCGAGCTTGATGTGGCCGATGCCCTTGGGCAGCATGGCGTCGGAGCCACCTCGGGCTGCTGGGTCCCACGTGATGCTCCCCTCGTCGTCGAGCCAGTGATGGTCGCCTTCGCTGAGCTTGTCCTTCAGCGCGTGCTTCACCCCGTGTGGACAGCGGCGCGCCGGCTGCATGCGCATGCTCGCCAGGCCAGCGCCTGCTGGTCCGCGGCCCGCCACGAGCAGGCTTCGAGCTCGGGCCGTCATGTCGCCGCAGTGGGTGCAGATGACCCCCAGGTCGCACGTGCGGTATCCCATCTTGCGCAGCGCCTTGGCGACGCGGGTCAGGTCGAGCTTGCCCGGGGCATCGACCACGACGATCTGCGGCCTTGTCCGGGTGACCGCGGACACCAGCTTCTCGACCTCGAAACCCTTCGGATCCAGTCCACCTCCGTTGAGTTGCCCGTCGTCAGCTCCCCACCTAGTCGTTCCCAGGCACGCCCGTAGGTGCCCAGCGGGCTCCCGAGCTCCAGCCCTCGGCACCCCTTGAGGGCCAGGCTGCGTGGTACCACTGCTGGGGTCCTCAGCGCCCGATGACGGAGCGCTGACTCCGCAATGGGCCCTTCCTCCCCAGGCAACCGCAGGAGATGCTCCTTCGCCTCCGCCAGCATCTTCCCCCACGCCTCGGGCGGTTCGATACGGGCCCACCCCTTGCGCAGGAGCTCGGAGTGGACCTTCTTAGCTTCCTCGCGCGACAGCCAGTCCGCGATGTCGTTGTGGTAGGTGCGGATGTACAGTGCGGTAGTGCTGAGCCCGCGGCGAGCTTCTAAGCGCTGAATGAGGCGGACGAGGTGCCTCGCGAGTGGATGCTTGGGCCGCCTCTTGGAAATCCACGACCGCGCGTTCATGTTGTCAGTGACGTAGAAGACCAGCTCGCCCTGCCACTCGTCGCCCCTTGCGGCGGCCAAGGCCACGAAAGCGAGCAGCTCGACGATAGCGATGGCCCAGTCCTTCTCGGCCCCCGGGTGGCTCAGCACATCCTCCAGCTGGCGGAGGAGCGGGGCGGCGTCCACGGCCATGTAGCGGGGTGGCGCCGCTTTGTTGCCGGCCACCGCGCGCCCCCAGTCTATGCTGCCGATGGTCGTCGTGGTAGCATCGCCCCTTGTCCACCTCGTCCGGGCGGCGGCCCCTGGTTGTGCCAGGCGCCCGCGCGGCCCCAGACAGGAAATGAAGCTTGCCTCAAAGGTGGATGCCCAAGCCTCGGGCGCGTCGAAGAGCACCCGCAGCAGCTCGAGGGTCTGATCAACTCGTCCCAGGCGAGGGCAACCTCCTCCGCGCTCCCTCTGGGCTCCGCCCAGGCCGCGCCGAGCCCGCCGCCGAGGAGGCGGTCAATGACCGGCAGCTCAGGCTTGATAGCCGGCTGCGTGGCCACCCAGAACTGCGCGGAGCCCCTCAGCTCCTGGACGACCTCGATGGGAACCCGGCGGCACCCATAGCGAAGCTCGTCGATCGCCAGGAGGTGGGCGGCCTTCGCGCATTCGGGCTCTGGAATGGAAGCCTCGAGCGCTGCTTGTCGACGTCCAGGTAGATCTAGGCCCCAGACCAATTGTTCTGCTTGGAAGGTACCCTCCTCCGCCATTTTGTCAACCTTGATTGCCTCGCTGCCCCAGACGCGCCTCATGCTCGCGTCGCAGTCGGCTGCGCTGAGCCAGGGCCTGAGGCCGACCAGCGGCTCGACCAGGACGCCGTCGTCCATCAGCCACTTGGACGACCAGCGCACGTTGTCGTTGACCTCGGGGTCCGGCGGCCGGCGCCGCTCGTGGTCCCACTTGGCGCTCCAGGCGAACGCCATGTACTCGCCCGGGGACCCCGACCACCCGAAGACCATCACGCAGTGGATCATGATCACGCGCGTGGCCATGCCCACCGCCTCGCCCGGGAGAGAGGTGCCGAACTCGGCCACGTCCTCGTCGCGCACCCAGTGCCACTTGAAGGCCCTCGAGACGTCCCTCTTGGCTATCACCTGCGGCGCCCCAGGGTGGCGCGCTGACCACCAAAGGGAAATGCGCGCGAGGGCTTCGTGCTTCGGCTGAAGCGCCGGCGGGTGCAGCTCCTTGGGCGAGTCCCCGTTGGAAACGCGCTTGTCGTGTATGGGGCGCCCTTCGCTGCTCACCGCGCGGTCGGGCAGCATCTTGGGCACTCGCCCGGACGGGCTCTCGATGAGCTCTGATGCGGACAGGGCGTCCTCGGCCTCCTGGGGTGGCCCAGAGCACGGCGCCGTAGGAGGTGTCCTTCCAGGCCTTGGCGTACATCTCCAGGGCGTGGTCCCGTGCTGAGGCGTGTGGCTTGGCCACGGTGCGCCGCCTGGGCCGCTGCCTCCGGACGGGGGCACCCTTGATGGCCATCTCATGGAGGTACTGCCCGTGGTCCTCTTCCAGGGCCGCGCCGAACTCAGGGTCGAGCACCCCTCCGAGCGGATTGCCGAGGACGCGCTCCCGCTCCTCGCGGAGCCGCGCCGCGGCGGCTTCAACGCTTCCCGCGGCGAGGAGCAAACGATTTCCCAGGCTCGTCACCTCTTTCACCAGCTCCGGGGCGAACTCGGCGCGCTCCAAGCACCAAGCCAAGTACTCCTTAGCTTCAGGAGCTCCAGGGCGGGAGGTGGCCGGCGGCGCAGTTGGGCGCTCGCTCTGGCGTACCCCCGCTCCGTTCTCGTGGTGCGCGCTCTGGCGAACATGCGCCGGCGGCACCTCGGGGCCTCCGCATCTACGCCCCGGGCCCCTTGGGTCAGGGGCGGCGCGGCGCCCACGGCTCTCGTCCAGCGGCGATCTCGCACGCAGCCTGCCTCTTGCGGTGGGGGCCATCGTCTCAGAGGCGGACGACTCGGAGGCATCGTGCACCCCTCCGGAGGACCTCGCTCGCTCAGGGGGGGCTGTCCCTGCACCTCGACTGCGGCTGCGGCTGCGGGCGCTGGGGATGCCCTGGCCCTCGTACTCCTCGACGTAAGTCTTCTCAGTCTCGACGTATATGGGGTCCAGGATCCCTCCTCCGGCGTGCTCGTCCCGTGGGATGCCGAGGCTCTTCATCTTTATCTTCAGCGCTTCGTGCTCCTCCACGTAGCGCGCCAGGACCTCCCCGATCTGGGTGCCCAGCGGGTGCGCCCCAGGGTGCTCCTGGAGCAACGCGTCGCTGATCTGCCCGATCCCGTTCAGGTACAAGATATCCGCGTGCTGGAGGTCGTTGCTCTTGCCGCCCTTCCGTACGTCATTGAAGTTCCTGACGAAACGCCGCGCGGCATTGCACTTGTGGACTCCCCCGCGGCAGGCTACCCCCGGGTGTGCCTCGGTGGCCCTGCGTCCTGCCTCATCGGAGGTGGCCTCGTGGTCCTCGTCAGCCTCCGGTGGAGGGGGGGCTCCTGGGGACTCTTGCGGGCTCTGGTGCCTCGGGGGGGCACTCATGGCCCTCTGGTCCTCGCGCTCCTTCCGGCGCGCCTCGCGCTCGAGCCTGGCGGCGCGGCGGGCCTGTACCTCGCTGCGCCTGACCTCCAGCTGCCCGACTGCACGCGCGGCGCTTCGCTCCTGGTCGCTGCCCTCGCCTGCTAGGCGAGCGTGGCGCCCCTGGGCCTCGGCGAGCTGCTCCTCCACTCGTCTCAGGGCGCCTGAGCTCCTCGAAGTGCCCCCGCTGGACGGGGGGACTGAGCTCGCTCTTTTGCCTCCTGCTGCTGCGGCCACTTCGCTGAACGTCGGTGCTGGCATGCGGCTGCTGCTGGCTGCTGAGCTTGCTGCGGCCCCGCCTGTTTCTGCAGCTGCCGCTGCGGCTGAAGCCCGGTCAGCAATCCTGGCTGTGACCCTCCGCTGGCTGGCTTGGGCTGTGGTGCCAGGTGCTGGTGGCTGATCCCGATCCCACCTGGGGCTCCAGCTGGTCCACTCCTTCGGCGGTTTCAACGTGGCCCACAGCAGCAGCTTCTCTCCAGGGCGCACCGACTCCTCGTCGTCGAGGGGTGGCCCATGTGCGCCTGCTGTGTCCTCGTCCTCCGTGTACTCGAATAGGTACAGCTGGTCCTCGTCGAAGATGCACCCGGACAGCGCGTCCGAGACCCTCAACTTCGCTTTGACCTCTCCTGCCTCGAACGGGCCCCCCTTGAGCAGCACCCACTGGTCGCCCTGCTGCGGGACAAGGACTCGCACTGGGCTGGCTCGGGATGCTTCATCCTCGGCTTCCCTCGCCTTCTTCTGGCGGCGGTTCTCCTCCTCCTCATCCTCGTCGGGGCTCTCCCCCCCGTCGTCGTCACCATCACCACCTCCGCCAGGTCCACCGCCACCTCGAGCGGCAGCTTCGCGCGCTTCACGCTTGCGTGCTTTGTTGCGCTTCCAGCCTCCTCGCTTGCCGCCACGCTTGCCGCCCCACTTCTCGTCGCCACCGCGCTCGATCACGATCGGCTCACCGTCGGCCCCCACCTCCGCCTCGTCCTCACCTTGGCGTTCGCCCTTTGAGCTTCCGCCATCCTCCTCCGCCACGCCTCTCTCCGGGTAGCCGTCCTTTGAACGACCGCCCCTACGGGTGCCCTTTGAGCCCTCGTCAACCCTGGCCTCCGTTGAGCTTCTCAGTTTCGGGTGGGGTAGGCAGTCCGAGATGCCGCAGCAGCTGAGGGGTGCCTCGAGCCAGCTGTCGTCGCAACTGCAACTGCACCCGTTCCGATCCTCCTCTGCTTTACTAGTGATGGCGCTCCTCCTCAAGCTGCCGCACTTCTCGCCATGCTCGCCCATGGTCCCGTCCTCGGTCACGGCGCCCTCTGCCGCACAGGCTGACGGGCGGGGTGAAGGGGGGGGGTCTTGTTCCAGGGCGTGAGAACGCCCGGCCCGCGCCACCTTGCTTTCCAACTTATCTTCCAAAGCCCGCGCCTCGGCGTCCATCGCCGCAATCTGCTGTTCCAGCTTCTCGGGAGCGGTGCCGGCAGCCGCTGCTTCCAGCACGGCTGCCCAGGCAGCCCACAGCCGCGGCGCATACTGCCCCGCGCGCTGGGTCCTCCGCATGCCCCGCAGCCCCAGCCCGAAGCCGGCGCTTCCCATCCCCCCCTTCACTGCAGCACTGAGCTGGGGGGTGCCGCTGGGGACGCGTCCTCCACCCTCCAGGTTGGGCGGAGCTTGCGTGCCGATGATGAAGCGGAGCTCGCCCTCGGGGGTCTTTCCGAAGTAGAGGGCCCACTGGTTCTCGGACAGAGCGAAGTCCACCCGCGCCCAGTGGAAGTTGTCTGGGGCGGCTCGCGCGATGAGCTGGTTCACGCGGAGCAGCTTGTCGTCCGGGGGCAGCCTGACTGTGACGCCGTCTTCGTCAAGGCCATAGCACCCGCTGGCCTCCCCCAACTTGGCGCTGAGTTTGATCAGCTCGCTTGCCTCGGCCTTGCCGAGCCGCGTGCGTGCATCGAGGTTGTAGGCTTCCACCTGGGCGTCCGTCAAGTCGTACGGCAGGCCGCCCTCCAACGTGCGATGCGCGTGCTTGCCCGAGCACCGCCTGGCCAAGATCAGAGCGTAGGGGTATCGCCCGAGCGATACCAGCCACCAGGTTCGCTTCTGGTACCGATACTGGGGCTCGTCCGGGGGTGCGAGCCCCCAGTCGCACATGTCTATGGCGAGGACCCGGGCCCCAGTCGCGTGCACCAGAGCTCTCATGCAGGGTCGATCCCAGAGCTTGGGGCACCTGCCGTCCCGTGCTGAGGACTCGATAAGAAACTCTCGTCCTGCCTCGTAGCCCCGCTTTGCCCCTATGCACGCGACCTCCCCGAACACGTTGCCGTCGATCTCGACTTGGCGTTCACCAGTCCCATCTGGGCACTCGAAGGTCCTTGTCCCTCCTGCCGCCAACTGCCAGGGGCAGTGGCTCACGCAGGGAGGAGCGAACTGTAGCACATTGGCTTCGTCTGGGCCTGGGGGCGCACTGAACTCCCGGTACAGGCGCTCGCGCACTAGCGGGTCGTGGATGTCGAACTGCGGCCTGGGGTCCTTGCCGGGCAGGGGCTGCCCGTAGTACTCGACGGACTCGCTGGTGGCGATGCCCGCGTCCTGCATGGCCTGCGTCCAGCGCCCTGTGCCTGCGAAGATCTCCCGCGTCCTGAGCCCCCATGCGAAGGCGGGTCGAGAGCGCAAAGGTGCCAGATCCTTAAAAGTCTGGGCAGGCCACCTCGGTGGGGAGCTCGACCACGGCGGGCGCACCGCCGGCGGCTCTCCCACGTTGCTGCTGCTGTGCTGCAAGTGCCCTGCAGTGTTGGCACGGCGGGGGTTTGCTGGACACCACCGGGCTGCCCTCCTCCTCGGAAGCGAGGTACGTCTCCCAGCACAAGGTGGGGAGCTCCTTGAGGTCCTTCCCGCTCGTGGCCCAGGTGCGAATCAGCTCGTCGGCCACCCGTCGGCCCTCGGCGCCGGACGGAGGGTGGAGGACACGCATGTGCCCGCGGTGGATGATCACGTGGCACTCCTGCTTGGGTTCTCCCGCTGGAAGGACTGTGTCGATATCCAAATGACCCCAGTGATCTGCCCGCCAGACTCGGAGCACCACTTCGTCCAACGCCTCGCACGGGAAAAGGGCGACACACCTGAAATCCTTGTCGTGGTCGCGGTGCACAAACGGGTCGCTTCCTCTGCCTTCCTCTGGGGCCCCCGCGGCATAGCGTGCCGGGGCTGCAGTCAGACCTGGGGGTAAACCCAAGTCGCTGATGTGATGGTCATAGCGGAATAGGGCCCCAACGTTTGGAGCCTGTGGGCGAACGACAGGGACGAGCCCAGCCGCGGCCGGCAGGGGGCCAGTGTCCCGTAGCCCAAGTGCGAGCGCCGGTGCAGGCGCCGCCGGCGGGCGGGGCGGCCGCGTCTCGATCGAGGGCGCGCTGTCGGCCTGGGTGGCCGGCGGCCCTTGCGAGCGGGGGCGCTCGGGCGGGAGCTTGAGCAGACCCTGCAGGCTGCTCGGCGCTGCTTCCAGGGTCTGAGGCCGCGAAGGCACCTGCTGCAGCGCCTCCCAGCTGCCGATGTGCCCATCGAGCCGTGCAAGCTCCTCAGGCTCGGTCGTCTGCTGCCTGAGGTGCTGGGCGTAGCGGATGAGGCTGGCGAGCACTTGGTGGGCCTCCTCGCCGAAGCCGGCGGCCACACTCTGCACCGCCGCTGCGTCGCTCGATCCCCGGGCCTTCTCCTCCAAGTAACATGCCATCATGTCCCCGCCGTCGTCCTCCTGATGGCTCTCTCCCGATGCGGGCGTTTCGGAGCTAGCTGCGCGCCCGCCCTCGGCCGACGGGGAACGCGAACCTCGCCGGGCAGACCCAGCTGGCGGCTTGGGCGAGCTGCTGCAGTCCAGCCGTTGCCAGTGGCTGCGCAACTTGGCGTCGGCCTCGGTAGCTCTCGCCTCGAAGCTCGGGCTGGGTGCCGCGCCCCCTTCAGGGCGCCACCGGACTAGGCTGGCCACCTTCTCGCGGAGCAGCTGCCAGCGGGCCTCGCTGAGTGGCCCGGCGCGGCCGCCCGCGGGGAGCCCGTGCCACGCGGCCAACTTGTGCCAGACTTTCTCCGGTATGTTGGTCGCCAAGACGCTGATGCCGAGCTCCTCGCAACCCAAGGGCGCGTGGTGGAGCATCTCCTCGATGAACCCTGCGGGCAGGCGCCCCGAAGGCCCCGGTGCAGGGGCACGGATGACGCCGTCAGGCTTCACCAGAAAGCGGATGACGGTGCCTGTCGGGTCCTCTACCTCGAGGGCCATCGCGCCGTCAAGGTGCTCGGCGACCGCGCTGGCCGCGGCGGCGTCGGCTGCCCTTCCCTTGAAAATCATCCACTGCGCCCCTGGCCATTGCACCCTCGCCCGAACGATGAAATACTGCCCGAGCGGCATGGGCGGCGGCGTGGGCGGCTTGGGGAACTCTGGGACCGGCGGCGCCTCAAACCGCACGCTCGGTGGTCCCGCAGGCGCGGGGACAGGATCGCCTGGGCTGGTGGGTGCCTCCGGGGCAGGGGCTGCCGGGGTGGGGCGCTCTGGAGTGCGGCTCCGGGTTGGAGCGGCAGTGGCACGCTCTGGCGCGCGGCTCCGCGGGGCAGGGCTCCTCCGGGTCCGACGCCGCAAACCTGCGAAGAACCCGCCACTTGTGGGAGCTTCGTTGATCGCTTTGGCAGCGTCGCCTCCGAGGTGCTGCAGGCAGAGCGGAACCCCTGAGGCCATGCCCACCGCCGCGCGGAAGCACGTCACCTGAGAGCACTTCTCGCCATAGCGCAAGACCTTGTAGATCTGCTTGTGGTGCTCGCATAGGCAAGCCGTCGCATTCCCCTCACTGGGGGGCTTGAGGTCTGAAGCTTGGCCGTCCTCCACCAACAGCACGGTCGGCTCCCCGCGAGCGGCGTCGCGACTGCCTTCGGGCGCCAGTGGGCGCATCTTGCCTTGGATCATGAGCCCCACCTTCACCGCCTCGCAGGGGCTGTCCTCGACGTCCACCTAGGACTCGGACTCCTGGTCGAGCAGCCTCGCCACGGACCCCTGCACACCAGGCTCCGCATCGCCAGTCTTGCGACGGCGGCGTCGCCGGCGGCAGAGGCACGCCCCGCAGCACGAAAGCCATGAGATGACGTACAGCAGCAGCTTGTAGGTCAGGCCCAACCACCGCCAGAGCCAGACGAAGATCCTGCATGGTGTGAACTTCGAGTAGTCGCCGAGGTCCACGATGGCTTCGTTGTCGAGGGCGGCGTACTCCTTGCAGTGCAGCTCGTTCTCGCGCCCCTTGCACCCAGTACAGCTGGCGGAGCGGCACAGGTGAAGCCAGCGCGGGTCGCGCTGCTCGAGCTCGCGCGGGAAGCCCTTGTCGCTCGCGCACAGTCCTTGGCGGTTGATGCGCTCCAGGGACTTCATGTTGAGCTTGAGCCGCGCGACCCGGTAGTCGACCCTGATCAGGAGGTCGTTCTGGCCACGCTTGGAGCCCCTGCCCTCCTTGATGCTCTTGCGGTGCCAATCAGCGGTCGGGTCGGCACCCACGGCGGGGCCGTGCCATGCCACGTCGGTGAGGGGCGGGGCCGCCGGCGGGACCAGCTTGTCAAGCTTGGCCTCACCAGGCGTCTTGCGCCTCGGGCAAGGGCAGCGCGCCAACACCAGACCGCATATCCAAGCCGCCCAGCTGCAGGGGGCAAAGAGCGTCCTCAGGCTGTGGGCCAGGAGCGCGATCACGCCAGTGCCGGAGAGGATCGCCACGAGCCCGGCAACCAGCGGCCACGCGGAGCCGAACAGGTAGAGGCCCACCTGGTCGGCCATGTACAGCACCCAGCCGCCGTCTGAGCTCAGCCAACCCCCTGCCTCACGGGTCGAAAAGGCGGACCTGAAGCTCCCGACAGCCCTGAAGGTGCCCCCGCCCATCCCCTCGGCGAGCCAGTGTGTGCGGTTGCCGATGTCCTTCCAACTGATGCCGAAGAGACTTCAACCCCTGATCCAGGACGACGGGTCCGAGTCGGAGGAGTCGGGGGGGGGGGGTCGGGTCCTGGGGAGGCGGGTCGGCCGGCGGCGCGAAGCGCTCGCGCGGCGGACCTCTTCCAGCACCTCCAGCGGGAGCAGGATGCTCGCTCGCGGGGTGCGTCCTGATCGGCAGCGCGTCCTCGTGCAAGGAGGGGACCACGGTGCCGTCGAGCCAGAACGGCTTCATGTCCACGTCCGACGCGTCGTCGTAGTACGTCGGGTACGTGTACTCGGCCTCGTAGTCGGGAGCCGTCCGCCAGAGCCTGGACCCGGCGTCTGGGGTCCCCAGCGTCACCACGAGGATCATCAGCAGGGCTGCAGCGCGGCCGCTGCGCCCGCCGGCTGGCGACGGCGCCGAGGCCCCGGGGCAGCTCCTCCAGGCGGGCCCCGGCGCGCGCGCGCGCGCTCTGCCGCCCTCGCCTGGCATCGAGCCGGCGCCGGCGCGGGCACGCGCCTGGCCGCCAGCTCGGCGGAGGTGGGCGGCGGCCGCGCCGCGGCGACTGCCCCCCCGCCCTCGGGTGCTCCGCGGCTGGCGTGAGCCGGCGCCGCTCGGCGCCCGGGCTCCCCGCTGCTGCACAGCTGCGCGCCCGCGGGCAGCGTCGCCGCCGCCCCCCAGCCGCGCGGCGCCAGGCGCGGCACCATGCGGCCGCGGGCGCCTCCTTTCGGGTCTGGCCCCAGGTCCCGAAAGTCTTCTGGCCCCGGTCCCGGGGCCCGGCCTTAGGCCAACTGAGGCCGACCCCCAGCTTGGCCTTCGAGAAGGCTTGAGCCGCCAAGCGGCGGAGAGAAGGGGAGGAGCGAGAGAGGGCAAGCAAGGAGGCAAGGGCAGGGGCAAGGGAACCGCAAGTGGAAGCCCGCGCCAGTTCTGGAAGCGGGGAGATCCATCAGTTTTATCAAACATCCTACCCTCTTGGGGCCGTCTTGGGGCTCTTTTGGGCCGTCTTGGGCGTCTCTTGGGCCGTCTCGGGGCCCGTTTGGGCTCTATGGGGGCCTTCTTGGGGTCCTCTTGAGCCGTCATCGTGCGCTCCTGGGGGCCTCTTGGGCCGCCTTGGAGCATCGGAAAGCCGAACATGCGACAAGGCCAACATCCTTCCACCACCATAGTAAAATTGATGATTTTGGCCTCTCGGGGCGCTCTTGTGAGGCCTCTTGGAGGCCACTTGGAGCGTCTTGGCGGCTTCTTGGGCCGTCTTGGGATCATCTTCGGCGTCTTGGAGGGTTTTGGGCGTCTCGGTGGCCTCTTGGGCAGTCTTGGGGGCCTCTTGGGGCCCTCTTGGCGCGCTTTGGGGGGCCTGAGAGGCCGTACCCAGGAGGTAAACCATCTCTGAGTAGACCTTCCCGGGACATTTCCGTGCTGCGGTCGGGGCCGCCCCGCGCGCCAGAACTAGAACAATTGTGAACCAGTTACCGGAGATCTTAGCACGCCTCTGGCCCGTTGGGCCGGCGATTTTGCTCTGCGTATTTCGTCGGCCGCGCACCTATCCAGAGCGTTGCTCACCAGCTAGCGCGCGCGAGCAAATTCAACATGATGGGGCGGCCCCCAGGAAGGGTTCCACAGAGTCGGCTGGTGGTCACATGATGCCGCCAGAGGCTCCAATAGGACGCCTTGAGACCGCCCTCAGCATACTGGACAGCTCTGTTTTGCCAGCCCAGTCACCCTGTTGCGCCTCAGGATTCCCGTGGCTGTTCTCATCCTAGATGTGGTTATCCTCCCTCTTCCTCCGGTTTGCCCTCCAGCCCTTCCTCCCCTCTCCTATTGGTCGTTTCTTCTTCTTCCTCTTCTCGTGTATCGTGCTCCTGCTTCTCCGCACTCCCCCATCTCTTCTTGCTCATTTCTCCTAGCCGGTCCCTCTCGCGGCCGCCGGGATTTGTCTCCAGGGGCCGCGCCCCCGGCGAATCGTTCCCCGCGAGCGCATGCGAAGTTGCTTGGCACGACCCCGCTTCCTGTGTGGAATGGCGAGACGTCGTGCTCCCCCTGGATCCCAGGCGGCGCGACGAAGGTCGACCCGCTGGGAGCTTCGGGACACTGCCTCCTTCCTCTGCCTCCCAAAACGCTGCCGCGTCCTTGCCTTAGGTGCCGCGTTGGCACTTCGTCGCAGGGTGGGCCCGACGTTGCCCCATCGGCGAGGTCACTGCTGCTGCTGCACCTCGCCCTGCCCGTGCGGGAGAAAAAAAAAAAGAGGGCGGACTCGAAATGAGATGTGAATTTTCCCACCCCACGGGCCACCTCCGAGACCGCCAGCAGGCCCCCCACGAAGCCCCCGAGAGGTCCCACGAAGCCCCCGAGAGGTCTCAAGAAGCTCCCAAGAGCATCAACAAGAGGCCCACCAGGACCCACAACAACGGCCCCCAAGAGGCATCCAAAGGCTTCCACGCCCCGCCTCCAGAGAATGCCAGCCGCCCAGAGGCACGGCATTGACAACAACACCCAGACAGACCACATCGGCGAGACAATACGGGGCGGCTGAGTGAGCGAATCGATTCAATATAATCCGAGACGGTGATCGGCAGGCTTGTGATTGCCGTCGCTTATGTTCTCCTGATGGTTGAATCACGAGCCAGGTTCGAGCGGAAGCGCCACCGGCGAGTGAATCAAGGGGAGCTCTCGCGAGGGACCCCCCTTCTTTGAGGGCCTGCGCTTCCATATCAGCAATCTGGGGTGGTCATCTGCATGCCTATCATCATGCCTGTAGCTGTCGTCGCTACTGGGCCCCTGATGCAGCTGCCCCAATCAGGACGAAGTCTTGAGACGGAGCCTCGTCTGCGACGTGCCGCGCGCATGCGGAACGTGCTGATCCTGTCGCCGCTTCCGCGCGAGTTCCTGGAACGCGGGCCGCCGATACCCTTGCGGGCGTCGCTCAGGAAGCCCGACGCGAAAACAGGCCGAGGCGGAGCAGCTCGCAGCAGGGTCGGGTGTCGCGCTGCCGGCGCTCATCTCGAAACCCGCGGCTGGGCGCGAATTAATTGAGGGGCGATCAAGAGGGGAGGGGGAAAGCGAAGGTTCCAGGAACACTGCCCATACAGAAGGGGCCTTTTCGTGCCCCAGGGGAGGCCTCCAGGGCTCGAAAAGGGCACGCACGCCTTTCTTCCTCCCCAATTTATCGGCCCTCCCAGTAATTCGCGCGCAACGCGGGGTTGTCCCAGCGGCTCGCTCCCGCGACCCAGCGGCCCGCGGGATGAGCCCAACGGCCTGGCCCGCGGGGTTGCCACAAGGACCTCGCGTTCCCGCCAGCGGCGAACGCGCGTTTGTTGCCGGCGAAGCGGCGACGGCGCCAAGGATTATCGATTTGCGCGCCCCAGCCAAAAGGCTTGGCGTTCGCTCGGACGTGGGAATTTTTCTCAGCAGGGACCATCGATCATCGAGGAGCACCCTGGATCATGGAGCGCAAAGGCACGCGCGAAACCGAGCAACGCACATGGAATGGACGCCCGTGCGATGACAGGAGGGGGAGGAGTGCGCATGAGCAGAAGACACAGGAGGAGGTTACGGATGAATGAGCGTCTCCAAAAAAACAGACACCTGACTAAAGCGAGCGGCGAAAGCTCAGGCGTTCCCGGCTTGCGTCCTGGTTCCTATCCTGTTGGCCAAGGGCCGTGGTCCATCCTCCCGCCGTAGGACGGCGGCAAGGGATCCTGCGCCGGGGCAGCCTCTTGCGGCGCCGGAGGAGGTACAGGCACGATCGCCACCTGTCAGGAGGAACAAAAAAAAAACAGACACAATTAATCGTCGATCCCCTAGAACATATTGGAAAATATGGGAAGTGGGGGGGGGAAACGAAAATCCAAAACATATGGCAAATATGGGGAATCTTTTTATTTGTGTGTATTCACTTGTGTGTCCCAGGGCCGCATTCAACCTGTCGCGTATCAGCACGGGTGACGGGACCAACGGAGACCGCACCGAAAGGGATAGTTCGATCGAAAGCAATAGGGAATGTTGGGCTCAAGTCTACTCAAAAATTGAACGCCATTGCGGGTGGGCGGCAGGCAGCTCTTGCCAAGTATGGCCCCCCTTTCTTGGGACCGATCCCCGCACTGGAGGGGCAAAACATGCTGGACTGATGTGTGCAGACCCCAGGGGGTGAACTAGTGGACCCCGGCCCCATAAACGCAACAATCTGATACCGCCGAGGTTTTGCGCTAATTTGACAAGACACGGCGGCGTCACCTTGCAAGCGTCCAGCGGAGGCGACTGCTCATGCTCGGGTATCAGGAGGCACCGGCTACACTGGAGGCTAGCAAACCACCTGGCTCCAATTATGAAAAAGTTTGGGCTCTCCGACCTTGGACACGTCGGCCAGCCTGGTAGGGGGCAGCGCCAGGTGTGGGAGGAGGGCCTCCGCCAAGGCAAACAGGAAAGGCCGAAGGAATGACAGGTAGAGAGCCTTTTTCCTGTCTCGAGGTCGACGATAGGGGGTTACGTAGTAACTTGTGAGGGCGCTGTGCGCGCGGGGTCCCGCCGCCGGAGTATTTTCGAACAGGGACGGCCTGCGCAAGCCAGGCAGTATGTGTGGTACCCCCGTCGCCATTTTCAACGCAATGTAATTTGCTGACGTTTCGCGCATCCCCATAAGCTGTCACCTTGCCGCGCCATCATGGCTACGTATAGCTCCTTGGTCCATTTTGTGCATCAGCACTGCCCCCGGATCCTGGTCCTGGTTGCAGTTTGCATCGCCCGATTCGGCAAGGTTTCGGGTCCTGCCCCGCTTCTTGGCACCACCTCGCGCAGCCCGGCAGTTTAGGCAGCTTGGGCAGCTTAGGTTCGGCCGTCGGTCCCCGTGCGCTAGGCAAGTCGGTTTGCGCGTAGCCCGCCCGACTTCTGACGCTGCTGGCGCGCTCGCCTGCGGCCGCGACGGAAAAAATATCCGCATAAGCCCGTCCTGAAACGATGACGAGGAGAGTTGTGGCGATCAGGGAAGTGCAGAGGCAAAAAAAGGGGCAGCTGCTACCTTTCAAAGAGGACGGAGGGGGGCATGGAGGAGGAGGCGGAGGATGCAGAGGAGGGATAATGAGAGGGAATGGGCAGACAAGAACGAGGAGGAGGAGG
Organism: Prorocentrum cordatum; assembly: GCA_963575745.1. Classification (NCBI taxonomy): domain Eukaryota; class Dinophyceae; order Prorocentrales; family Prorocentraceae; genus Prorocentrum; species Prorocentrum cordatum. The sequence goes on from CAUYUJ010014550.1 coordinate 247,982, forward strand.
AGGAGGAGGAGGAGGAGGAGGAGGAGGAGGCGGTGGAGGAGGAGGAGGAGGAGGAGGAGGGGGAAGAGGGCGAGCAGAAGGCCTGAGGCCTCTTGGCTGCCTCTCGGAGTTTCTAGGGAAGTTTCTGGGGGGCTTCCTGGAAGGACTCTTGGGGCATCGCCTCTTAGGGGCCTCTTGGGGGTCTCCTGGGAGCCTCTTTGGGCTCGCTTGGGCGCCTTGGTGGCCCTCCTGAGGCCATCTGGGAGAAAGTTGCCCAAAGAACGCGGGAACTTCACTTCGCATCGCTTCTCTGGAGCCCCCAAAGTCGCCTCTTGGAGCTCTCTTGGGGCGCTCTTGTGGCGCTCGCGGTCGCTCTTGGGGCCGTCTTGGGGCCTTTTTGGGTCTCTCCTGGGTTTTCTTGGGCCATCGTGTATCCATTTTGACGCTTCGGAAAACCATCGTTTTCGGAGGATTTAGGCTTCTCGGGTGCCCTCGTAGGGGTGCTCCGAGGCCACTTGGGGCCGCCTTGGGGCGGTCTTGGAGCCTTTTGGATCACGACGGAGGCTATCTTGAGCTATCTTGAGCCTTTTTGCAGGCAGTCTTGGGCTCTCTGAAGCCCTCTGGGGGCCATCTTGGGCCATATCGGGCGCTCCAATCTGTCGCGGGGCGCCTTGTCCAGGTCCAAAGGGAGGGAAAAGAGGAGTGGTAAACCCCATCTTCGGAGGGGAAGGGGGGAAGATGGACCTTGTGGGGCGATGTTTGCTTCCGCTGGACACACACTAAACAACCTACGCCCAGAGGGCTGGTGGGATTAATCGCGGGGCGCCCGGACGTGATTTATATCAGGCAAGTACACTTGGCATAACCGTTTGGCAGATGGGTGTAGGATGGTATTCACCCTGTCTAAGTGCCAACAGAGTGGCGGAGGTGTTCTGTATTCTTTAGCGAGCAGTGACGAAACTTGTTTTCCGAAGGGAGCGAGGATGGGGTGGAGAAGAAGTTATCGCGCCAAACATCACGCCCAAAAGGGGTGGCAACCTTCGTAATGTTTTTCTTTTTGTTCCCCTTGCCACTGCCCTCGTCTCAGCTGTGTGTGCTTATCCTCGTCCTCGTCCTCCTCCTGATCGCCCTCTCCACCCAGTTCATCCTCTCCGTCCCCCTTCACTTCTTGTCGCTCTCCCGAGTATTTACTCTCTGGGCACCCCTGCAGCCCTCAAAAGTGTCCTCTTGAGGGACCATCGGTGGTGCTGGGGCTGTCTTCGCGTTGTGGGGGATGGTCGTTGGGCCGCCGTTGGGGCCAGGGGATAGTTTCGGGGAGTGTTGGGCGTTGGTCTTGGGGCCCCGTCGCGGCCGCCTCGGGGCAGCCTTGGGCCGTCCGAGAGGGGACGTCCTTGAAGGAGTCCGGGGCCGTCTTGGGGGCCGGTGTCGTCCAGAAGCCTGCAAGATACAGTGCAAGGCCATGTTGGGCGGAACATCGAAGACGAGAATCAGGTTCCGAATCTGTGTCCTTTGACGGTTCAGTTTCGCCTTTCTTGGGGGGTCCTGGCGTTTTTCCTGGCATCGTCTGGCTGTGTCTGGGAGAGCACTGCGCTGCCAAAGCCGCGAGCGGCGCGTACGCCACCGTGTTTTCATGGCCATCGTAAGAACTGGCTGGAGGGCAGGGGGGCAGCCCGGGGAGGGCTTGCTCTGAGCAGCCAGCAGTGGACCGACGCGGCGTCGCGCGTGGGCGCATGCTGGCTTCGGTGCGGGGCGGTGCCGGGCGTGACTCCGATCCGAGAGGCAGGCCTCGGATGCACGGGAGCGTGGCTTGACGCCGGCCGTGACCATGCGCGGGGATTGGTCAGAAGTGTTTGTGGGTGTGTGCGTGTGCGTCTGTGTGCGTGTGCGTGTGTGCTTGTTTGTGTGGAGCGCGCTCGGGGTTGAAGTCTTGACGTCTGAGTGCCTTCCGCCCTTTCCCACATTTGCGGCCGCCTTGTCTGTCTTGTTCCCTCCTCCTGCATGCTGGCCAATTCGCCTGTCGATTGCCCCGAGTCGCTTCCCGCTGGTGCAGAATACCTCTGCCTCGCCGTCGACGAAAAAGTATATATGTGTATGTGTGTGAGTGGTGGTGTGTGTGTGTGTGCGTGTGTGCGTGTGTGTTTGTGTGTGTTTGTGTTTGTGTGTGCGTTTGTGCGCGTGTGTGAGTGGCGGTGTGTGTGTGTGTGTTTGTGCGTGCTTGTGTGTGTGTGCTTGTGTGTGCGTGCTTGTGTGTTAGTGTGTGCGCGTGTGTGCGCGTGTGTGTGGCCGCGGCGCTGCTTGCTCCGAGCGGCTCGAGAGCTCGGCCCGTGCGCGCGCGCGCCCTCTTCTCTGAGCCTGCTGCGCCCCCGTCGCTGCGCTCGGGGCCGCGGCACCAACAAGTTTGTGTGTGTAAAACACACACACACAAATTGGACGCGCGGCATGATGCCAACTGCGACCGCTTAGTTTGCCACCGGGTTCTCCCCATCACGGTGCGATTTTTTTCTGATGAGCGCTATGCGCGAGTGTGGTTTGGTCTTCGTCGCGCTATTGGGATAGCCCTCTAGAAGGGCAGCGGATGTGTCGCTTCTCTTGCAAAACAAAAGATTGTGTGTGTACAGTGGAGGCCCCTGCCAAGAAACTCCCTGCTGAAACACCCTGCTGGCCTCCAGGGTGCCGCTGGTTTTGAGATCTCGATGACTTTGCGACGGGAAGCGTGGCGTTCCCACGCCAAGAATCCATGGACGTCTTGAGGTCCCAGGGTTGGGTTCCTTGTTGAAGGTCTCTTGCGGTCGGGCCTCTACTGTGTGTGTGGGTCTGTGCGATGTCTTTGGGTGGAGTGCTTTCTTCCCCGTTGGCGGAGCTTCGAGCTGCAGGGTCAGCACCCTGTTGCCAAGGAGACGGCCAAGGCACAGGGGGGAGGACCTTGGGAGAACTTTGGAAGCGACGTTGCAGGGGGAGGACCTTGGAAGCGAGAGGCGTGCTTCGTCATTCTACTGAAGGCCACTGCCACGGTCGCAGGATTGCCTAGATGAGCTTCAGCGACAGCGAAATCATGTTCTCATTTCGCAGCCGAGGTTGACGCCGAGCTGTCTGCCATCGTCGTCTCTCCCCGCGCCCCGAGAGAGCACAATGCTCACAGTTGCTCAGATGTCCCCTCTGGCAAGTCCTGTCTTGTCAGGCACTGCTTTGTTTGGCTGTTCAATTCGTTGCCGCCGTCGTGCCAGGCCCGTGTACGACGGCGACTATCCCGCGTGCATGCGATGCGCTTGTGGCGCGCCGCGACGATTGTATACTCTGATGTTGTGCTCCTGCTTTTGGGTCGTGCTGAAGCACATCGTTGCTGTGGTCCAGGGGCAGTGATCTTCCAACTGCTGTAGAAGATCGAATGCAGCGCATGGGAATATACTTTCTGGTTATCTGTTGTGACATGAAAGCCGCCGTGTTAAGGTGCTTCGTGCATGTCATGTATCATGCCCCTGTATCTCGACAAGAGTGTCCTTGTACTCCCCCTGGTCCTGACTTGTTGTGTCGTTCTCCTCTCCGAGGAAGTGCCTGCCGCGCCGCGAATGTTTGGTCCGTGGCCCATTCACCAAGCGCGTTCCACTATTTGCAAACCGCCTACTCGCAAACGTGAGAAAACAACGCATGCTTGCCCCAGGCTTAATGTATCGTAACCCTTGGCCATTTGCGAGTATTTACTTTGCGAGCAGTGGTGACGTGGCCCACGACGCGTCAGGCAGCATCGGCCAGGGCGCGTCAGAGCTGACCGCTCACCCACCGTTGCAGGGCAAGAGGGGGGAGGGGGAGGGCGGTCACCCAGGATGGCGAAGAGGGGGTGCCCCTCCCAGAGCGTGTAGCATCATCGAGAACCAAAGTACCCCTAACCCTACGAGCACGATGAAGACGTGGCCTCACTTAGGTCCCCGTCTTTGCGTCAGGGATCATAGATCTGGGCGACTCGGTCTGATACACCAGTCGGACCGAGGCATAAGATCGAGGTCGGGTCGGGGACGGTACCCTATAGTGTTCTTCGTGTTTGTGGGGTGCTCTTATGCAGCCTCGGGAGGGTCCCCTGGATGCTCTTTGTGATTGGGCCGGCGGAGGGTCTCCTGCTCTTGAGGGATGTTCTTCTGGCCCAGGTCCGATTCGGATTATATGCATGTACATATGTGCGTATATGAGGCGTTCCGACAAGGGCCTCGCCTTAGAGGCTCGGAGGAGCTGCTATCTCTTTCTAGTGGCGGAGGGAGGCGGAAGGTCGGCGGACGGCGGCGGAGGTCGAGCGGTGGCGGCTCGGCCGGCAGAAGAGAGCGTTTTTTGGTTAGCGGGCAAAGAACTATGCACAGCCTCCAATTCCCTCTTCCTCCTCCTCCTGCTCCTCCTCCTCCTCCTCCTCCTCCTCCTCCCTTTCCTCCTCCTCCGCCTCCTTCTCCGCCTTCTCCTCCTCCTCCTCCAATTCCCTCCCCTCCCGCGCAGAGAGAACCATGCACACACACACACACACCGATTCTGGCCAGGCCCATCCTGAGCCCAGGATCGGTGCATCCGCCCTCCTACCTTGGCCAGGAAGGCATATGCACCGATCCGGGGCCAAGGATGGGCCAGGCCAAGATCGGCGCATGTGCATACAGTGCCGTTTTTGGCACATGCTCCGCGTGCGGATCATGTATTAAAGATGCAGGGATTTGGTATCAAAAACAACGATGAGTTCATGCAATCATTTATTCCTCAAATAATTATGTATTAAACATCTTAAATGTTTGAAGATCCTATGTATTAAAAACTGCCCTGTAGTTCTCTTCGCCCGATTGGTTCCGGCCTCACCGAGGGGCCCGTTCCTCGATACATAGCAGCCTCCGGCGCCGGGAGGCGCCGGGAAAATCAGCTACGTGAGCTGATTCTCAAACCCCCCCTTTGCTATCCCCCCCTTTCGCCCGACCCGAACAGTTCTCTCCGCCCGAGTGGGTCCAGGGTTGCCGGCACTTTAAGCATCCTGTTATTTTAAAAGTCCGGTATGTTAAAAAATCCGGCATTTTAAACAAATCCTGTGTATAAAACATTGCCCTGTAGTTCTCTTCGCCCGATTGGCTCCGGGTTGCCGGCACTTTAAACATCCTGCATGTTTTGAATCCGGCGTTTTTTTAATCCGGCATTTAAAACAAATCTTGTGTATGAAGCATTGCCCTGTAGTTCTCCTCGTCCGATTGGGTCCGGGTATGAAACCCTGTGTGTGTTAAACACAGGTTAAGCACTGCCCTGTATTAAACCCTGCCCTGTATTAAACCCTGCCCTGCCCTCCGATTGGATCCTGTGTGTTAAACACTGTATTCAACCCTGCCCTGTATTAAACCCTGTATTAAACCCTGCCCTCCGATTGGATCCTGTGTATTAAACCCTGCCCTGCATTAAACCCTGCCCTGTATTAAACCCTTTCGCCCGACCCGAACAGTTCTCTCCGCCCGATGGGCTCCCGGGTTGCCGGCACCTGCCACCGCACGGGGGAAAGAGGGGCTCCCCCGGGCCCCCCCCCGTGCCGGCACCCCGACCGCCGCCGGGTGTGGCCTCTGCGGGGGCCCCCAAAAGCGGCGCGGTGACCACACCGTGCGGTGGGTCGGCGGTTACGGAAACGGAAAGAGCGCTTCAGAAACAGAAACCGAAATTACGCACACCACCGTTCGTACTGGGAACCTTGGCGTTGAGAGCTTGTCACGTCAACCCTCGCTCTTGGGAGCCTCGCTGTTCAGAGATTGTTGCGTTGCCGCCCGTTCCTGAGCCTTGGCTGGGGTCTTCGACATGTGCGCAGACACCCGCCGACGAGCTCTGCATGTGCCTGCAGGGAACGTGACGCTGTACAACCTCGCTGGCTCTCAATAATTTACCAGCCCCGAACGTATCCCTATCCCTAAGATTGACACGCCAAAAGGCGACGACAATCTTAGGGATTCGCACTCAGAAAATAAGGGAATCCCTAAGATGGGCATCGTGATGAGGAGGTGCCCAGCATAGGGATAGGGATATGTTCCAGGCTGGTAAGGCGGGGATTCGGGGCCACCGCACGGCTGTGGGTTAAGTCGGGCCTGTCCCCCTACAGGGGCATTTTCGACGAAAAATACAAAATACCGAAAACAAAATAAGAAATATAGTCCAAAAGTAGTCTGGGCATTATTTTTGGTGTATTTTCTGAGAATTTGGAAGTATTTTGAGCGTATGTTTCTTAATTTTTCGTTGGAAATCCCCTGTAAAGGGACAGGCCCGACTTAAGTTTTGGGACTCGAGGCCTTCTCCGAGGACGCCTCGGGCGACGGGCCTCCAGGGTCCCAAGACCGTGCGGTGACGGACCGTGCGTTGAGGTCTTGGAGGATGATTTCGAGGTCACCGCACGGTCTGTCACCGCACCGTTTCGGGACTCCAAACGACCACCGCTGGGTGGACCGGGGTTCCTGCGCGCATTATTGCACCAGCTCGAGAAGGTCGCCCCGCGGCTCAGGAGAAGGTCGCCCCGCGGCTCAGAGCAGCAAGGGAAGGAAGAGCAAGACGAGGAGGAAGCATCACGTCGGGAGCCCCAGATCGACGCCGGTGGCGCTCATGCAGCCGTCAAGACGATCCACGGCGGCCTCGAGTCGTCCCAATGGCGGCCTCCAGACGTACAGTATGCGAAGGTTCCTTCGGCGCCTCCAGGGGCCACGATTGCCTCCAAGACGCCCCGAGAGTGCTGCGGCCCTCCAAGACGGCTCCGAGAGTCCCAAATCATGGATGTCCCCAGAGTACTTGGAGGTTTTAGGGTTCTCGCCGTTTCGGGCTTCCCACGGCCCAAGACAGCTCAGGAGGCGCCACAAGTCGCCCAAAGGCGGCCCAAGAGGCCTCCAAGGAAGCCTCAAGAACTCCCAAAAGACCTCCAAGATAGCTCAAGAGAGCCCCAAGACGGCCCGAGCAAGCCCCAAGACGGTTCGTGAGAGCCCCAAGAGGGCCCCAAGATAACCCCAAGAGCACCTCAAGCGTTGCCCAAGAGAGCTCCAAGACGGCCACTGCATTCTCAGACGGCTCGGGAGGGCCCCAGGGCGCCCAAGAGAGGTTCAAGAGCACCCCCAAGAGACCACAGAGAGTCCAACAAATTTGACTTCTATTACTAGTGTTTGTTGGTATGTACAGTTTTCGCCTTTTCAGGTTCCCGACGCTCCAAAACGGCGCAAGAGGCGCCGAAAGTCCGCCCAAGACAGCCCAAGAGGCCCACAGGGAGGCTCAGGAAAGCCCAAGTACGGCCCAGGAGAGTCACAAGAGGTCCCCCAAAAGAGCCCCAGGAAAGCCCCAAGAGGCCCCCAAGAGAGCTCTAGGACGGCCAAAGCCTCCCAAGGCGACCCAGAAGGATTTACATTGCTTCCAAAGCGCCTGGCTTTCGACAACAGCTCCCGGAGGCCAGAATCATTGATGCCTCTCCAGTTTTTCTATGGTTCGAAAGTTCTTGCCTTTTCGAGCTTCCGACGGCGCAAGACGGTTCAGGATGCGCCACAAGTCGCCTAAAGACGGCCGAAGAGGCCGCCAAGAAAGCCCCAGGAGGGCCCAAAAGGGCTCCAAGATAGCCCAAGAGGGGCCCAAAGCGGCCCAAGCAGGCTCCAAGGCGGCCCGGCAGGGCCTCAAGATACTTTTAGGTCGGGCATGTCCCTCTACAGGATGAATATTGACAAATATGGGAAAAATAGTGTGTGGCGGGTATTTTAACGCTATTCCCAAACGATTCCAAAAATAGTGTGGACATCGTTTTCTGGATACTGCCTAGGCGAACGTACGATGCGCGCGGATGGGAACACAATGCGCGGCGCCACACCACCATGACTGTTTTCGCCGCGCTTGGTGACGGCAGCGCGCGTTATCGCGTTTTAGCACAGGCGCGCGTCTATGGCGATGTGGTTTGCGAAACGTGCACAATGAAGGTCGACCGCGCGCTACCATCGTAGACTGGATGGCGCGGCGCTGCGATTAGATTAGCACGCGGCGTTAGCAAGTCGACGAGTACCCTTTGGGCAGCCGACAATGAAAACAAACAAATGCCCGATCAGTCTTGGTGGCCGCTGGCACTCAAGCTCTCGCTTCAAAAATCAAATCGTCTCTCGTATGTACCCCCTCGCTCCTGCGCGCCATCCTTGTGCATCCTCCCCACCCGACTCCCTCTCAATATAGGTGGCGCGCATAGACCTGTGCCCCCTGCGCTCGGCCACTGGTTTTTTTTTGTCACTCGCGCGGGGTATTTTGCGCAAGGAGCGATCCTGACCGGACAAGGCATCACCACGTTGATGCTATCTTCGAGTAGATCTGAATAGAGAAGGAGATTACACGGAGCGCGGTAGGAGTGGGCTGGAGGTTGTCCATGAGTCATTTGGCGCAGGATTAGGTTAGACCCGATTACGAATAGGACAGAACTGGAGTCGGCGTAGACATGTCCAGTTCTTATATAAAAGTGAAGAAGAGGCTTGCGTGTGCCGTTGTAGTGGGTAGAGTAGATAAAGGGTACATTGAGGTATGTGGCAGGGCCAATTACGATTAAGGCTACATGTGCACATTCGCGTATACACATACAAGCACATCACATGTGAGGTTTACCCATTGGATCGGTAAGGTGGTCGCGCGGATCGCGTGGAGCCAGGGGTACGGCGCATTTGACGATGGCAAAGCAACATGACTACTTGTATACATGCGCAGTGCCACCCGCCACTTGTTATGATCTTCCAAAGATATCCCATTTGTTCTTTCTGCACTTTTCCAAAATGCGAGAATACTCCAAAGATGTGCGCCTGCCGATTGCGCAAATTTCGAAATGCTCCAGATATGCCCCCGTGGCGACTTCTGATATTTCAGAATGCTGCAGGAGACGCCCGCCGACCACGTGCGAGACATCAGAACTTCCCAGGACGCAGCGCGTTGCCATCTCCGACAGTTCCAGGTCTTCCAGAAGATGCCCCCGCTCGTTTTCCGGGAAGCGCTACCTTGAGGCGGGTCCCGTGGTTTTTTCTTTGAGAGGGTGAAATCTCGTAGTTATGCCCCCCTCCCCTCTCCCCTTTTCGCCCGACACCGCGCCGTTGCGGCATGTGGCGCAGTGCGCCCGGTAGCGGTTGAAACACGTTGCGTCAGGGATGCCAAACGCGCGACGCGCACTGCTGATGCGGTGCCGTCGTGGGCTGAACGGCGTGCCGCGATGTTTCCGAGCGCGTGTCGTTCCGCGCCACCGAAGCGCTGCGGCCTCATTATGTGAGGTTATCAACGCGCGCGCGCATCAAACAGGTGATGCGTCTTCGCGCGCGACGCGGCTTCCAAACGGAAGACGCTAATACTTCGCATCCATGTTTGAATCCAGTTTTCCCGCGCATCCGCTTTGGTTTTTTGTTGTCGACAAGCATTTGAACATTGGGACGGGGGGGAGGACGATGCGGGGGAACGGGGCCGGTCGATCGGTCGATCGGGATATTTTGATCGATCCACCGATCGATAAAAGACGAGTTTGCGGCGGCCCGCAAGCCCCCGTGGACCTTCTTTGTTGCAGCGCTTCTCGTTTGCTATATGCGCGCGTTGCGATCAGCGTATGCCTGTGGATCGTCTACACGTGTGGATTGGCTGTTTTCTGGTGGTTCCCCCCGCGTCCCCTCAGGGCGCATGCTGCGTCTGTCGCTTGTCCTCGAGGTGGGCCCAATGGCAACCAACTGCACGGATCCGGCTGCGTGCGCAGTTGGGTCGGTTCATTTTCGGGCGAACGCGACGCCGTTGAATGTGTATGGAGTTGCTCGTTGTAGCGACGTAGCTGCGGCTATAGTTTACGCGGCGTTGAAAGATGCCCCTTTTGTCTGGCGCGCAGGGCGCTGTGTATTTCACGCGCGCCGAAATACGCAAGGGGGGAATCGCGAAACAAATCAATCTTCTTGCAGGGATCGTGCATTTGCCGAAGTATTTTCTAGGAGCATCCCCGAACTCGTTCGAAACGTGCATTGGAAAACCACGGATAGTTATTATTATGATGATGTTCGTATTTCTTCCACGCATCGATTGAAGAGGACATGGCGGACAGAAATTTGGCTCCGAATGCACTCCAAGAGGTCCATTAAAAAAACTCCAAGACGGCCGAAGCGCCGTCACAAACTTTTGAAAAGGCCGAAGGACGGCCCACGATCGCTTCTGGAGGGCCCCCAAAAGGCGACGCGAGGTGCCTTCCAGACGGGCTAGGAAACCCCGAGAGGCCGCCAAGGCAGACCAGCAGGGTCCATGCTCCATGGGGGGCACGATCCGTTTGAAGGGTGTGCCGACATGAGCGGAGGAACGCAACAGACAATCCGCATAGCAAAGATGGGGCACCTTCCCAAGGGTACCCTTTGATTCTTTGCTTTTCGGTCCATCCTTGGCAGCTTTCGTTGACCGCGCCCCGCTCGAAAACCTTCGAAGTGGGCGTCCAAGGCCTTGACATCGTCGTCGCGAATCATTTTGACACCGGCCGACTGCATGAGATCCCGCCTCGTCCCGCTCGCGTTCATTCTTTGTTCCTTCCTTCGACCTTCCTCTAGACACCTGGCATCGCTCGGACTTGTGCATTCTTCCTTCGGCGAGGACCACCGAGGAGCATCCTTGATCATTTGGAGAAAAAACCACGCACGAAACCGCAACAAAAAAACAGGGAATGGACGTCCGAGCGATGGCAAGGCGTGGGTTCATCCTTCCGTCCAGCGGTACCCTCGTGCCTGACTCCTCTCGCTCTGCCCTCGGCGCTCCTCTGCCCCTCCATGGGCCGGTCCCGTCTTCTGTCCCTTTGGAGCCTCCGCGCTTTCCTCCTCCTCCGCTCCCTTCCTTCCCCCCCCTCCTTGGTCCGCCCCCTCGCCCTAGCTCGCCGATGTCGCGGAGCGGTGTCCGCCCGAGCCGTTCAGGGGATCGCCTGCCCACCTTCACGGACGAGGAGCGCGAGCTGCTCAAGGGATCGAGGCCTTTTCTTGCCCACGCTGCCAGCGGCCGACAGCCCGGTGCGGGGGGAAGAAAGGCGGCAGTAATGAAAACGCGGCAAGGAGGAGGAGGAGGAGGAGGAGGAGGAGGAGTGGGAGGACGAGGAGGAGGAGGAGGAGGAGGAGGTTGAGGAGGAGGAGGAGGAGGAGGAGGGGGGAGGAGGATGAAGGGAGGAGGAGGAGGGAGGAGGAGGAAGAAGAAGAAAAGACGAGGAGGAGGAGGAGGAGGGAGGGAGAGAGGGAGGGAGGGAGGGAGGGAGGGAAATGGAAGGAGGAGGACGAGGAGGAGGAGGAGGAAGAGGAAGGACGAGGAGGCCAGGGGTCTAGCAGTGGTCGCTGGGGACTTCGACCAGGCGAGGATGGGAGAGCGGTGCTGACATGGGTGAAGTCGTATTGATTGAAGGGGAGGGGATAGCGAAGTGCTCGAGGGAGGAGGCGGGAGGGGGGGGAGCGGGGCATGGAAGGAGCCATGCAATATCTTTAGACTCAGACTTGATCGCATCCAACGCCTTCCTCGGACTTTGTGAGGCCGGTGCCAGAGAACATGTTTGTTGTCCCCACGTTTTGACAGCTCAGTTCGAGGCAGCGCACGTTGCGCGACCTCTTTGTCTACAAGAACGACCGGCGTACTCAAATAACATGTCAATGTGTACTGACTCGCCTTTCACCTACAGCACACGGCATTCATTGGAGTCTACACATTGTTGCAATGTTAGTCAGATCGGGCCTCATCCTTAGTCGCCTCCCACGTGGAAGTATATAAGCTTGTTCACATCAGTTGAGGAACCACGTTCATCAAAGCCGCGAATATCTTGAGTGCATTGTCGGTGGCATCGAAATAGGGGTTTGAATGTTCAATTCCCCATTGATCTGAGTGGCTTGGGATTGATCTAGTATCTCTCTGCCATCATCCTGCAGGCAGAGGTGAAGCATCAACCGCAGTGAAGTTCGACTCCACTCACATAAATGTGGGTTCATGTTCTAGTTTTATTCCACCAGCGGGCCACGAGGCTGCACTCACCTATCCAAATTTGATCCTGGGTTGACTCGAGGCACAATCCCCATCTGGCCGACGTTTGCTGAGTCAAGACGCATTTCCTGCACGGCAGCGACTTCGCAAGCTGCTTTCGACATGTCGCGCATGCGTTCCCGACAGCGTTCGGTGTTGGACAAACGTCCGCCAATCTTTCAATAGAGAATGGGGCAGTACATGGTATGGTCCACGTGGAGGTCTCTTTTCTCATAGCATCCGCTTCGCGTTTGATAAACATTGGAACAGTGGCGTTGTGCAAGCAAGCTATTCCATGTGTTTGACCTCAACGCGTTGGTACACCATGGTGCGGGCTCTCAACGATTGCGCTTCGCTATTGACCCGTCAACTACTCTCGCATGTTCCGTCCACTACTTCTCTGATCTCAGAGGCACTACCGTGCCCCTTCCTCTCCACTCCCTCTCGTCCTAGCCCCGCCTTCCTCCATCAACATCCTCCCTTTCACCCTCCCTAGATCTTTCTATGAACACCTCAGGAGTTTTCTCATCATCCCATCTTTCTGCCCCAAGACTCCCCTCTTGGCTCAAATTGGCTCAAATTCGCATGGATCTGCAGCGATGAGTACAGCTTTCCAGAGTTCTTGTCGGAACGGCCCCACCACGTGTTGCTCATATGATTCGGCAACCTTGTGTGGTGGAAGACTCTACCAACATATCCCAGTCCAAACGTCGCTGGCTTCGTGACAGGTGAGTTGCCATACGCCATGCGACATACAAATCGTACGAAAGTGTTTGTTGCATACTTCTGTCTTTTCGTTATCAATGGAAGCCCAGACAAGCACATCAGTTCCAGTACTATGGTTCGTTTGGAAGCGAAAAGGAATTTCATATTGCAGCATCTTGGACATGGCGTCCCCTCACCGGGCATTGAGGCATCGACTGAAAGTTTACGGGGTTGCGTGGTCACGGCTATGACATTCGGAGCATGTTTCAGAACGTGTCAATCGTAGTGATGCTGATGAGACGGTCATTGCTCGAGCAACGCACGATGTTGAAAGAAGGCGAACGAGGACATCTGGGAAGCAAGATGTGGATGTTCTCAGACGTGTGCCCCAGTCTTAACGGATACCGCATATTAGGTTCGGAGCACTTCCTTTTTGTGGCATGGGTGAAAGCAGACGGCCGTAAACGAGGAATCGATGCAAGTAGTTTCTTCTCAGAGTCACCATCTGAGGTGGCGCGGTTTTTAGCTGAACATTCTTACATGTTTTGGGCGTTTCGGCCCCACCTTGCAGCACCCGCGCGGTGCACGACGCAGGCCCTGTTTTGTCTCGTCTTCCTCCTTACCGTCCTATCGTGGCCTTTTCTGGTTGTCCATTCCTCTTTATGCTCATGTCCCGTGGTTCCACGCTTGCTGTATTTTCACACCTATTGTTTCTCTGTCCGCTCTGCCCGTTGCTCCCCCCTGTGTACGGTCACAGTGCTGTGCCGTCCCGCAGCGATTTCTTCGGGCTCAACTCGTACAGCTCGAACATGGTCGCCCGCCCCCGAACTGTTAGAGGTGGCAGCTGGAAGAGGAGGGTGGAAGTTCCGAGGAATAAGAGCGACAGCAGAATGAGGATTGCTGTCCAGGGCATGAGGACGAAACCCGACGAGGATGACAAGCAGGAGGAGAGATGAGAAGACGAGAGAGACGAGGAGCTGGCACAAGGCGAAGGGATAGGAGGATATAGGAGGAAGAGGTGGGTAGCGGACCCGGAGGAAGAATATTACGAGGACGACGGTGAAAAGGGGAACAGGGAGGGCGTACCAGGATTACCGCAATCACAAGGATGGTATAAACATGCCACCCCGCGGCTACGAGGAGCAGGAGGCCCACCCGTGGAGCCAGCTGGGAAATTGGTGGAACATGTTTTTAATGCCGCCATCTGAGTCCACCCTGGCCCCGGGCTTGTACAGACGTCGGGCATTCCCAACGAAGCGAGTGAGGAAGGCAACTTTCTTGGCCTTCCTGGAGGCCTGGCTGCGCCGCTGCATCAACTTAACAGCCGACCTCCTTTTACAGGAGGGCGTAGGCACCGATCCTGGGCTCAGGATGGGCCTGGCCATATCGGTCTACGTGCCTTCCTGGCCAAGGCAGGAGGGCGTATGCACCGATCTCGGGCTCAGGATGGGCCTGGTCAGAATCGGTGTGTGTGTGTGCCTTCCTGGCCAAGACAGGAGGGTGTATGCACCGATCTCGGGCTCAGGATGGGCCTTGCCAGAATCGGTGTGTGTGTGTGTGCGTGTGTGTGTATGCCTTCCTGGCCAAGGCAGGAGGGCGTATGCACCGATCTCGGGCTCAGGATGGGCCTGGCCAGAATCGGTGTGTGTGTGTGCCTTCCTGACCAAGGCAGGAGGGCGTGTGCACCGATCTCGGGCTCAGGATGGGTCTGGTCAGAATCGGCGCGTGTGTGTGTGTGTGTGTGTGTGCGTGTGTGTGCGTGTGCCTTCCTGGCCAAGGCAGGAGGGCGTATGCACCGATCTCGGGCTCAGGATGGGCCTGGCCAGAATCCGTGTGTGTATATATGGTTCTCTCTGCGCGGGAGGGGAGGGAATTGGAGGAGGAGGAGGAGGCGGAGGAGGAGGAGGAGGGAAGGGGAGGAGGAGGAGGAGGAGGAGGAGCAGGAGGAGGAGGAGGGAATTGGAGGAGGAGGAGGCGGAGGAGGAAGCGGAGGAGGAGGAGGAGGAGGAGGAGGAGGAGGAGGAGGAGGAGGAGAGGAGGAGGGAATTGGAGGAGAGGAGGAGGAGGAGGAGGAGGCGGAGGAGGAGGAAGGGGAGGAGGAGGAGGAGGAGCAGGAGGAGGATGCACCGCGCCGCTCTCTAAGCCGCGGGGCGCCACGCCGCACCCGAGGCGGGCTTTCCCCCGCGCTCGCTCAAGCCCCAGGCGGGGGGGCCCAGGCCGTGGAGGGAGCGGGAGGGCCAAGCGCCGGGCGGCGGGGAGCATCAGGAGGGAGAATAACACACAGACACAATAAATCGTCGACCCCCAGGGAAAGTACTGGAAGATATTGGAAGAGGAGGAGGAGGAGGAGGAGGAGGAGGTGGAGGGAGGAGGAGGAGGCGGAGGAGGAGGAGGAGATATGGGAAAGTATGGGGAATCCTGTTATTTGTGTGTATTTATTGGTGTGTCCCAGGGCCCCTTCATGGTTGCCCATTGCTGGCGAGCTGGCCCAGACAGGGCGACGCTCGGGCTGCAACCCGCCTGTTTGCTCGGCAGCGGCCCCAGAGTGGCACGGGTGGCAGAGGGGGGCAGGGAGGGCGAGGGGGAGAGGGTCAGTGTGTTTTCTAAGCGTTCGTTGTTGTGGTAGTGAAGGTAGATCGTGTTCTCAGGGTGTTGGTCCTTGAGGATCGTGTTCCTTTCTCGGGCGTCGGCTCTGAGGGGCATATTGTTTTCCTGCGCATCCGCGGTCTATACTTATACACACGCAGACATCTAATTTACAAATACGTACACGCATACATGCATACATATACCTACACAAGTACATACATATACCTATATAAATGCATACATGTACCTACACATACCTATGCAGGTACCTATACACATACCTATACCTACACATACATATACATATACCAGTACATACATACATACCTATACCTATACAGATGCATAACCTAAGCATGTACATGTATACGGATGCTCACTTTGCCCAGGACAGGAGACCCCGCCCCATGGGGCGTGTGATTCCATGGGCACTACCCCGAAGCACCACCCCAAAGCACTACCCCAAAGCACTACCCAAAAGCACTTCCCCAAGGCACTACCCTAAGGCACTACCCCAAAGCACTACCCCAAGGCACTACCCCAAGGCACTACCCCAAAGCACTACACCAAAGCACTACCCCTGTTGGGTCCCGAGATCACAACTGTTTTTGTTGATGCCTGTGCCACGGGGGCGCGGTATAACGCTTTTGTTTGGACCCTGGGATCGCGATTGAATCGGCCTTCGGTTTCGACATTACTAAGGACTTTGGCATGTTTCCAGGCGTGCTCGGGGCAACGCGTGTTATTTCCAAAGAGGGGTCGAGCTTCCTCCCTCCCCCCCAACACCCCCACCCCCCCACATACACATCCAACAAAAAATGCACACAAACGCACATACGTGTATTCAAGTTTTGTAGACAAGACAATCACCCCCCCTCCGCTATGCGCTGATGTGTTCTTGCTCCCCTGGTGTCCAAGAGTTCGGCCAACTTTGCTCCGGCCATATCAACGTCACCACGTTGAAACATGCTCCGCCGTTGTTCCAGTTATTCCGCGTTTCTTTCGCTTCTCAAAATGACCTCATGTGAGCCACATAAAAGGGACACGACAATGACGACTAAAACATATGTTTCGAACATGAAGCCCAAAACGACTGTCTGATCATCAGGACCGGGTTCCCGGATTCACAGAGTGTAGCGGGTCGTCGTCCATACAAAGCTAGGGTTGGCCTTTTCTGTTGAGTCGCATGGGTTCGCGCAGCGTCGTTGGGCGGGTTGCTTTGGAGCCCGACGAATTCTGACCTTGGGCAGAATGGAGATTGTGCGATGACTGATGCCAGCACGTCAGGATGGGACCACAGGGAAACGCAGCCAAGCTGAGCACCGCCATCTTGGTCTTGATGCTGTTCTTTCTGCCGCCCCGCGTGCGTCCGGCCACGCGCAGAAGGGGGCAGTGGCAGGGCGGGGGGAAGCTTCTCAGAAGCGCCCTCGCTTCTGAGGAGGCGCGGGCCGTGTCTGCAGATGTAAGGCCGGCGCCTCTCCAGAAGCAGCCTCCTCCTAAGAAGCGTTCCCCTCTCCCCCCTCCCCCCACCTCGTGCGCGAGGCGCCAAGCCTCATCGATCCTGGCCAGGCCGACCATCGCCCCAGGATCGGTGCATACGCCTTGCTGCCCCGATTCTGGGCCCAGGGCGATCCCGGCCAGGACCGGTGCTGGTGTATAGCTGGTGCCCTCCGAACTCTGCGGAGGCAGCTCCTGGGAGGTCAAGCTTCGGACTTCGCCCTGGTCCGCACTCCGGCTCCTTCCGGCTGAATCCCGCTTGCTCAGGCGTCATCCTGCTGAACCCCGCTCCATCATGCTCACTTCGCGGCCTCGCTTGGCGTATAGCAGTCCCCCCATGTCGCAGGCCTAGAGGTTGACACCAACACCACTATCGGCGGTGTGCCTCTATCGAGGGAAGGAGATCCCGATCTCGGTGATGGTGGTCATACTCTGGCTTCCAAGGTGACAGATATTACAACCAATCCCGAAATCTAGGATCACCTTCCCCCTGTGGGGGCAGCCCCCATGTGCTGGTGTTGGTGCCCACTTCTAGGCCTGGAAATGGGCACCAACACCAGCACAGGGGGTTTGCCTCCACAGGGGAAGGTGATCCTAGATTTCGGGATTGGTTGTAATGCTTCGGTCACCTTGGAAGCCAGAATATTACCACCATCACCGAGATCGGGATCTTCTCCCCTCGATAGAGGCACACCGCCGATAGTGGTGTTGGTGTCAACCTCTAGGCCTGCGAGGCCATGGGGCTTTTAACATTCTCCCCTATCCCTCCGACGAAGGCCTCTCCCAGCAGTTGCCTCCCAAGAAGCCCCGCAGCAGTCAGCCACTGGCTCGGGTGCGGCCCGGGCACCGCTGGCCCCGATGTGGTGGGCCTGTTTTCCACCACCACCACGAGATGGAGGGGGGAGGGAGGTGGAGAAAAAGGGGAAGGAGGAGGAGGAGGAGGAGGAGGAGGACCCCCTTCCCCTTCCACTTCTGGTGGTGGCTGTGGACAACAAGCCCACCATCAGGTCGGGCGTGTCCTCCTACATGGGGGATTGCGACGAAGACTTAAAGACTTATGTCACCAATTGTTTCATTTCACAATATTTTTTAAACAATTCTTGCAGGATCGGCCCCATACTTTTCAAACAATCATCTCTTGCATATTCCCCCTGTAGGGGGACACGCCCGACGTAAAAGCCCACCACCGATGCGCCCACCCGCGGTGCCGCGGCGGCCGGCCCCGGCGCCCGCGCCTCGCGGGCCGCCGGCGGGCCCGCGCCGCGCGGGCCGCCGCGGCGCGGGGCGGCTGCTCGGCGCGTGCGCCGCGGCCTGCGCCCTCGGCATGCGCGCGGTGCCGCTGGCGGCGAGCCTCGCGGCGCCCGCGCCCGCCGGGCACGTGGGCCTGGGGGTGGACCTTGCCGAGGGGGGCGGAAAAGGGGGGGGGGGGATGACTTGGCGGGGGTGGATATCATGGCGGGGGGCAGGATGTTTCCTCAGAGCTCATGGCGCCTCTTCTCATTTCATCACGTCCCCGGCCCCCCCGGCTGGGCCTGGGGGTGGACCTTTCCGAGGGGGTGAATCAGAGGAGGAAGAGGTTCAGGAGGGAAAGAAACGCACAGACACAACCAACCGTCGATTCCCCAGAACATATTGGAAAATACGGGCAGTGGGGGGGAGACAAAAACCCAGAAAATATTGGGAAATATGGGGAATTCAATTATTTGTGTCTGTTTATTTGTCAGGTCCCCTTCAGAGGTGCCCATACCGACACGCTTTCCTCGTGTTCCCCCTCTCTGGGGCCTCGTGGGCGGCCCTCGTCGCCACCGCTGGATTCGCCTCGAAGTCCTGGCCAGAACGCACCCCGGGGAGAGGTCCGGGGAGAAGCGGTATCGGTACCCTTTGGTCCCCAAAGGGATCGGAGGCGACGATAGGGCGAAGGGCGCAGGGGAGAGCAGCACATGTATCCAGGGGTGCCGAGATGATCTGTGTCTTCGACAAGGCTCCCTGGGCGAATGCGTGCAATGCCCGCCCCTGGGCTGTTCGCCCCTATCGTCGCCACCGAGGGAGGCTTCGGAGGCAACTCGCGGGAGGTCTTCGTCGGAAGGGTTCGGATGGATGGAGCCCTTACTGGGGGGGCTGCCGCGCGCCGGGCTGGGCCGCGGGTGTAGCGAGAGGCGGGTGGAGCGGGGTTGAGCCGGAGTGAGCGGGATGAAGTTGGATTCAGCCGGGTTTGATGAGCCTGTTTTCCACCACCACCACCATGAGTTGGAGGGGGGAAGGAGGAGGAGGAGGAGGAGGAGGAGAAGGAGTACGAAGAGAAGAGAAGGAGGAGGAGGAGGAGGAAGATGAGGAGGAGGAGGAAGAGGAGGAGGAGGAGGAGGAGGAAGACGAGGAGGAGGACCCCCCCCCTCCAACTTATGGTGGTGGTGGTGGAAAACACGCCCATCAAGGTTTCGGGCCAGGGCAGGGTCCCTCCACCTCCAGCGCCCGCCGGGCACGTGGGCCTAGGGGTGGACCTCCGAGGGAGGAAATCCGGGGCTCACTCCGATTTCTCCGATGCGATTCGGCTCGGCATCGGCGGACGCCACGGGGGAGGACCCCGCCATCGTGGCGGCGGAGCACGCCCACCGACTCTCGCTACTCTTCCAGAAGGTGAACGCGCGGGCCGTGCTCCGCAGGCTGCAGGGCCCCGGCAGGGCGCCTGCGGCCAGAGTGTCAGCGGCCACGGCGGCTAGAGCGGCCGACGCTGCCTGAGCCTACCGCAACCACGACCACCCCCAACGCCCCGCTCCAGCAACCCCTTCCCCTTGACCCTGACCACGAACTCGACCACCCACGACCACGACCACGACCAGGACCATAACCGACGACCCCCAGACCCACGACGACCCCCAGACCACGACGGCCGCCGCCGCCCCCCGCCCGCCCCAAACGTGCGCGCTTGCCTGCTGCTGCCTTTGCCGCACCCCCTCTCTTGCATGTTGGCGCCTGCTCGCCGTGTTTTTCCTCTGCCCCCTCGTCCCTTGCCCCTCCTCCTCCCCCCCTGGCCTCCCTCCCCTTCCGGGTAGCACAGCCTGCCCCGAGCCAGCGTTGCGAAGCAGCGCGTTGCTTTTCCCGCAAGAGCTTACGGCATGCTGTGGGCGCGTCGGGGCCGCCTCGTTTGGATGGGGCTGTGGAGCGGACATATTGGGCATTGCTAGGCCAGTTGAGGTTTCCCTGTGTCCTGCTTGGGCCATTTTGGAGCCAGTTCCGACCCGAGTCGACGCGGGATTCCGATATGGTTCCGATGTCTCAGTCGAGGCCTGCTAGCTTGCCGATGTCTGCCGATTCGACTTTCCCCGACTCGTCTGTCGATTTCCGCCGATCTGATGCGTGTCGATCGCCGATCCGACCTGTCGATTCGATTCTGGGTTTTCCTGTTGGACTTCCGAGGGGGGACATACGCATAGTCAGTCAATCCGCATAGTAAGGATGGGCAACTTTCCATGGCAAGGATGGCAAGGGGAAAAGGTCGGAGGCAACCGCAGTCATCGGGAAACGAGCAATGACATCAATATAAAAACAAGGAGGTCCGCGCGGATTTCTAGGTTTTCTTGGATCCGTCGCGGATTCGAGAAATCCGCGCGGACCTCCGGGTTTTTATGTTTATGTCAGTTTACAGCCAACCCGCATGGTAAGCATGGGCAACTTTCCCAAGGGTATGCCCTTGCGTCCTTGCCTCCTCGGTCCATCCTTTTGGCCACGTTCGTTGACCGCGCCCCGCTCGAGAAGCTTCGACACGGTTTTCCAAGGCCTTTGCATCCTCATCGCGCATCCTTCTGATACGGGCCCGCTGCAGGGGAAATATTATTATGGATTTGTCCCCACTGGGGCGGCCGTTTCGCCAGACCGAGCTGCGGGTCGAACGGGAGTAAGGAAGATGGGGCGGGATTGAGCCAGACGAGGCCGGATTATGCCGGCTTTCGGACCTGGGCAAAGTCCTTCCTTTTCCACCTTCCATACCTTCCGACCTCCGCGGAATGTGCGGAATAAGCAATCGAAATTCATGTGGAAGCCTTACGTAATTCTTCAAGGAAGCCCACGTCGATCACATCGGGACAAAAAGGCGCGGAACGTTAGTGCAGAAGGTCCGGCATAATCAGGGGGAGGTAAATCCAGTTGGGGGGTTGTTGCGCCGGAGTGGGCCGCGGATTCAGCGGGATGAAGCTGGAGTCAGCCAGATTCCGCGGGATCAAACCGGACTGAGCCGAGTTTCGGACCAGGGCAAGGTCTGAATTTGACCTCCCAGGACCTGCATCCGACGAAACAGAGCCCCATACTTCGAGCGAAGAGCGTTATGCACATGCACCGACCCTGGCAAGGCCCATCCTTGACCCAAGATCGGTGCATATGCCTTTTTGGCCAAGGAAGGAGGGCGGATGCACCGATCCTGGGCTCAGGATGGGCCTGTCCAGAATCGGTGCACGTGCATTGTTATCTTTCCTCTAGGATTTGCATCCGAAGAAAATGAGTCCCATACCGCCACCTTCCCTCGCCACCCATTTTTGTTCGGCCTCCTGTGGGGCCCCTCATGGCCGTCGTGGCCTTCGCCCCGGAGTCCTGGGCAGAGGGCGCCCTGGGAGAGGTCCGCGAGCAGCGGCAGTTCTCGATACCCGTCCCCGGCGTCGCTCGGGCGTGTGCCTCTCTTCTCTCTCGGGGGCGGCAGAAAAGGGGGTGATGACCAAGGGGGGGTGGATATCATGGCGGGGGCCATGATATTTCCCCAGATTTAATGGCGCCTTTTCTTAGTTTATTACGTCCCTGGTCCCCCTCCCCCTGGGCCGCGCACATGCCGCCGGCCATGATTTGCAGCCCCCTTCTTGGACGCCCCCCTCTTGGCCGCTCCCGACCCGATCTTCTTTCGGCGAGGGCCCTCGAGGGCCAGCTCGGGTCATCCTGCGAAACAGTTAACGCACGAAGCCGAGAAATGCACGTGGTGTGGACCAGGGTTCGGCCTGCACTAGGGGAACGAACAATGGCATAAAACATAAAACTCGGAGGTCCGCGCGGACTTCTCGCATCGTCGCTGGGACCCTGGCGGCGCGTTCGGCACCGTCCCTGGCGCGCTCCGCGCGCCATGGAGGGGGGTCCAGCGCCGATGCGAGACATCCGCGCGGACCTCCGAGGTTTTCTGTCTCTGTCGGTGTGCGCTCCCCTTGTGAACACTGCTGTGGGGATCTCGTGGGCCGCTCTCGTGTTGCTCCCGTTCTGCAGCAGGGGTGGAGCGAAGACCGCACGAGGTGGGAGCGAGATCGGCACGAGGAAGCGGAGCACGCTGTCCAGGTCGAGCCCCGGCCTGGGCGTTCGCGCGATAGTGAGTGCTCGAGTGGGCGATCCGCTGCAGAGGTGTGCTGCCCCAGAGCTGGATGTCTCACCGAGGCCACGAGCCATCTACGACAGTCTCCGTCGTCGATCCGGGGGGAGATGCCGGTGTTGGGGCGAGTCGATGACGCAGTCGATCTCCCAGAATCGGGCCGAACGGAAGGGGGGGATAGGGAAAGGGAGGGTTACGAAATCTGCTGCATGCAGCTGGCTGCGGCCCCACCGAGAGGCCCATTCCTCGAGCCATGGGCGCCTCCGGCGCCGGGAGGCGCCGGGAAAATCCGCTGCGCGAGCTGATTCTCCTCACCCCCCCTTTGCTATCCCCCCCCCCTCGTTCCCCCCGAATAGAAGCGTTGGCCTCCGCAGGACCTGGGCACGAGCGGGGTGCGGGTGTGCGTGGTGCAGCAGCCCCCGCGCCGCGGGGCGGCCCCCGCGGTCCTGCACGAGGCCGCCTCCCGCTGGTCCGACGAGGACGGGGCCGCAGGGCGGCCGAGCGAGGCCCCGGGGGGTGCGAGCTCGGATCGGGCCGGACGAAAGGGGGGGGTGGGAAATCGGGAGCCTCGAGACGGGGGTCAGTGCAGACGGGGGTCAGCCAGAGCGCCCGATCTTGCAGGATCCTGCAGCGCCAGGGTCGCACTGACCCGGGTTTGGGTGCAGGATCCTGCAGGATCCTGCAGGATCCTTCGCATTGACCCGGGTTTGGGTGCAGGATCTTGCAGGATTTTGCAGGCCTGATTGACCCGGGTCTGGATTGACCCGGGTCAGAAGATCCCCGAGGAAAGGGGGGGGTACGAAACTTGCTGCATGCAGCTGGTTTCGGCCCCACCGAGGGGCCCATTCCTCGGTGCATGGTCGCCTCCGGCGCCAGGAGGCGCCGGGCAAGTCAGCTGCGTGAGCCGATTCTCAAACCCCCCTTGTGCTATCCCCCCCTTTCGCCCGACCCGATCGGAGGGGATGTCGGCGGCGAGCGAGGGGGGGGGGTCGGGTTTCGCACGTTGGGGTTCGAGGCTTTCTGGCGTGTTGGTCGTTTCCTGGCGTCTGTCTGCCCTCCGGGCGCGTCCCAGCGGCTGCGCCTCGCCGAGAGCGTTCTGGGGGTGCCCGGGACGTCCCGAGCGGCCACCGGGGAGCCGAGCTACAGTCAAATCCCTAATAAGGACGCGCGGCTTTGCTCAGGGTACCCTTGCGTCCTTGCTCTTCCTTGCTCTTGCGTCCTTGGGATTTTCGTCGTCCGCCGCCCCAAAAATCCCAACTTCGGCTTCCAAGGGGGTCTTGCGTCCTTACCGCGCGTCCTTATTAGGGTTTTTGATTGTACGACCCAAAGACCAAATTCAGTGGGGCGCGGGGAGAAAGTGAGAAGGAGGAGGCCTTCTCAGACGGCGACGGGACTTCTCTGAAGCCCTTGCGCTTTCGGAGAAGTGTTCGGTGTGTTCGGGGGAGGTCTCGAAAGCTTCTCAGAGGGTGGGGGGGGCTTCCGAGCCTTCTGACTTGGCTCATTCGCTCGCCGCCGAACTAAGATCGGGGGCGTCCAAGAGGGGATGGTCAACGGCACTGTAACGGGTACGTACTAACGGGTACTTTGGACATTTTGCGGATAGCGTGGGGGCCCATGCATCTGCTGGCCTCCAGGGTGCCCTGGGCTTCCCCTGGGTCTCGATGGTTTTGCGGTGGCGAGCGTGGCGTTCCCACACCGAAGATCGGTGGACGTCCTGGGGTCTCGGGGTTGGGTTTCTTGTGGAAGATCTCTCGCTTGCCATCGCTCGGACGTGTGCATTTTTCTTTCGGCGAGGGCCATCGAGGAGCATCCTTGATCATTTGGCGAAAAAGCCACGCACGAAACCGACAAAACACAGGGAATGGACGTCCGAGCGATGGCGAGCTCGTGGAAGGGCCTCGTTCTGGCACTGCAGCGCGGCCCACGTCGGGAAGGGCTGGGTTCGCCGGGTCACAGCCACAGTGCCCGCTGTAGTTCAGGAGGAAAAAAACACAGACACAATTAACCGTCGATTCCCCAGAACATGTGGGAAACTATGGGAAGTGGGGGGGGGAAGGCAGACACCCAGAAAATATAGGAAACTATGGGGAATCCTTTTATTTGTGTATTATATATATTTATTTTTATATATATATATCTATATATATATATATGTGTGTGTGTGTGTGTGTGTGTGTGTGCCTGGGGCCCCTTCAAGAGTGCCCGTTGCAGCGGGGTCCCCGCGGGAGAGGCGCCGAGCTGGGCAGGAGCACGCAGAGCCCTCGTGTTCCGTCGGGCCTGCCCCCCTACGGGGGGAATATCCAACACATCGAAAAAAGTCAGGGGGGGATTGTTCTGTTATCCTTCGGCTAGGTTGGCATTCTGTTCGGCCCAAAATCCGCCTGTAAAGGGACATGCCCAACCTGACCCTCGTGGGCCCTGGAAGCGTCTGGGCCCTTTTTGTTTCACCGTGCCCGTTTTGCCGTTTTCTTGCCGCTTCCGTTGCCGTTTTGTTGTTGGTTCCGTCGCCGTTTCTGTTGTTGGTGTTTTTGTTTCGGTCTTGGCTCCGTTCCAATGCCGGAGCCGTTTTTGTTAGCTGTTTCCGGTCGCCGATGTTTTGCCATTTCCATGCTCAAGAGTTGTTGTTTGTCGGAAGCGGTGAAACAAATGCCTTGTCGTTCCCCGGGGCCCATTAAGGAAGGGGATGGGCAGGGGTACGCGGAGCGAAGCCCCGACAGCGAGGCCGGAGTATCTTCTCTCAGACCTTGCGCCCTGATTTTCCGCATTTTTGTTTCGATATGGTTTACGTGGGCTTGTCCTTCAGTTGCGTACGGTTCCCAGGAGGTTCGACGGATCCTTCCGCGCCGTCCGCGGAGGTCGGAAGGCATGCAAGGTGGAGGTGGAGGGCATGCGGAGCGAAGCCCCGAGCGCGAGGCCAGACAATGGGCTCCCGTGGGGAGAAGTCAGGTCTGTAGCAACACACACAGACGCATTCAAAGAACCGTCGGTTTCCAGGAGCAGATGGACAGCACAGGGGAAGTGGAGGGGACGACGAACACCTCGAAGCTGTGGAGCCTGGGTGGGGAGTCCTGGGACGTTCGCCTATGGATTTGTGAGTTCCCTGGCCCCTTCGAGAGGCGAGGGTGGGAACATGGGCGGGGGCGGGGCGCCGGGGCGCCTGCCCCAGGCCCGACCTTTACTACCCAGCCCCTCCCTCCCCTCCTCCTCCTCCTCCTCCTCCTCCTCCTCCTCCTCCTCCTCCTCCTCCTCCTCCTCCTCCTCCTCCTCCTCCTCCTCCTCCCTCCACCACCACCACCACCTCCTCCTCCTCCTCCTCCCTCCACCACCACCTCCTCCTCCTCCCTCCTCCACCTCTCCCTCCCTCCCCCTTCAATCTCGAGAGGTCCTCGGCCCGCCCCTGGGCGGAGCGGAGGCAGGACCCGCCCCCCCCCTTCCTGGGCCGCTCGCGGGCATTCGCTCGGCCAGCACGGCACACACGTGGGTTCGAGCCCTGCAGCAGCTGCTGCGGGCCGTCGACGCGCGGCTGCTCGAGCGCGTCGACGCGGTCGCAGTGAGTGGCACGTCTGCTTCCGTTCTCCTCGTGGACGGCGCCACTGGGGAGGTGGAGCGAGAGGCCCGCATGTACAACTACGCGGTGGAGGGCCCCGCAGGGTCTTCGTCGATGGACGTCATCGCGCGGCACGCCCCCGGAGGGCACGCGGTGAGGTCCCGAACCTCCTCGCTCGCGAAGCTGCTGAGCTGGCAGTTCGAGCAGCCCCTGTCCAACGCCTCCCGCTTGGTGCACCAGGCCGACTACGTCGCCGCCGCGCTCGCGCGGGGCATCGGCGGCGGCGGCAAGGGCGGGCCCCGGGAGTTCGTCTCCGACTGGCACAACGCCCTCAAGCTCGGCTTCGACGTGGAGGCGCTGCGCTGGCCGGGCTGGCTGCTGGGGGCCCTGGGCGAGGCAGGCGTGCCGGCACAGGCGCTGCCCGCCGCCGTGGTGCAGCCGGGCGTCGGCTCGGAGATGTCGGTTTCGGCCGCGGGGCGCGCGGACTTTGGGCTGCCGGAGGGGTGCCGGGTGGTGGGCGGCACCACCGACTCCATCTTGGCGGCGCACAGAGGGGGGTAGGGGGAGAGGGGAAGGGCTTCTCAGAAGCATCCCCGCTTCTCAGAAGGCGCGGGCCTTCTCTGTAGACGTAAGGCCGAGGCCTTCTAAGAAGCAGGGTGCTTCTAAGGAGCCTTCCCCTCTCCCCCTACCCCCTGTTGCGCGCCGCCAACCATCGCCGCCTTCCTGGCCTCCGGGTGCGACCAGGTCGGCCAGGCGGTGACCTCGCTGGGCTCGACCATCGCGATCAAGATGCTGTCGGACGTGAAGGTGGACGACGCGGGCTTCGGGATCTACTCGCACCGCCTCGACGACGCGTGGCTCGTCGGAGGCGCGTCGAACGTGGGCTGTCGAATTTTCCGGCACCTGCAGTTCACGGACGAGGAGTTGCGATCTCTCTCTGGGCAGATCGACGTCCCGTCAGAGCCGGAGAACACATGGGGGTATTACCCCCTCGTCGAGCCAGGCGAGAGGTTCCCCGTCAACGACCCAGCTCTCCAACCAAGGCCGATGAGCGAGAAACTGCCAACCAGCCCCGATGGCCTCTCCCTAGCCCGAGTCCCCCCCCAATCCTAATCCCTTTTCATCGTCTGCCCTTCCATTCGCTCCTCTGTTCACCCTCCCCCTCCCCCCCTGTCCCAGGAGAGAAAACACACGTACACAATTAATCGTCGATCCCCAAGAAAGTATTGGAAATTCTCGGAGGTGGGGGGGAAGACGAACAGCAAGAAAATGTTAGAAAATATAGGGAATCGTGGCATTTGTGTGTATATCTCTGCGTGTGTCCCTTGGCCCCTTCGGTGTCTCTCATCCTCTCCCTGCCCTCTCCTCTGCCCTGGCCCTCCCTCCCTGCCTCCTTCCCACCCGCCCTCCGGGCCCCTGCCTTCCCCAGCTCATTCCCTCCCCCTCCTCTCCCCCACCCCTCCCTCCCCCCTTCCCTCACGATCAAGTTGGGCATGTCCCTCTGCACGGGGAAAAGCCACACATAATCAAACATAGTCTGGTGACGATTTTTTGCTGACTTGAGCATCTGTTTACGAGTTATTCCCCATACACACTGGTATTGAGTCCTCGTTTTGAAGAGACAGCGCCCTGCGCGCGTCTCCTCCTTCTTCCTCGCCCCTCGTCCCTCCTCCCCCTCCTTCCTCCTCCGCTCCAGCGGGAGCTACACCGAGTCCCAGTGGCGCAGTTCGCATGCGGTTCCTGCGCCCAGTACAGCATTTCGTGGCCCCAGAGGGAGCCCCACCGAAGGTCCCAGTGGCGCAGTCCGCATGCGGTTCTTGCGCCAAGTACAGCGTTGCATGGCCCCATAGGGAGCTCAACCGAAGGTCCCAGTGGCGCAGTTGGCATTCGCTACTCGTGGCCCCAAAAGAAGCTCAACCGAGGGTCCCTGTGACGCAGTTCGCATGCGGTTCCTGCGTCCAGTGCGGTATTTTGCTGCTGCCCCAGAGGGAGCTCCACCGAAGGTCCCAGTGGCGCAGTCCGCATGCGGGTCCTGCGCCCAGTGCCACGTTGCGTAACCCCATGAGGAGCTCCACCAAACATCCCAGTGGCGCAGTCCGCATGCGATTCCCCCGCCCAGTAGAACGTGGCCGGGAGCTCAACCGAGGGTCCCGGTTGCGCAGTCCGCATGCGGGTTTCTGCGCCCAGTGCCACGTTGTGTGGCCCAATAGGGGGCTCCACCGAAGGTTCCTGTGGCGAAGTTCGCATGCGGTTCCTGCGCCCAGTACAGCGTTCCATGGCCCCAGAGGGAGCGCCACCAGAGGTCCCAGTGGCGCAGTCCGTATGCGATTCTCCCGCCCAGTACAGCGTTTCGTGGCCCCACAGGGAGCTACTTCGAAGGTCCTGGTGGCGCAATTCGCATGCGATTCTCCCGCCCAGAGCAGCGTTTCGTGGCCCCACAGGGAGCTCCACGGAAGACGATACCCACACCTGCGGCCTTCACAATTGCTTATGGTTGGTTTCTTCGCCAGGCTAATTTTGTCTCCCAAAATTCGCCTGTTGGAGAACATGCCCGACCTGACCCTACGATCAACCGTTGTGAGTGTGCATGTCTCCCTCCCTTCCTTGTTCGTGTGCAGGCCGACAACCTGCCATTTGTGCACATGAGCGACGCTAAAGGCACAGTTTCGATTGCGCCGACACTGGCGCGTAAGTTGCTCGCGTAAGGTCGCGCGCGCGCGCCTTCGTTCCCAATTCAACGTGCCGCGCTGGCGGCCCCGCGTAAGCCGCCGGGCCATTGTCTTCACCTCCCGCCTGAGGAGGAGGAGGAGGAGGAGGAGGAGGAGGAGAAGGACGAAGACGAGGACGAGGAGGAGGAGGAGGAGCAGGACGAGGACGAGGAGGAGGACGAGGAGGACGAGGAGGAGGAGGAGGAGGAGGAGGAGGAGGTCTGGAAGCTCCCGTGTCTGACGGCTGAGGCTTGCCGCGGTTGCGCTCTTCCCTCGGGGCGCCTCCGGGGCCGCTCCGGCCGCGTTCTGCTCCTGTCCCGGACGGGGGCTCCTAGAGTCAGAAGAGGAAAAGGTACCCATACCTGATGATGCTCCAACCTACTTCAGCCTTGACCACCAGGAAGAATTTCGAGCGCCGGAAAAGTACCCAACAACTCAAGGTTTTCATGTGTCGTGCCCTTGGACCTTGGAGACACTTGTCCGACACTGTTTCGATACTATTTCGACACTCATTCGACACTTTTCTGGGTGCTCGAAATTATTTTTGGGATGTGGTCCTTAAGTAGGACGGGAGCAACATAACCCATACCTCTACCCTTCGCCCGTTTTTCCCTTTTTGGGCCTCCTGGGAGGCCATCGTCGCCACCGTTGGATTCGCCTCGGAATTCTGGTCAGAACGCACCCCGGGAGAGGTCCAGGGAGTAGCGGTATCGGTACTTGTTGGTTTCCCCATAGAGGTGGAGTTGGGGAACGGGCCCAGCTGGATGCTCCCGCTTCACGCGTTTCCTCCTGCAGGGGGCGTTCGGAGCGATTCTCCTACGAAGGATGACGTGAACATAAGAACTCGGAGGTCCGCGCGGATTTCTCGGATCGGCGCTGGACCCCCCTCCTTGACGCGCGGAGCGCGCCAGGGGCCGCGCTGGAGGCGCCTCCAGGTGGCCCCAGCGACGATGCGAGAAATCCGCGCGGACCTCCGAGTTGTTATGTTTGTGTCATTCTCCGTGTCCCTATTCCAACCCCACCCTTGTCCCCCACTAGGGGGCCACATGCGAACCCTACCCCTACCCCCCACGATTTCTGAGGGGGAGGGTGGGGTTCACTTCGCTCGGGAGCTCCCGAGCGAAGTGAACCCCACCATCTCCCTCAGAAATCGTGGCACCCTTCCCTGACCTTCCAGGAGGGCTAAAAAATAGCACGCGACTTAAAAACCTATCCCAGAGCTATTTCCCTACCTAGGCTCTGCCTAGAAGGGTTCTTACTCGGTAAACTTAAAGGGCCGGGCAGTGGTCCACGCCCCGGGCGGTTCCCCCGGCATCCGCCCCGCGGTTCCCCCAGTGACTTTCCCTTAGCTTAGCTCTGCTTATTGCATCTTAGCTTAGCGTATTTCATTCCCTACCTAGGCTCTGCCTAGAGGGTTCTTACTTGGTTTGCTTAAAGGGGCCAGGCAGTGTAGGCCGCCCTGGGCGGTTCCCCCAGTCCCCGCCCCGCGGTTCCCCCAGTTGCGACCCCTAGCTTTAGCTTTAGCTTCAGCTTCAGCTTCAGCTTTAGCTTTAGCTTTAGCTTTAGCTTAGCTTTAGCTTTAGCTTTAGCTTTAGCTTAGCTTTAGCTTAGCTTTAGCTTAGTTTTAGCTTAGCTTTAGCTTAGCTTTAGCTTAGCTTTAGCTTTAGATTTAGCTTTAGCTTAGCTTTAGCTTAGCTTTAGCTTCGATTCAGCTTAGCTTTAGCTTAGATTTAGCTTAGCTGTAGCTTAGCTGCAGCTTAGCTGTAGCTTAGCTTTAGCATAGCTTTACCGTTACTACTAATGCTGCTTTCCTAGGGGCTCCAACTCCTAGGTAGGGTCGCACTGGGATAATATATGTCTTGGTTTTAGGCTGTTTCGTTTTGCTTTTTTGGTTTTTAGGCCTCCCGTACTAAAAAATAGCTCTCTGGAAGATCAGGGTCCAACCCCACCATGGTACCCCACCCCACCTCTGTGCCCCCCCCGGCCCGGGCGCCCGCCGCTCAGGCTGGAGCCCCGGCCGCCCGACCGCGCGGAGTTCTTGCGGCGGCTGCTGATCTCGATGGGCGACGTAGAGCGCGTGGGGTGCTCGGCCGACGGCAAAGCTCGGGAGCCGGCCCTTCGAGCAGGGGGGTTCGACGAAGAGAAAACGCCATAAGTCGGGGGTGGACAGACCTCCTGCCCTGACACGTCGATGAAGGAGTTGCCCGTTTTCGGTTCGCGAGAGGGCGTCGCGGCCATCATTTTTGCGGGTCCAGGTCCGTCGGTTTTGGTCCCAGGCCGTTTCCACTAAGGGAGCCTGCCCTTCGAGCAGGGGATTTCTTCGATGCTCGTTTCGGGGACCTTCCTGGAGCCCACCTAACGGATCTGTTCGACCCCCGTTCGACTCAGGTTCGATTCAAGTTCGATTCAAGTTCGACTCAGGTTCGACTCAGGGTCGACCCAACTCGACGGACGTTCGACGCAGCTTCGACGCACGAGTGGAGCGAGTGGCTCCAGGAAGGTCCCCAGAACGAGCATCCAAGATTTCGACGAAGAGAAAACGCCATAAGCACATAAGCTTTGGGCGCTCTGCGCGGATCTCTCGGATCCGCGCTGGGCCCTTCGGGCGTCGCCTCCAGCGCCGCCCCCGGGCGCAGATCCAAGAAGCCCGCGCGCAGCGCGAAGAGTTTATGTCGATGGCGTTGTCTCCTCTTCCAGATCTTGGGAGCCCGCCCCTCGAGTAGGGGATGGACTACAGAACTTGGTGTACCCCGAAGTTGCATCTCCCCACCGAGAACGCTTGGCAGATTGGCAGACTCCTTGCAACATCTGCTGAGAGTTCTGAGTCCTGTTCCGTGGATTTGGCGAGAGTTTCAGCCCTGGGGTAAGGTAGTGTCTGCAGTCGATCCCCTGCTCGATCCCGCCACGTCCGCCCTCCCTTGGGGGGGGGGGGGGGGGGGCAAACGAGATGGGTCAAGGGCGGGGCCGGGGGAGGTGCCCCGCCCCCGCCCATGCTTCCCTCCTCGCCTTTCGAAGGGGCCCGGCCGGGGATTCACATATCGATAGGCTTAAGTCGGGCCTGTCCCTCTGCAGGGGGATCTTCGTCGAAAAATTAGAAATACCCCAAACATATTCCAGAATGGTCAGGAAATGCTTTAAAAATAGTTCCCATACTGTTTTTGAGCTATATTTTGATGATTTGTGGTGCATCTTTTATTTTTCGTGTCCCCCTGTAGGGGGGGGGGGGGGGACAGGCCCGACTTCATTCTAGAGGTTCGTCGTCCCCTCCACTTCCCAGCTGCTGTCCATCTGCTCCTGGGAATCGACGATGCTTTGGAGTCGTCTGTGCGTGTTGCTACCCCTCCCGATTTCTTCCCCACGGGGGCCTATTGTCTGGCCTCGCGCTCGGGGCTTTGCTCCGCGTGCCCTTCACCTCCGCCTTGCATGCCTTCCGACCTCCGCGGACGGCGCGGAAGAATCCGTCGAACTTTTTGGAAACCTTACGCAACTCAAAGGCAAGACCACGCAGACCGTATCCAAAAAGGGGGCGGAAGGGTAGGCCAGGTGTAGAATAATGAGTGAAGCCTTACGTGCCCTCTCAATTCCGTCTTTGGTGTGTCGGGTGTCGACTAGCGCCGATTCGCGTCTTGTTATGGATGAGATAGCGCCTATTCAGAGTCGTTCACCGTCGATTCGCGTCGATTTAGCGTCGACAAGCGCCGATTTGCGTCTATCAGCAACCAGTCGAGTAGTGCACCGATACAGAATTGATCGACCCCCAAAACAATGTTTACATCGACTCTGCAAACCAATAGCTACGTGTAATGTTCCTACATCTGCAGAGACTGCTACGTAGCGCCTGTAGATTCGAAACAAGGTTGGAGATACATCAATTCTGTAGTCGATGCCCTGCTCGAAACAACATGGTATGAGGTTCGCGAAGCTGGCCGAGCTGGGCGCTGGGCCCCTGCGCGAGGTGCGCACGGCCGGCGGCGGCAGCCAGAACGAGGCGTGGCGCCTGGTGCGGGAGCGGATGCTCGGGGCTCCTTATGCCCCCCCTCAGGGCTCATTTCGATTCTTTCGATTCGATTTGATTTCGTTGGATTCTGATTCCGGTTCGATTCGAGCTCGGCTTTCGGTTCGGGATCCATCCTCTCAACGGAGGCTTATTAGACTGCGGATGGCCGCCGATTCGACTCCTCCCGACATGGCTGCCGATGTCCGCCGAGCCGGTTCGTGTCGATCGCCAATCCGACTTCTGAGTTCGATGTTGGGCTCTCCTGTTCTCCCCCTCCCCTCGGCGGCGAGCGAGGGTGGGAGGTGAGAAGGAGAAGGCCTTCTCAGAAGGTGGCAGGACTTCCCAGAAGCCCTCGCGCCTTCTGAGAGGTTTTGTTTTGGCTTCGGGGAAGGCGTAGCGAACTTCTCAGAAGGCCGGGGCTTAGTGGGCCCTGGAAACGACAGGGCCGTTTTTTTACCGGTTCCGTTTTGCCGTTTTTTGTGCCGGTTCCGACGCTGTTCTTTTGCCGGTTCCGTCGCCGTGTTTTTATCGGTTCCCGTTCCGGTTCCAATCTTGGAGCCGTTTTTGTTGCCGTTTCCGGTCGTTGTTTTTTGCCGTTTCCATTTTCAAGGGACATTTGTTCGGAAACGGTGAAAAAATGATTTTGCCGTTTCCGGGGCCCACCAAGGCCAGGGGACTCCCGAGACTTCTCAGAGGGCCCGCCCTTTCTTTTTTCCCCCCCGCGCTCGCCGCCGAAGAGAAGAGGTGGGACAGCGACGGCCACCGCCGGCGCTGGGGAGGAGGGAGGGGGGGGAGGGCGGCGATGGGGGCGAGTAGCCCAGGGGAGGGCAGCTATGGATCCGGAGGCGCCGAGAGCCCAGGCCTCCCGTGAGGTTCCCAGGCAAAGGCGTGTGATGCCTATAGCCCTGGGCCGGCAGTCGGACCAAGGACAGAAGAACGTCCTTCAAGAGCATGAGACCCTCCGCCGGCCAAAATGAAGAGCATTCACAAGAGTAGCCCATAAACACGAAGAACACCAGTGTACACTCCCCCCGAACCGATCTCAAACTTTACCTCCGTCCAACTGTCTTCGCCTCCATCGTGGCTTCCCGGGGTGGGGGTGGGGGGGGGGAGGGCCGGGACGTGGCGGCGAGCCCGGAGGGAAAGTGAGAAGGGGCGGGCCTTCTCAGAAGGCTCGGCCGTCCCCCAGCCTTTGAGAAGTGTTCTGCACCTTCCCCGAAGGCACCGCAACCTTCTCCGAAGGCTCGAAAGGGCTTCCGAGAAGTCCCGCCACCTCCTGAGAATCAGGAGGAAAAAAAACACACAGACACAATTAGTCGTCGATTTCCCAGAAAATATGGGAAAATATGGGAAGTGGTGGGGAAGACAAAAACCCAGAAAATATAGGAAAATATGGGGAATATTTTTATTTGTGTGTATTTATTTGTGTGTCCCAGTTTCCCTTCAGAGAAGGCCTCGTCCTGCTCGCTTCCTCCCCCCCTCGCTCGCCGCCGATCCCTGCCCTCGCCCTGCTCGAAGCCGCTCGTGCTCGCTTCTCCGCCCCTCCCCCGTCCTTCTCCTTCCCTCTCCTCCGAGAGAGCCCGTCGGTCCCAGGACCTCGTCGGGCGTCGGCTCTCTTCGTCCTGTTCGGCGGGAGAAGGGGGGAGATGGCAGGAGGGAGGAGCTGAGGGATGGGGCAGAGAAGAGGGATGGGAGAGGAGGGTCGAGGAGCAGAAAGCGCTAAAGTTTCTTTTGGCGCTCCGCGCGGTTTTCTTGGATCTGCGCTGGTCCCCACCTGGCGGCGACTCCGGCCCCGCCCATGGCATGCTCCGCGCGCCAGGGAGGGGGGGCCCGGCGCGGATCCAAGAGATCCGCGTGGAGCGACACAAGTTTCTGTTTATGGCGAGCGTTCTTCTTCTAGCGAGAACGGAGGGATGGGAGACGAGGGGTGCTGGGACACGAGGGTGCAGAGGCTCTCCTCCAGGTTCCGGTCTCTCGGGCGGAGCACAGCGACGCGGCGTACGGCGCGGCGCTGCTGTCGCTGCGCGGCCTCTGAGCGCCCGCGGTACCACGCCGGTTCCAGCGGCAGCACTACCTCCTCCCCTCTCCGCGCCCCACCCCCTCCCCTCGCTTGCCATCCCTCTCTCCCGTCTCCCCCATCGCTCTGGTGGCCAGGCGGGAGGAGAGGGGGAGGTGTGGAGCGGGCGGCGAAGGAGACGGCAGCGGGGGCGGCGAGGCGGGGTATCTCGCAGAGGAGGCGCGGAGCAGTGTCGGGGCGCATGCAAGGGGGGGCGTGGGGGGGCCAGTGCCCCTGCTCGCCGAGACGTCCCTCTTTCATGGGCTTGGTTTCCACCACCACCACCATAAGTTGGACGGGGACAGGAGGAGGAGGAGGTGGAGGAGGAGGAGGAGGACGAAGAGGAGGAGGAGGAGGAGGAGGACGCAGATGAGGTGGTGGAGGAGGAGGAGGAGGAGGAGGAGGAGTACCCCCTTCCCCTCCTACTTCTGGTGGTGGTGGTGCAAAACAAGCCCACCACTCTTCCCTTCCTCCCCAGCCCGCTGGGGGAGCCCAAAGGTAATCACCGCTGCTCCCCGGGCCTCTCCCTTGGGATGCGTTCTGACCAGACGTCCGAGGCGAATCCAGCGGTGGCGACGAGTGGGCATCCCAGTGGGCCCAACAAGGGGGGGAAAACCGAGCCGAGAGTGCAGCGGTATGGGGATACCTGCCAGGAGGGGACAAAAAACACACACACAGACACAATGAATCGCCGACTTTCAGGAAAAGGATGGGAACAACTGGGACGTGAGTGGGGGGGCAGCGACGGCAAGCCCCGAAACTATATGGGAAAAGATGGGGAATCTTGGAAGTTGTGCCTACACCTATATAGATATCAAAATAGATATATACATCTATATGGAGAGAGAGAGAGAGAGAGAGAGAACAACACACAAATCGATCTATACGTGTGTCCCTGGGCCTCTTGATCCTGTCCCTCCTCGGACCCCTACCCCCCCCCAGACATCCGACGTCTCGATTGTCTCGAGACACGGACCCCCGACCTCCCAGCCACTTCCCCGGGGTTGGCTCCTCCTCCCGAGTCCTTTTCTCTTGACGGCCCGGCGAGTGCCCCGAGAGGCCAGAAGCTACGAAAAACCTTCGCCTCGATTTTCGGGCCGGACAAAAGGGGGGATTGGGAAAGGGGGGGGTACGAAATCTGCTGCATGCAGCTGCTTTCGGCCCCACCGACCGGCCCATCCCTCGATGCATGGCCGCCTCTGGCGCCGGGAGGCGCTGGGAAAATCAGCTACGCGAGCTGATTCTCAAACCCCCCCTTTGCTATCCCCCCCTTCCGCCCGACCCGAGCTTTGCTGTCTGGGCCCCCGCCCGACCCCGCCGCCCTGCGCGCGAAGCGGCGCGCGCCCGTTCACGGCGCTGCCGCGGCGGGCCCCCGCCCGGCGCCGGCAGGCGTCGCCCGGCAGGCCGCGCGGGCCGGGCTACTGGGAGGACCCCGCGCCGCCCGCGTCCTCCTCCTCCTCCTCCTCCTCCTCCTCCGCCTCCTCCTCCTCTCGGGGGCGCCAATCGGGGCTCAAGAGACGGGGGTCAATGCAAACGGGGTTCAGCCAGGGCACCAGCAGGGGAACAAAGAGTGGCGTAATCATAACAACTCGGAGGTCCGCGCGGATTTCTCGGATCGGCGATGGGGCTCAAGGGATCTACACGCGCACGAAATGGGTACGGACAGAGTGGGTACAATGCCCAACACCAGTTCCTGTTCATTTTGAACAGGACTCGCTGTCCGCGCCGCCGCGGCCTGTGTCCAGTTGGGGACAGGAGGCCTCCTGCCCAACAGCGGCCGCTGTTGGCTTGGGATAACATTTGTTGTTGGGCATTGTACCCATTTTTTCCGTACCCATTTCGGGCGTCCAAAAGAGACGGGGGTCAATGCAAACGGGGGTCAGCCAGGGCACCAGATCTTGCAGGATCCTGCGAAGACCCCCCTGTGGCTGACACGGGCTTGCGTAGGGAAACAAAAGATGGCATAAACATAAGAACTCGGAGGTCCGCGCGGATTTCTCGGATCGGCGCTGGGGCCCCTCGGCGGCGCCTCCGGCGCCGCCCCTGGCGCGCTCCGGGCGCCAGGGAGGGAGGTCCAGCGCCGATCCGAGAAATCCGCGCGGACCTCCGAGTTGTTATGTTTATGCCACTCTTTGTTCCCCTAACCAGATCCTGCAGGATCCTGCGAAGACCCCCTCTGGCTGACCCGGGTTAGCGAGCCGCTCGTGGCCGCGAGGCGGCCGCGCATATTGGCTGACCCAGGTTTGCGAAGCTCTGCGTTGCAGTTTGTGTTCTTGCACTGCAGTTTTTTGGTTCCTGCTGACCCGGGTCTGGTTGACCCGGGTTAGCAGGTCCCCGAGGCAAAATGGGGGGGTGATGACTAGGGGGGTGGATATCATGGCGTGGGCCATGACATTTTCCCAGATTTCATGGCGCCACTTCTCATTTCATTACGTCCCTGGCCCCCCCGTCTGGCCGCGCACATGCCGCCGGCCATGATTTGCACCCCCCCGCTGTTGGACGCCCCCCTCTTGGCCGCCCCCGATCCTCGTGAGTCGGGCATGTCTATCGTGCCGTCGCGTGCTTCTCTGG
This sequence comes from Prorocentrum cordatum, assembly GCA_963575745.1. Lineage (NCBI taxonomy): Eukaryota > Dinophyceae > Prorocentrales > Prorocentraceae > Prorocentrum > Prorocentrum cordatum. Next base: position 284,945 of record CAUYUJ010014550.1, read on the forward strand.
CCTTCCTCATGTGTTGGTTGGACCGCTTTGCTGCCCTTCTTTACTCTTTCGCTGGTGCGGATTGCCTCTGCCTCGCCGCCGACTGAAAAGTGTTGGTTGGACCGTCCCCTGTGGACACGCGACATAACAAAACAAGCGATGTGGTGCCGCGACGCAGCGGCGCGCTTCCGAGCGGTGCGTCTCCTGCGCGACACCAGGTGGCAACACAGGTTGCGGCATGAGGGCTTCGCACAATTGTCCGCAAGGCGTCCGCATCTGGCCAGTTTGAAACATACCCCTATCCTATGTTTGGCGTCGCCTCACGTCGATGCCGATCCTGAGGATTCCCTCAGTTTCTGAGAGCCTATCCCTACTCCAGATTTCGTAATAAAGGGAGGGGGGTCTCATTTCGGGGGGGGGTCTCTTCCAGGCTATCTTGGAGGGGTCTGGGGACGATGTTTTGGAGGGTTCTCCCACGGGGGGGGGTCTGAAATGGCTTGTCTTGGAGGGTGCTCTCCCCTCCCTTTTATTACGGAATCTGGAGTACTGATATGATCCTCGCTTTTTGCTCGCCCACCTTATAGGGATAGGGATCAGCTCGAGGCTGGCTATAGCATCCTTGGCGTGTGATGCCCCGTCGCCGTGCGCACCGCCGCGCGGGCCTCTCGGCAGAGGTCATGGCGCCCTGCGCTGCGCCGGGAGCCCGCGGGCGCGCCGTGGCTGCTGCAGGAATGCCGTCGGGCCCTCGAAAAACTATTCGTTCCCTGCCAATTCTTTGGACATAATATATGGCAAGGAAGCTCTACGAGTCTCTCGGCGGTATGAAAGGTTGACGGTTTACCGCCGGCGCCCAGTGGCTGCTGCAGGAATGCCGTCGGGCCCTCGTGCGGTTTGATGCGTTCAGTCTGCCGCGAGTTCGTCTGCGCCAGTGGTTTGATGCGTCCTGTGGTCCAGTGGTTTGACGCGTCCAGTGGTCTGATGCGTCCGGTCTGCCGCGAGTTTGGGCGTGTGCTCTCGTCATGCCCCTTTTCCCTGGGGTTCCCCATGCTTCTGCGGGCAGGGGCGCTGGGCGAGGCCACGAGCATCAGGACCTTCTGGCCTTGAAATCGGCACGGCTCGCATGGGGGTGCTTCCCAGTTCTGTGCTTTTGTGTGCCTTTCGTTCCTCTCAGTGCTCCTCGTCGTTCTCATCCCCCTCCTCCTCCTTTCCACTCCTCCTCCTCCTCCTCCTCCTCCTCCTCCTCCTCCTCCTCCTCCTCCTCCTCTTTGTTCCTCCTCCTCCTGGACGGGGAGGAGTAGGATTAGAAGGAGGAGGATCGCATGAGGAGGAGGAGGAGGAGGAGGAGGAGGAGGACACACAAGGATGAGGAGGAAGCAAGCAACAACAAGACCAAACACTAACATCATCCAACAACGACATTACACGAAGCACAGACAAAACCAACAACGTGTTGGACGTTTTCGCCTCGCAGTCTGTACTATCCCAGAACATTGTTTTGTATTGTTGTTTTGACGTGTATTGTATTGTTTGTTTGTTTTGATGGTTGCGTATTTCGCTTAGGGCGAGGAGGGAGGAGGACGATGAGGAGGAGGAGGAGTGGCGGGGGTGAAAGAGGGAGAGAGAGAGAGAGAGAGAGACAGGGAGGGAGAGAAATCAAAACATACAGAAATAGAAACTGAGCGAAAAAGAGAGAGAGAGAGAGAGCGAGAGAGAAAACGAGACAGGGAGAGAACGAAAGAGTGATGCCAGTCAGGGAGCTGGCAAGAAGAGAGACGGGGCATAATCACAAACCCTTCAATTCACCAGGCCCCCTTTACCCCTTTTACCCCCTTTGCCGCTGTCGCGTTGGTGTCCCATTGGAGTTGGATCCCCATGGCTGCTGCACTGATGCTGGGGTTGCCACGTGACGGATGGCTTGCGGCGTGTGTTTTATGGTGATATCCTTTTGGTTGGCGCTTTGTGGTTTGTGCCGTTCCGTGTCCCATGGTATGCACCCCGTAGCGTGCACATCTGAAGTGTTAGAATCCACTGTTCTGGGCCCCGGCATCGGCATCGTACTCACGCCAATTATGTTTAGCACCGCGTAGTTCGTTGTTCATTATTGTGGTCTTCGCAGTTCCAAAGTAAGTATAAAATGTTGTAGGTCCATGTTGGCCCAGGGAGTGCAGCAGGGAAGGCAGCGGACGAGGATGGGTGAGAGATACGTGAATCGGGAGTGAGAATCCGGGGACGGGGACGACTGCGAGAGGAGGAGCCAGACGTTCGGAAGGGTTTCATCCCAATAAACCTACACTTTGCCCGACACGAGTTGGCCTGCGGCAGGTTCTCCAACAGCAGGTTCAGAAGCTTCCGCACCACCTGACGTATGCTCAAATAGCTCGGGAGGCGACGTCTGAGCCAAAGAGATCCTTGCAATCACCATGAGTCTCTGTCGCTGTACCGCTACCGGCCTGGATTTAGTCTGCATGTAGTTGGCACCCGATTTCGTGACCCTTGCCTTGCTGCTGCGTTTTGTCCTCCGGGTTTCCTCCTGGGTGCCCCGAGGGAGCTGTCCTCCTCTGCTTCACGGTGGGTGCTCTCTAGGCGCGAAGGGCCTGCTCGGGATGCCGGGGCGGGGACGGCGCGCCGGTCGCCCCGCGGCAGTGGCCGCAGCAGCTTGCACGTCTGGCGGCGTGAACGATGGCCTTTGTTTCGGCATGCCCCTGGCATCGCTCGGACGTGTGCATCTTTTCTCGGCGAGAGCCATCGAGGACCATCCTGGACCATCGAGCAGACAAAAACACGCACGAAAAACAGAAAGGTGCACGGGAAGTGGGCCTCCGAGCGGCGGCAGGTGCCCGGGTTCTGAGCTGGCCGGTGTCGTTTCGGATGGCACTGTTGCCTCTCGAGTTTCATGGTCGGGCACGCTCCGTCCCGCAGCACGCGATGGTCCCCCCACCGCTGGCGCCGACTCCTCTCGTCCGGGGGGCGCCCCCGCGCTGGGCCGGAGGAGTCCTCACCCACCTCTGCCGCCCCAGCGAGGCTCATGCCTGCTCCCTTCTGTTTCGCCCGATTCCTCGATGGCCTATTCCTGTGGGTGGCTTCCTGTTTCGTGTTTCTCGTGGGCAAGACATGCCTAAGCAAGCCCACATGAGTCAGGCCTTGCTCTGGAGATGCCGTCGTCACGATAGGAGCGGCGATGGGCCCGCCGATTGGTGATCGCGGATGCCGAGATGCTGTGGCGATGGATGGGGCACGGGCGGGGGGGGGCGGAGCAAGGAAAACACGGAGAGCAGATACGCAGAGCGCAGGGGGGGGCAGAGAGCAGGGAGCAAGGGTAGGGGAACAGAAAGTGGCATAAACATAAAAACTCGGAGGTCCGCGCGGATTTCTCGGATCGGCGCTGGGGCCCCCCGGCGGCTCCTCCGGCGCCGCCCCTTGCCGCCCCTTTCGCGCTCCGCGCGCCAGGGAGGGGGGTCCAGCGCCGATCCGAGAAATCCGCGCGGACCTCCGAGTTTTTATGTTTATGTCACTTTGTGTTCCTCTAGGGAGAGCAGATACGCAGATCGCAGGGGGGGCGGAGAGCAGACAGTTCCTCCTCCTCCTCCTTCTTCTCCTCCTCCTCCTCCTCCTCCTCCTCCTCCCCCTCCTCCTCCTCCTCCCCCTCCTCCTCGCCTGCGCCAGGACATCGGCGTGGAGTGGTGGCACGTTGATCGCGGCTGGGAGAGGCCTGCGCCTTGCCCTCTGCCCGTGCAGAGGTGGAGGGCGAGGACGAGGAGGAGCATGGTACAGCGAGGGGGAGAGGCACGGATTCGGGTTGAAGAGGAGGAGAGGCATGGACGAGGAGGAGGAGGAGGAGGAGGACGAGGAGGAGGAGGAGGAGGAGGGCGAGGCGAGGACGAGGACGAGGACGAGGAGGACGAGGAGGAGAGACATGGATTCGGGTTGACCCAAAAGGGGGTCCAGGGACAAGGGGGTGGTGCAATAGGTGTGATACAATAGATTTGTGGGGTTGCAATACATTTGAGGCGTGCAATACATTCTGGGGCGCAAATGTATTGCTGGATTTTCGCCTGCCATGCATTACTTGCAATACAATGCAATCCAATTCTCCCGCGCAGTACACTTGCAATACAATTGCCCCGAATCTATTGCACCATCCCCTTTCAGCTGGACCCCCTTTTGGGTCACCCAAATGGATGGAGTCGAGGAGCGAGGAGGGCAACGACGAGGAGCGATTGGAAGGGAGGAGAGATGAGGAGGAGAGGGGAGGACGAGGAGGACCTCCCAGTAGTTGCCTCGCGCTACAGTTTGGCACGCTGAGACCAATCCGTAGGCTACGGGGGCGAGGGAACCAGTTGCTTTTACCCCAGCCCGCCACCTTGTCTCGGTTGTGGACCAGGGACCTCTCGGGAGGCCTCTTGGGGGCCTCGCATCCGAGGAGGACAAGGTACCTTCTCTCGTTTCCCCCTTCCCTCGTTTTCCCCCATTTGGGCCTCTTGGGAGGCCCTCGTCGCCACCGCTGGATTCGCTTCGAAATTCTAGTCAGAACGCACCCCAGGAGAGGTCCGGGGAGTACAGTCGGGGCCCTGAAGAAGGAACCCTTTTCTATGGGGAGGGGCTCCGCGTTCCTTGATCGGTCAACGCCCCGACTGTCGCGGTATCGGTACCTTTTGGTCTCCCCATCGTGGGGGCCTTTTTGGGGTCTTTCTCGGGGGCCTCTTGGCGCCTCTTCGGTTCTCCCTGGAGCGTATGTGCGGCCTCTCCCGGGCGATCTCGGTGCGGAGCGTTCGAGGTGTGTTTTCTTGTGCTCCCCCTCTTGGTACCCGTGGGGCCCTCTTGGGCGCGCCCTTGGATTTACCAGCCTGGAACATATCCCTATCCCTTTGCTGGGCACCTCATCACGATGCCAATCTTAGGGATTCCCTTATTTTTTGAGGGCGAATCCCTAAGATTGTCATCGCCTTTTGGCGTGTCAATCTTAGGGATAGGGATACGTTCGAGGCTGGTAATGGACAGGGGAACGAAGAATGACATACACCAAAAAACTCGGAGGTCCACGCGGATGCCTCGGAGATCCGCGCTGGACCCGCTTTGTCGCCCCTTTCGCGCTCCGCGCACCAGGCAGGGGGGTCCAGAGCCTATCCGAGAAATCCGCGCGGACCTCCGAATTTTTATGTTTAGGTCAATATTCGTTCCCCTACTGGATCTTGGGCACTATGAAGACCAGAAGTGCGCGAAAGCCAAGACCACTGAAACGAATACAGGTGTTTCAGTGACTCTGGGGCGTCTTGGAGCGGCTCCCAGAGATTCTAGTAGGCGGAGCGAGAGGTTTCCAAGAGGGTTCCGGACGGGCCTTGAAACAGCCTTCCTCCTCCCCCTCCTCCTCCTCCCCCTCCTCGTTGAGGCAGTCGTAGGCCATGTTGGAGGCACGGGGCCCCGTCCACGTTCGCGAGGCCACTGGACAAGTCATGTGGGCCGCCCCGGGAGCGCCCGAGAGCATTCGAGGTTCTCTTTTCTCTCCCCTCCTCCCGCCTCTCTCCTGCGGTGTGCTGCGCCTTAGTGGGCCCCAGAAACGGCAGGGCCGTTTTTTCACCGTTTCCGAAAAAGGGTCCGTTGAAAACGGAAACGGCAAAAAAAACGGCGACCGGAAACGGCAGCAAAAACGGCTCCAGAATTGGAGCCGGAGCGGGAACCCAGAACAGAACGGCGACGGAACCGGTAGAAAAACGGCGTCGGAACCGGCAAAAGAACGGCAAAACGGAACCGGTAAAAAGGACTACCTTGTCGTTTCCAGGGCCCACTAAGTGCTGGGTTTCTCTTCCACGCGTGCGGTGAGGAGAAGCGCGGCTTTAATGTGCAAGCATTTTCTCGTTCGTACCCCTCACTCGCGATGTTGAGTCTTGATGCCTGTTCCCATCGGGTCCTCGCTCCCATCTCCCGAGGACGGACATGGGCTGGCCAGTTGTCCCCTGGGGCTTCCGGGAGCTCTTGCTGTACATTCAGGTGACATCGCCACGCATGCGATGCGAATTCCGAGTGCACCCCATTCCGTTGACAGAAGGATTGGCTCATGTATGAGGGAGGGCATGGTGAACGAAGGAGGGGCAGGAGGCATAATTGCTCCATCAGTAAACACACGCTCCGCGTGGAGCAGACAGTCCGTTGTTTGGATCAAAGTTCGTGTGACGTAGCGTCGGCGCACCCGCCTCTTTCCGCATCGTCCTCTTGTTTCAAGTTCGTGGAATTGCCCTTCGATTTTCTTCGAAATGACTCCAGATCATTCCGCATGCTGACGTCGCTGGTTGACGGAGCAAGCCGATTTGTGTGGCAAACGAATCCACCGACGGAACGTTGGAAACCGCACATTATCGAGCATATGAAGTCGACCATGGTAATCAAACGTTTCAATTGCAATCCTATGCAAATGGGTCGGAGCGAACCTTAGGTAAACCGTTCCAGTACCTCACTAGTCGAAAGTCTGCACATACAATTCCGGACATTGATCTGTTCATGCTTGATCAGGTTTTATGAAATGATTGGGGTGACTGTCTGCCACCCATCACCATTTTCATGCAAGTGGAACACGAGAGACACGGATGATGCCAGGTATTGTGGAAAACGCAGAGCGATGCGCTCCAACCGTTGGAAGCCCGACGCTGAGTGCGAGGCCATCAGATTCCGATCCTAGGAGGGAACCGTTCGGGGTTAATGGTACGAGTTCGCGGGCGCAAACAGTCGGAGGCAGCGAGGTGCTAATGGCATGAAGTGTTTCGGGTTTTTGTATTGGTGCGGTCGTGACACAAACGAAACAGTCATGACCCATCATATCCAACACCGCTCGAAACCGACGCTTTGGACACGCATCAGAGGCTTACAGAAGAGGTATGTGTTGGACTGCTTCCATAATTCGATTGAAATAGTTGTGTCCTGTGAGTTGCGCTTTGCCCAGCGGTGAACCCGTATATTTGTCTTACACGCGGCCATATACAACGACGACGAACGACAACGTACGGCAACCTGAGCATAGCCTTGCAACGCGTTGATGGAGAGACTGCAGAAACATTGAACGGCGCGCGGTCTGAATTGCCAGTCGAGGCAAAAGCTTTGCGGTCCATGCGGATGTCAGCAATAACACATCTGCCACGGGACGTTAGACGCGGATGCCATCAATAACCCAGATGTAACGAGCACATGCCAATCATGCATATGTAGGCCATGTCAGGGCAGCGCACAGAGGATCGGAGGATGTCATAAGGAGGCTTGGGGTGCTCTGAGGGGAGTAAGGGGTGGGACGATGTCTTATTTAGCGATAGTTGCAAGTCTTGGACATCTCAATGTTGGGTCGCCACGCTTTTGCTTGGCCTTGCGACATAGATTCGCCCCCAGTCTATCGCTTTTGGCATGCATTTGGTGGGTGCCCAGTTTGTGGACTAGAGTGGGCACGCGATCGCACATTCGACAGTTACGTGCGTTCTCAATATGTCTTGTTAGCCGTTGCTTGTTTTACCCTATTCAATCCCCGTTGCATGTGAAGTGTTCATGTTCTTTCATGTTGTGTGGTTGAGTGGCTCCTCCTGCACCCGCAGCGACGGTATTCGCCTCCTGGTGGAATTATCATCACGGAGGCCGCCAGCGTCTTTTTCATGTGTACATCAGTTTTTGTTGTCCGTCTGGTTGTTATTGATGTTGGGCCAAGCGTTGATCGTGATTGCACCGTTAAGCTTTGAGAGAACCATCAATCCATGCCCGCACGCGTGCATGGCCTTGCGCAAGTTGTCTTAATTTTCCAGACTGGCTATCTGAGGCGATGCGTGGATCGGGTGCGGACAGTGTTCTCGGGACATTGCTTGCCTTGAAGAGTTCTCACCCATTAGATTACGGCGGCGGGATGTCAGTGAGTTTGCCCATCGCCAGTCCCCGACAAGGCCCCATGGCCCATGACTAGTGCTGTCGGGGGATGCGTTGGCTCGCCCCCATCGCTGAGAGCCTCCGCTAGCCCCGCTGCCCAACGCCTTTGCCATTTGCTCAGGCCCTCGTACCGCCCAGGACTCCTGTTCTTGCACATCTCTTCTGTCCTGCTGTCCGCTCCAGGCCTCGTCAGCTCGCCAGCGCAGGATGGGCATGCGGACAGGATGTTTCTACCAGGCTCTACCGATAGCCTCGGCAGAACCTTCTTGGTGCCAGTTGGCAACCATTGCTGCAACATGATAACGTGGCGCGGCAGCAACGTTCTACGGTGGTGTCTTTCCCATTGGGGGGCTTCTCGGGGGCGTTCTTCGGGGTCTATTGGGGGCATATCGGTGCTCTTGCTTGGCCTGCTGGGAGTCTCGGGGACGTCTTGGGCGCGATGGTGCTACCGAGCCGAGAGTGTTCACGGTTCGATCGTTGCAGTTGCGTCGCAATCGGTTGTGATTGGTTGTTTCGGTTCGGTCGGTTGTCGTGCGTCGTTGTTGCGTCGTGGCGCCGTTTTGGGTTGCGTGCGGCCTTTCGGCTTCGGTCGGTTCCAGTTCTGTGGTCGGTTCGGTCGGTGCTCGGTGCTGCTGCCGCTTGGCACAGCCGCGCGAGCTCTCCCCGAGGAGGCTCGGTGTAACCCATCGTGTGGCCGTCTGGGCGAGCTTGGCGGGGCTCTGGGGCAGGGGTTTCTGCCGTCGTGTGGGGAGGGGGGGTCTCGGTCCGGGCAGCCTGGGGCCGCCCGGGTGAGTATACACGTAGGCAGTCGAGAGTGGGTATTGTTGGAAGTCCAGGTCCGAAACTATTTCAAGCGCCATCTTATTTCCAGAGTTGGCATGTGTTTGTTTTTGGTTTTGCTGGTATTGTTGAGGTTGGTGTTGTTGTTGATGAGTTTGTGATTCGTGTTGTTGTTCGTGTTGTTGTTCGTGTTCGTGGTTGTGTTCGTCTTGCTGTTATTGTTGATGATGTTGTTGGTTTTACTGATGTTAAAGTCTTTGTCGTTGTCGTCGTCGTCGTTGTTGTTGCTGTTGTTGCTGGTGTTGTTGTGGTTGTTGTTGATGTTGTTGTTGTTGGTGGTGTTGGTGTTGTTGTTGTTGGTGGTGGTGGTGTTGTTGTTGTTGCTGTTGTTGTTGTTGTTGTTGTTGTTGTTGTTGTTGTTGTTGTTGTTGTTGTTGTTGTTGTTGTTGTTGTTGTTTTTGTTTTTGGTTGCCCTTGTTGTTGCCTTGGCACCCTATGGGCGCTGTCTGCGGCCGTTCCAGGTGCCGTGTTCGGGGGGCGTCTCGGATGTGGTGTCTGGTTGCTTGAAGTTCTCCCGAGGCGGTCTTACGCCGAAGCGCGTTGGCATCGTTTGGACGTGTTCATTTCTCCTCTGGCGAGGACCATCGAGGAGCATCCTTGATCATTTGGCGAAACAGCCACGCACGAAACCGACAAACAACACAGGGAATGCGCGTTGGAAGCAAGGACGCGCGTTGGTAGCAAGGACCATGTGGAATACACGTTTTTTACGCGTTGCCAGTGCCTTTCCTTGCCAGAGCCTTCCTGGAGACTGCAGCCTTTTGTCGACCGTTGAGCCGTATCATCTTGTTCATGGATTGGTTGGGTCGTTGTTAACCCGCCTTGAGACCGCGATAGGTGCCAAGGGGGCAACGCTAGTGAGGATGAACGTCGCGGATGCCATCCCAGAGTTCTAAATGGTATTCTAGTCTGGCCCAGCTTGCTGATGAAACGGTCGATGGAACGGTGACGGATTGGGCATCTTGTTTCGCACGGTTTCGTATGGTTTTCTCCACGTCATTGTTTGGGGCTTCCGCTCCGTTAGAACGAGAGGCCAAAACCAGTGGCCTTTGGCCCATCCAGGCGCCGTGTCGTAGACAGTATGCCTCTTGAGAATGCTTCTTGGGGCCTCGTGGGAGGCGCCTCGCGGATCTCTCGGAGGCTTCTCGGTGGCTTTTTCGGATGTGTTGGGGAGCCTTTCTGTGGTGGTCCGCTTGCGGTTTCGGGGCCCATCTTGGCGTGAATCACCACCCGCCAAACCACCCCAACCCAACCCGAAGGCCTCAATTTGCCCTCCATTTCCAGTTGGGGGGGGTCGGGGAAGATTGAACAACCACATATGGAACCCGTACCCCCCCCCAACCCGAAATTGGGGTCTTCGGGTTGGGGTGGGGTGGTCTGGTAGGTAGTCAGTGAAGGGCTCTAAAGGAGCCGTCCTTGGGGCCGCTTGCGCTCCTCTTGGCGGCGCTGAAGCGGTTTTGGGGTGATCTTCCAGGCTTCTTTGGCCGTCTTGGACGCCCTGAATACTGATCACCGTAGGGCACATGGGAAGTGCGGATTCCTTGCCACGCCTAATAGCATGTTCTCTGAAAGAGTCACGCGCAGGGATTCAGGAAGGGCCCATTCCTTGTGATCTGCGCCGTTCAAGATGTGCAATGTTCAACGCAGAGAATTCGAATCGATGTGTGGACACTCCATGTCGTGCCTCAGGGCACGGTGGCAGATACTGGGTCTAGCTGCAAGACATTGACGGGCTCACCCTCGTATTGGGGTGGCGTGTGTTTGGATTGGGATGTTTCTCGCACTGTCAATAGTGCACAGTTGGGCCATTTGTCAGAGCACCCAGCGAAGTGTATCGATGGTTGTCGTATCGGGGATCTTTCTGTATGCCCGAAGTCGGAGCAACGGTGAAATATTGGGGAGGAGGAGCAAGGTAGAGGAGGAGCAAGAGGAGGATGCGACGAGAAGGGTAACAACAAGGAGGAAGCGAAGCGGAGAGGGAAGCACCCCCTTCCAACACAGTGCCCTTCCTGTTCATTCCGCGCTTTGGTGTTACCCTTGCCGCCGCCATTTCTTTCGCCCCTGTCTTCCCCTGCTGCCGCCGCTTGACCCCCTCCCTTGCCGTCCTCATAGTGCGTTGCCGCGTCTCCATCCGCTTGTTGCCCCTCCCCCCTCTCGCTTCAATTCAGTTTCCGTATATTTATTAATTCATCACGCTTCGTGCATCCCCACCAGCCCATTCAGAAACCCCGCCTTTCAGAGCCGACGGGCAAACGGGACGAAGCGACACACCTAGGGCAACAACGCGAGCAAGGGGGTGGCCTTGGAAGGTCTCTTCGGGCCATCCCTGGGTGCCGCGTGGGGGCGAGGGGAAGAGGAGGAGGAGGAGGAGGAGGACGAGGAGGATGAGGAGAACGAGGAGGACGAGGACGCGGATGAGGACGAGGAGGACGAGGACTAGGATGAGGACGATGCGGACGAGGATTCATGGAACCATCTAGAGGTATGGTATTCTTGCGGTTGTTGCGGCTGCTGGTGCTCTATGGGAGTGTGGGGGGCTTTCTTGGAACCCTCTTGGTAACCTTGGAAGGCTTCTTGTAATCATCTTGGAGGCCAACGATCACAGGATGGGGGGGTCCCCAACTCAACTCCCTTCTCACGAGCCGGCAAATCGTTTCTTGGGGCTCTGTTGGAGCGTTCTTGGGACCGTTTGGAGCGATCTTGGGACAGTTTGGAGCATTTTGGGAGCCATCTTGAGCCAGCTTGGGCTATCTGAGCCATCTTGGAGGTCATCTTTGGCTCTCTGAGACCGCTCGTGGGCCTCTTGGGGGCCTCTCGGGTGCCTCTTGGGGCCCTCTTGGGACCTTCTTGGAGCCCTCTTGGGGCTCTTTTGGGGCTCTCTTGGGAGCCCTGGGGCGCCTCTTGGGGCCATCTTCGAGGCTTTCTATCAAAGGAGGGAGGGTCCCCGATCAGTGCCCCCCCCCCTCGGGCGCCACGATCCTCGTGAGGGGTGTCAAAAATTAACCCTCCCAGGGGCCGATCTTGGACGCTCCAACGGATCGCGGCCCCTCCTGTCCAGGTCCAGGGGAGGGGGTAGGGGGAGGGGTCAAGACGCCCTCCCCGCCCGCAAGCTGTCTCGCTCACTCCCGCCCGCCCTCCCAACACATACGTAGCACCCGAGCCTAGACCGAGCCGCAGCATATGCAGCAGTCGTCTTTGGATGGCCAGCTACTGGGGGCCAATCCGCCGCCGCCGCCGCCGCCTCCGCCGCCGCCGCCGCCCGCCGCCGCCGCCGCCGCCGCCGCCGCGCCGCCGCCGCCGCCGCCTCCGCCGCCGCCGCCGCCCGCCGCCGCGCTGCCCGCCGCCGCCGCTGCCGCCGCCCCCGCTGCCAAATCGCCGCCGCCGCAGCCGCTGCCGCCGCACTCGCTGCCGCCCACCGCTGCCGCCGCCGCCGCCGCCGCCACCGCCGCCGCCGCCGCCGCCGCCGCCGCCCCCGCCGCCGCCACCGCCGCAGCCGCCGCAGCCGCCGCCGCCGCCAAGTGTACTCTGTATTGTTTGTTGACAGGGATGGTGGGGGGAGGCCGCATCGGGTTCGCTGCGCATGCTCCGAATTTGGAGACAGAGTGTGTTTTGTATTTTACCAGGGATGATGGGGGCAGAGTGTGTTGTGTATTTTTTGTGCACGGGATGGTGGGGGGGGCCCTCATGGACCTGGGTTGGCCCCCAGTCGCCTGGGGGACGGGGTTTATATTTATAGGGAACAGTGAGAAACCCTTCCCCGAAGGGGAAGAAAGGTTTTCGGACGAAGAAAGAAGGTCACCATTATACCACCTGTCGCCCACAGGGTTGGTGGGATTCCTCTCCGTCGTGCCCCGACGCGGGTCGAGAGGGCGGCCTTGGCGTGCCGTTTGAGGATTCTTCGCCACTTATGAGAGTTTTATTGTTAGCACCAGCTTCACAGATGGAGGGCGGGCCGCTTCCAATATGTGGCTGTCGCCTCAGCGCCGCGGACACTTGTGTTAAACAATCGCCAGCGATTCGCGGATTCGGGGAGAGTTGTTTTAAACATGTGGTTCTCGCCTTGGCGCCGCGTGCACTAGTTTCAAAACAGTTGCAAGGGTGTCAAGAATTGAGGGCGGCTGTTTTTCAAAATGTGGTTTTCGCATTCGCGCCGAACATACTCGTCTTAAGCAGTTGTAAGTATTTCGCGAACCCGTATGGCCAAAATATCAGAAACTATTGTTTTGCGCGGATTCGGAAGTGTGAAGGTGCAACAGTTACGTTGGTTCTTTGTGTTGATGTCCCAGGAAGTGCTTTGGCACGATTCAGGATCGTCAAGACGCAACAGTGAGGTTGAGCCGTGGCGTTGAATTCCCGAACATGTGTTTCCCAACCATCCTGTGGTGTTGGGTCCTCGTTTTGAAGAGACGGTGCCCCGCGTTCCTCCTCCTTCCTCCCGCTGCCCCCTCCCCCTCCTCCCTCCCCCTTGCCTCTGCCCTCCGCATGTCTCTGTTTCGGCACATCCCTCACGCGCTCCGTGGCCCCATAGGGAGCTCCACCGAAGGCCCCAGTGGCAGGGTCCGCATGGCGGCCCCGCATTTTGGCGCACGCCTCACACGGTTCGTGGCCCCATAGGGAGCTCCACCGAAGGCCCCAGTGGCAGGGTCCGCATGGCGGCCCCGCATTTTGGCGCACCCCTCACACGGTTCGTGGCCCCATAGGGAGCTCCACCGAAGGTCCCAGTGGCAGGGTCCGCATGGCGGCCCCGCATTTTGGCGCACGCCTCACACGGTTCGTGGCCCCATAGGGAGCTCCACCGAAGGCCCCAGTGGCAGGGTCCGCATGGCGGCCCCGCATTTTGGCGCACCCCTCACACGGTTCGTGGCCCCATAGGGAGCTCCACCGAAGGCCCCAGTGGCAGGGTCCGCATGGCGGCCCCGCATTTTGGCGCACCCCTCACACGGTTCGTGGCCCCATAGGGAGCTCCACCGAAGGCCCCAGTGGCAGGGTCCGCATGGCGGCCCCGCATTTTGGCCGCCCCTCACAGGCCCCTGGCAGGGTCCGCATGGCGGCCCCGCCCCATTTTGGCGCACCCCTCACACGGTTCGTGGCCCCATAGGGAGCTCCACCGAAGGCCCCAGTGGCAGGGTCCGCATGGCGGCCCCGCCCCATTTTGGCGCACCCCTCACACGGTTCGTGGCCCCATAGGGAGCTCCACCGAAGATGATGCCCACAATTGCGGTATTAACAATTGCTTATGGTTGGGTCTTTCGCTGGGCTAATTTTTTGTCGGCACGTTTCCGGGTCTACAAACTGTTGTCTCCCAGCGAGGCAGTTCCCCAAGTGGAAATTAGATAATTATATGGGGCCTGTGGAGCAGGAGATCGGAGGGAGAGTTTGTTTAACACCGTTATTGGCTCTTGGGTTTACTTTGATCCTCCTCTCCCTCCTCTTCCTCCTCGTCCTCTTTACTCCTACTCCTACTCCAACTCCGACTGCGACTGTTCCCACCTCTCCTCTTCCTCCTCCCTCCCTCCTCCTCCTCCTCCTCCTCCTCCTCCTCCTCCTCCTCCTCCTCCTCCTCCTCCTCCTCCTCCTCCTCCTCCCCCTCCTCCTCCTCCTCCTCCTCCTCCTCCTCCTCCTCCTCCTCCTCCTCCTCCTCCTCCTCCCCCTCCTCCTCCTCCTCCTCCCTCCCCTCCTCCTCCTCCTCCTCCTCCTCCTCCTCCTCCTCCTCCTCCCTCCTCCTCCTCCTCCTCCTCCTCCTCCTCCTCCTCCTCCTCCTCCTCCTCCTCCTTCCTCCTCCTCCCTCCTCCTCCTCCTCCTCCTCCTCCTCCCCCTCCCCCTCCTCCTCCTCCTCCTCCTCCTCCGCCGCGCGTGCCGCCGAGAACGGCTGCGCCTGCGAGCCGGCCCTGTCGGCGGAGCTGGACAGGCAGCAGGGCGCCAGCGTGCCCGCCAGGCCAGGCTCCTTTTTCTCTCGTGCTGCCCCCTTGGGCAAGGGCTCCCACGAGGGCGCGAAGTCATTCGCGCTTCGCGGTCCTCGTTCCTTCTCCCCCTCCTCCTCGTCCTCCTTTTCTCCCTTTGGGGGGGCGGCGCGAGAGCGCGAAGTTATTCGCGCTTCGCACTTCGCAGAGCGCGAAGCGCGAAGTTGGGAGCCCTAGCTTGGGCCTGGGACCTCGAGTCTCGGCTACGCTTCGGGGGCGGACAGGAGGCCGGTCCTGAGAGCCGCATGGATGCCACCCGAAAGACCATGCCACCACCCGAAAGACCTGGGACTGCCATCTGAAGGGCGGGTTCCGGGAACGACCGTCACGAAACGGTGCTCGCTCACCACTGATGCCTCCTTTGGTAGGAGCAAGGGCATACTCGCCAGTACCGACCCGCACCCTGACACGTCGATCAGAGAATTGCCCGTTTTCGGTTCTCGAGAGGGCGCCGCGGCCGTCATTTTCCAGGCTTGCGCCCCCCGGTTGCGGCTCATGGCACCCCTTTCTCCTCTCGATCTCGTCCGCCTCGTCCTCCGCCTCGTCCTCCTCCGGTTCGTCGTCCTCGTTCTGGCCTTGGTCCTCCTTTTTCCGCCAGCATCGCCCTCTTCCTGACGACTGCCTTCTCACCCTCTGAATCTCTTCTGTTCATGATGTATTCAATCTCCCTGGTCCTGGGTCACGAGAGGCGTGTCTTGTGTAGGCGGGGTTCTGTTGATTGATGTGCCATTGTTGTTCGCTGCGTAGTTCTCGTTCTGATTGTGTAGAAGCCCCCAGACTGCCGCCGATCCTGGACGTTCTGGGACACTCCGTGCAATCTCGTTGTGTTTAATAGTTTGTGAGTTCTACCTCGAGGAGGTAGGAGGGAGGAGGAAGACGATGGGGCAAAGGAGGAGGCTGTGGAGTTGGATTTTGGCAGTCGCCTCAGGCAGTATGTGCTGATTTTAATGCTTGCGTCGTGTCCGTCGGTCGAATTTGTAGGCGGGCTAGTTCCAGGACGGGTTGGCTCGTTGTTGGATCGTTGGGCGGGTTGTAGCGTAAATATTTCATGATATAGTGTTGCTTCTTGTCATTGGTATCTTATCTTACCTGTTGGCCTTCTGCTCATCCCGCCACTATGCTTGTGTTGTGTGTCCGAGGCTTCTTGGGGGTTCGTTGGGATCTCGTTTGAAGCTTCTCGGGGGCTTCTTTCCGGCAGTTGTGAAGCCTCTTGGGGGCCGTTTGGGAGCACCTGTTGGGCCTCTTTGGGGGGCCTTTTGCGGGACCTTTCGGGCCTCTCGGGTTCCTCTTGAGGCTTCCTGGGAGCCTCTTGAGGCGGAAGGCTCGAATCGTAAGTTCATGTTCCTCATCTTGGGGCCGTCCTGGGGCCTTCATGGGCCATCATAGGGGCCTCTTGAGCAGTGTCGGGGCCGTCTTGGAGTCTTCTTGGGGGCTTCTGGCATTGTCTTGGGGCGGTGTTCGGAGCCTCTTGGGCCGTCTCGGGGCGTCGGAAGCTCGAAAAGGAGGCGCGAGCCTCAAACATGTAAAAAGACCAAAGGGAATCAACGATGGTTGCCTCTTTGGGCCTCTTGGAGTGCACTTGAGACCTCTTTGGGCCGTCTTGAGCGTGCAGGAGCTCTCTTGGGCCACTTTGGCGGCCTTGGCGGCGCAGCCGCATCTTTCCCCCCTTCTCCCTTGTAGGTAGAACCCCCCTCCCCCATCCTCCCCCCCCCCATTCCAGCGATAGCCACCCCAACATTCCCCCCAGCAGAGCTGAAGCTCAGGTCGCAGCTTTCTAGAACCCACACGCTGGAGTGGGAGTGGCGTATCCTCGCTGGCACATCCACGTACACATGCGCGGTTAGTCAGGGTTCGGGGGGATTTGGATAGATGCCGAGGAATCGAGTGCAGATGTGAGGACGAGGACGGGGGGAGAATGGGGGCTCGGCTGGGTAGGGGAAGACGGAACCAAAAGAGTTCGGGTGGGAGGGACGGAGGGGGGCGGGGCGGGGGAGGGGGATAAAGGGAGGCATGGGGACTATTCGGAGGGGGAGCACTGTGGGATTCCTCCTCGTTCTCACCCTGGATGTTGCACGGCGCTCCTCATTCATTCGCAAATCTCTGTTGTTACGCCCCCTTCGCTGTTTTGCGTATGGGGAGACTCGCATTCGATTTGGAGATCACGAGTGTCGTTTTTCTTTGGTCGGTCGATCCCTTGCTTCTTTTGCGCGCCCTCCCAACCGTTTTTCTCGTTACCCCCGTCCGCCCTCCGATTGTCGTGTGTAATGTTACATGTATTGTGTATACATACTGCCTTCGACCCATCCCGTCACCGTGCTTGGTTCGTGTACGACTTGCTCTTAAACGCGCTGCCACATTGTCGCCCTCGCGCAGCTTCGCCTCGCCCGCACTTCTGGTTGGGTATATTTCGTTTCGTAACCGAAAATTATGGTTGGGTATATTTCGTTTCCTCTCCCCCAGTTTCTAGTATATAGACACGTGTACATGTAGCATACATATCCAACTGCCTACGGAAAGTCCCGCCAGCGTGCCTGGGTTGTGCGTCATAAGCCTCATTGATGTTCGTTGGGAAATCGTGGGAGGCCTCTCGGGGGCCTCCTGGAGGCAGTTGGGAGGCCTCTCGGGGGCCGTTTTGGGGACTCTTGGGGGCCTCCTGCGGCCTCGAGGGCGCCTCTTGGGGTCTCTTGGGGGCCGCCGCTTGGGACGGACGGCTCGGATTGTCGGTTCGTGTTCCCTCTCTGGGGCCCTTCTAGTGGCCGTTTTTGGGCCCTCTTGGGCCGTTTTGGGTGCCTCTTCGGCCGTCCTGGGGCGATCTCGGGCTGTCTTGGGGCCCTCTTGTAGGCTTCTTGGGCCGGTTTGGGGTGCTCTTGGGGGCCTCTTGGGCCGCTTTGGAGCGTCGGAAAGACGAAAAGGCGAGAACGCAAACATCGATCAAAAACGGAAGGGAACCAATGATTTTTGCCTTTGGGGGCCCACAGGAGACATCTTGGAAGCCTCTCGGGGCGTCTTGGAAGCCTCTTGCGCTATATTGACGCCGTCTTGGGCGCCTTCGAGCGATCGTTCGGCGACTCGGGGCCCTCGTGGACCGTTTTGGGGGCCTACTGGACTGTCATGGAAGCCTTGGGGAGCCCCAGGGAGGCGCCATGGCCGCCCAGTGACCCCCCGGGAGCATGGCTGGTGCACAAGACGAGGTGCGGCCCGAAGGTGGGGGGCCCCCGAGAACGTGCCAGGGGGCACGGTGGCAGATCTGGTTCGGTCTTTGTGCATGTTTGCGGGTGAATCTTGACACGTACACGCACACACTGCACGGTGGATCGATGCCTGGATATCGCAAGGGTAGACGTGGCGCACGCCCACAGCTAGTATATAGCTGTACTGCCTCCGCCCGCAGGAGTGGGTGGCGAGGTGCTCGCCCAGGCCTGTGGCCGGGTGTGCGCAAACCCTTTCTCTTCTGGCCAGCCCGCCCGTCTCAGACCTGCGCGCATCGGCCTCGAGCCTCGAGCCTCCTCTCTCTCCCCCGCGTAGCCCGTCAGGCCGAGGCGGAGGGCTCGAGCGCGGACGGACTGGTCGGCGGAGACCTACGACGACCCCGAGCGCGTGCGCTTCTTCCGCGCCCACCTGGCCGCGAAGCCTCCCCTTGGGCCGGGCCCGGGCGAGGAGGAGCAGCATTGGCGGGAGCATGCCTCCGCGGGCCCACTGCACTCTGTCCCAGTTGGCGCCTCGGGCCTCCGCGCCGGCCTCTCAGGGCCGCGCGTGCTTCGGGGCTCTAGAGACGGGGGTCAAGGCAAACGGGGTCAGCCAGGGCACCAGTAGGGGAACAAAGAGTGACATAAACATAAGAACTCGGAGGTCCGCGCGGATTTCTCCGCTCCGCGCTGGACCCCCCGTGGCAGCGCCTCCGGCGCCGCCCCTGGCGCGCTCCGCGCGCCAGGGAGGGGGTCCAGTGCCGATCCGAAAATCCGCCGGACCTCCGAGTTGTTTATGTTTATGCCACTTTTTGTTCCCCTAAATCGGAGCTCAAGAGACGGGGGTCAATGCAAACGGGTGTCAGCCAGGGCACCAGATCCTGCAGGATCCTGCGAAGACCCCCTCTAGCTAACCCGGGTTCGCGGGCCGCTCTCGACCGCGAGGCGGCCGCGCATACTGGCTCGCCCGGGTGTGCGAAGGCCTGCATTGTAGTTGTTTTTGTTTCTGCATTGCAGTTGTTTGGTTTCCTGCTGACCCGGGTCTGGATTGACCCGGGTCCGAAGATCCCCGAGTGCTCCCTGCCCCCAGCTCCTTCTCGGCCTTGTCCACCCGGCCACCTCCTCTTCCTCCTCCTCCTCCTCCTCCTCCTCCTCCTCGTTCTCTTTCCCCTCCTCCTCCAACTCCTCCTGCTCCGCCTCCTCCGCCTCCAGGAAGGGGAGGGGGGTAGAGGGGGCGGCTGGCGCGGGGCAGCCGGACGAGACAGGGAGGGTATATTGAGGAGACGACGGCGAGTGAGCGCCGAGGGGGAGGTGAAGGAGGAGGACAAGGAGGAGGAGGAGGAGGAGGAGGAGGAGGAGGAGGAGGAGGAGGAGTTGGAAGTGGAGGAGGGCGAGGAAGAGGCGGCGGAGGAGGAGGAGGAGCAGAAGAACAAGAAGAAGGATTAGGAGGAGGAGGCAGAGGGCGAGGAGTAGTGTTGGAGGAGGATGGAGGATGAGGAGGAGCAAGAGCAGGAGCAGGAGCAGGAGGAGGAGGAGGAGGAGTAGACAGAGGGCGATGAGTGCTGGAGGAGGCTGGAGGGGGGGAGGAGGCGGCGGAGCAGGGGGATGCCGAGGAGGCGAGATGGCGACACAGGCGCCAAAGGACAGAGCGCCTGCACTGGAGATCCAGGGCCAGGAAGACACGAGGAACGGCCGCGACACCTGCCGGAGAGCCAGCGAGGAGGAGGAGGAGGAGGAGGAGGA
>CAUYUJ010014550.1:304641-395453 GCA_963575745.1 Prorocentrum cordatum
GAGATAGAACACCAGGCGCGTGGGCTTCCACGCCGTGATGTGTCTCAGCAGCAAGGCTCGACTGGCGCACACCTTTAAACAGCACGCACACCATGGAGAGTCCACGCGCACACGCGCGAGGTCAGTGTAAGTAAAATGCTCACGCCTGATGTGCGCGTCCATCGAACGCAGCTCCGAGAATTCGCACGGGCAAAAATGACAGCGGTATTTGTCCGAGGCCCGAGGCGGAGGGAGGTCCCGTCGAGGAGGTAAACCCCCCGCTGTCGGCATTGCCAGTGTGCGCTGTTGCCACTCCGTGGCCTGCGCATCCCGTTGCAGCCTCGACGCTGAAGCCTGAAGGGCCGCACGCAAGGATATGTTCCATCCTCCCGGCGACCTGCGAATCTCGTCCATCCACGGGTCCATGCCCGCACTCGGGAGAGCAAATTCTTTAAACTTGTGATGCGACGCTCGCAGCCACATTAAATCGTCTCGAATGGTATGAAGCCAAGACTTAGGTGAGTAAGCGAATTCCGCA
Organism: Prorocentrum cordatum; assembly: GCA_963575745.1. NCBI lineage: Eukaryota > Dinophyceae > Prorocentrales > Prorocentraceae > Prorocentrum > Prorocentrum cordatum. The sequence continues at coordinate 305,159 of CAUYUJ010014550.1, forward strand.
TTGACCAGAGCGAGGAGAGGCCGAGGAGCAGATATCAACATCTGGCCGAAGAGCCTCAGCCTGGACACTCGGATGATCGAACTGACGGTCGGTCGAGCCGCTCTGGCCAATACGGCAAGATCCGTTGGTCCACCTGCTTCAAACCTAGGCAAACTAAGGAGCCCACGATATCGACGGATGTACTGTGTCTGCACTCTGAGCGTCTCCGCCTTGGTCATTTCATACCATGTGCCTGCCGAGTACATCGCGGCGCTGACTGACAGCGCGTCGAGCAGGTGAAGCTTGGGAGGCATGTCCTTACCCGGCGCCTTAGCCACAGCACGACGTAGCGCTCGCATGGCACCTGACGCCTCACGGTACCGATAGGCCAACTCAGGGCCCAACGACGCTTTATCGTCGAGCATGCTTCCGAGGTAAAGCGTAGACCTAACCACCGATACAGTTTCACCCCCGCAAACAAGCCCAGGGACCTTAATGCAAGGGGACGGCTCACGAAAAAGCTCCCGCCTGAAATCAGCGGCTCCGCTCCCTCGAACATCCAGGAGCAGTTCTGTTTTGCCAACCTTCATGTGTGGAACTAAACCTACTGGAGCAAATGCGTCAAGCACAATGCGGCAGAAGGTAGGCAAGGCCGGCAAGAAAACTTCAAACGGTGCCAACAACACAAAACCTGAATCATCGGCGCAAACTAGGCCTGGAAAGTCAACCTTGTCGTCAGGAGAGAGGGGAGAGTAGAGGCCCGAGGTAGGGGAATCAATCTGAAGCAGAAGCCCTTCTTCCTGGAGCATCCTAGACACATTAGCTGTGACCTCCGCAATGATAAATATGAAAACCGCGTCCCCAAAAGGGGTACCCGGGCGTGTGCCACGGAAGGTGATCGCCACACGCTCGGCCCCAGGGACCTGGAACCAACCCAGTCGAAATGCCTCCTCTACCACGCCGACAAAGTGCCCAGACAGCCCGTGGCGACGAAGAAGCGGCAGATCCAGAAGCCGCCGCTCAAGCAGAGGCAAATAAGCCTCTGGTAATCCCGCGCCAGCCAGCAAGTTTCGAAGCGAATCCCTGGAAGTGTCTGTGGCCATAACTAGCTCGCGTATGGCAGTGTAGAAGGCATTGACCACATCCACGAACAAAAAACCTAAACACAACTTGCGTGCAATGGCTATCCGCTGCAACACTCTAGCTGCCAAGATAGCCATGGTTGTGCCACGACCTGGTATCGCAGCGTATTGGGTCGCTCCCACAGCGTCCTGCACGGCTGGCAACATCCGAGATCTCAAGCACGCATGATATCTTTTACCGATACGTGAGGCAACTAGAATAGAGCGAGAGGAGGATGCCGCAAACGGGTTGCCTTTACCTTTGGGGATATGCGGTAAATCTCCCCCCTTCCATTGAATCGGTTCACTAGCAAGCATGGCTGCCTTGAACACGAGAGGGTAGAACGCTTTTGCGAGCGGAGCCGCACAGGATCTTACAAATGAACCGCGAAGCCCATCAGGGCCTGCAGCACCGTTGCCCGTGGACCGAAGAGCTTTCTCAAACTCAGCAAACGTTGGGATGTTGACGATGTCCCTCGAGGCCCCATTCAAATCCCCCATCTTGTCCACACATATGGCTTCGAATAGGTCGGGGGACATCAATGCAGCAAGTTCCTGGGCAGCGAAGTGCTGCAGCCAGTGGTCGTGTGCCTGCACTACGGTAGGCAGCAGTTCATTGTCAGGTCCCAAGATGGCCGGCAACACCTTGTGTTGCCTATGTCTTTTTCCCGAGGCCCCCAAGAGCCGGAGGGCCGAAAACGCAGAAGCAAAGTCACGAGCAGACCAAGCGTCCCCCACGGATTTAGCAATGTCCTGAATCTTCCGACTTGCTTCGCTCTTGATGATATTATGAACTTGCTGCACCTGCGGCATCAACAACCGAAATTGCAGCGCAGAGGTACGCATAGCAAGCGCCCTTGCCAGGCACAAAAGGGAATGAAACGAAACTGCCATCGCCTCACCCCCATACGGGAGGCCAGGTGCACCTGGAGGGAACATGAGAAAAGAGACTGCCGCCGCATCTGCTGATACCGCCTGCCTGCGATTGCATTTGTTCCTGCATCGTAGCTTCCACCTTGCAGGCAGTGCGACCTTTACAACAGAGGCGACCTGCTTAAGAATACGTCCCGCATCTGCACATACATTATGCACATCCCTGTGGGCACGTCCTATCATGACTGACTCATGTCTCGCCGCCCTGAGAGCCGCGATCCTGTCTTTCCAGGCAGTGAGGACTCTATACAACAAAATCCGATTGGTTTGCCCGTAGACGAACACGGTTTCAACCTCGAAGCTCGCCAGCCCTCCAGAGGCCGAATGCGCCAGAAACGGGACCAAAAAATCCGAAGCAAAACCAGAAAACCTGGACCCGCCACAGATCGGGATGGCACACGAATGCCTCCACGCAAGCAGAACAAGCCTAGCCCACACGCGTGCAGCCAGACCCCTGATCTGGGACAACGCTCGACGCATCCTGTGCAACGCGGCAACTTGCAGGCGAGCGTCCCTTGAGAGTCCAGTATCCTTCTGGCTCTGATCTAGCTCGAAAAACCTAACCATGCCCTGACGTGCATACCCCGAGACCTGAGCACAGTGCCTGGACGGGGGGACAGCCCAATGTGGCTTGGGAGCCTGATCCATATATTTGGCGAATTCTTCCTGAATAGCAGCATCCGCCAGCTTAGCACGATCCAGCCGTGGCTTCGAGGAAACGATCCCCTGGAAAGGCCTCAAGTCCGGGATGGGCATTCTGAAGTCTAACTGCACCAGCGCATGGTCTGGTCGGGCAATAGCAAGCTCGACCGCTTTATTGACTGTAGGATCTACAGCAAAAGAACGCAACGACATTGGCACGGCGACGAAATCAATCCGTCTCGTGGCCACAAGTCCCTGTGGAGGAGTCCACGTCTTAGAAGCCTGCGGGTCACCAGAGAACGTAGCGGGAAGCATGGACGCACAATCCTTAATGCACTTATGAAAGCATGCGCCGTTGTAGTTCTCGTTTTCCCTAACAATAGGACCTACTGCCTCTGAGGGGACACTGCCAACAGTAGCGTTAGCATCGAGAAGTAAAAAGGTAAACGGGGTGGCCTCAAGAGTTTTAGCCACCACTCCAGAAAACTTATTCCACCATGCCACGATATCCGCTTTGTCGTGCTTAGAGTGCGGTGCGTGCCCAACAATGAATGACAGAGACACCGAGCCAACTGCAATATTGGCAATCAAAATCGTGGGTTCAGCAAGTGCAACAGTGACAAGATGTCTCTTGATCGTGCTATCCGCCAGGGACGGCACCAGAGGGACCCCTTTCCTCAACCAAAGCGAGCAGCCATGGGACCCCTGGGAGGTGGCTGGCCCATGTAGGACCAGGAAGTTCCCGATGTCAGCCCATCCTTGGCGGGGGACTCTAGACTCAGCCGTGCCCACAACCTGCAACTTAGCCGCTTCAAATTGTGCCGCCAGCATGCGTGGACGCCCTGCTGCATACAGACCGACAGGGGCTTTCTTGCCATTGCCTGTAGCTCGCAGGCTCAGAATATTAGCAAAGGCCATTCGCACCGAGAGCTTGGCATGCGGCACGACATCTCTGGACAATGAAGCTGCTGCGCCAGGCTGTGGGGACCTAGAAAACGGCAGATCATGGTCAGGGCCGAGAGGGACGGAACGAGGCGGGCAAACATCTCGAAAGCTGGGGGCATCGGCAACTAGAATAAAGTCACCTTGGCAAATCGACGGGAACTGCTGCCGTTTCTCATTATCCAGCAATTCGAGCCACGCCCACGAAGCAGCGAGTGGCTCCCCCAGCCAACGTTCCCACGGGCAAACCGGCGGGGGCTCCACAATTTTTAAGGCGGCCAATGCACACAGGGCATCAGCCATTTCATTGAGGGGGCCCTCTAGGTGAGCCTTCACGTGATGGAAGGACGTCGCCGCAACCTGTTGAAGCGAGAGAACGAGGGAACGCAAACATCTGGCTACGCCTGAAATGTCTGGCAGCCCTCCACAACCAAACGCAGCTCTGACGACAGACAAATTGTCAACGTGAAAGCTGGCATCAGTACACTTTGCCTGGACAGCCCAAGCTACTGCCCACAGCATTGCCACGGCCTCTGCTGCAATACTGGCAAAAGCACGAGAAATTGACATGGCATCCAGGTCTAGGGTGCCTGCAAAGAACCCTCCAAAGTGCCAGGACCCTGACGGATGCAAGAGAAGCACGACGAAAGCCCAAGACGGTGGCACCCCTCCACCACCTCCCGACCCGTCAGAATAAATGAAGGCACGACAGAGGTGGGGATGATCAGGTGGGAGAGGAGCAAGAGAGGCAAGGTAAGCACGCGAGCAAGGAAGCAAGAAGCGCTCGATGTCCTGCCAGCTCCTTGCAGGTGCCCACGACCAGGGTGCCTTAATCGCCTCCAAGAGGCCTGAGCATACTACAGTCGGTGACCTTATAGTGGTAGGGTTGCCACCCGGATCGCAATCATTGAGATCGCACGGGATCGGGGTGGCTGGTCCTGTTACCCCTCAGGATCCTCGGCGTCTTCCTCTGCGGGCTCCTCGCCCTCCCCTCGAACTCGCCTGACTGGCGACCGAGAGCTGTCTCTCTGCCTGCTTGGTGCCGCTGTCGAGCCACCTGGGCTCCGCGGCGCCGCAGCAGGCGCTGGGATGGAAGCAAACGTAGACGATTGGCCAGGTGCACTGGCAGAGGGCATCAGAAACTGCGGCGGCGGCACCACTCCACTTGGCGGCGTCCTGGCGGCCGCAAGCAGCGCTTCGTGCTTCGCGTTCAAAATGTTGAACTGCGAGCCCAGGCTGTTGACGTTGCTGTCGATCCTTTGCTGGAACATGACCAAATTCTGAGAAATCGACGCAAGCTGGGACTGCACCAGAGCCAGATCGACCACCTGACCAGGCTGAAGCCCAGGCTGCGCTGGCGCGGGCTGCGTCTGCGGCGCCCTCACCGAGGGCGGCGCGGCGGCCGCCGCAGGCGCACCACCTGGCTCCTCGCTGGCATCGTCGGTCTCCATGATACCTGGCTCTCCCAGCGGCTCGGCGTCGACGGGCTCCATGGCCTCGATCTCCATCAGCGCCTGCTGGTGCCGCGAAACCCACTGATCGGACTGGTCCCGCTTGACTCTCAATGCGTCTAGCTCGGATTCTTTGTTTCGAATCTCCTGCTCTTGAGCTTCCAACTTCGCCTGCGACCTCTGAAGGGCCGCCCTTTGTCGCTCTCGCTGTTGATGCCACGGTCGGCACAGGTGGATGGCCGTGAGCAAGACTGCATACCAGTCTCTCTCGTCCTCGCTGGCATCCCCAGCTTCTTCTTTCATTCGGATTGTGGCGGCAAGAACTTTCATTTCTGCCCTTCTCCTGCTGATGTACGTCTTCCGATCGGACTCTGTCGCATTCTCGCCAGGCAGAGGCGGAAATCGATGATGATACACTGCCATAGCAGGGAGGGCTGGCAATATATTGAGCGGCGCCGAAACATTCGTTGCTCCATCCTCCTCCTCGTCTGCGAACGTCACGGAAGGTGATCTCGCTCTTTGATCCTGCCTCTGCTGTCCTCTCTTTGGCCCCCTTGACGATCGTCTTGCCTGAGGCTGTGCCGATTGTGACCCTCCTGAACCAGCTCCTTGGGCGTTCCTCACCCACGGTTCTCGGACCATGCCGTACGCCATCGACTGCTGAGAAGACGGCCACGAACTCGGCGCTTGATTGGACATCATTTGCTGAGGCTGGAACTGTCGACCACGCTGTTGGCCAGGCACTCGAGGAGGGGCCAAACCACGACCGCTGGGCATCTGCGGAGACTGATCGGGCATGCACGTCGAACAAAAACTGGAGGCAAAAGAATTGACGCCACCGCATATTTCACACAACCAGTTGTCTTGCATTCGAGACTGCGACGAGTGATGTTGACTGAGACGAGACGCAGCGGCGGCCACGCGGAGCAGCGTGCGGTCGATGGACCTCTGGTGCCGCTCTCGCCTGTGCCACCCTCCGTCGGACGGAATTGCGGCGGGCCGCCAGGCTGGCGGCTGGCACGCGAGGCCCCTGAATCTGGCTGGGAAGATACAAAATTGCCAGAAACAAAACCAGCCACCAGGAAATGTCTCCGGCGGCCTGGGCCTTGGGAGGAGGAGGAGGAGGAGGAGGAGGAGGAGGAGGAGGGGAGGAGGAGGAGGAGGGGATGAGGAGGTGGAGGAGGAGGTGGAGGAGGAGGGAGAGGGAGGGGGGGAGGGGTGAGGGGGAGGGGTGAGGGGGAGGGTGGAGGGGAGGGAGAGGGGGGAGGGGTGAGGGGGAGGGGTGAGGGGAGGGGGAGGGGGAGGGGGAGGGGAGGGGGAGGGGGGGATGGGTGAGGGGGGTCAGGAGGGAGGGGTGCGTATAGGGCGAGGGGAGGGAGGGCGACAGGGGGGGAAAGGGAGTAACGGGGAGAAAGGGGGGAACGGGGGGGAACGGGGGGTCGGGGAGAACGGGGGGGGGGGGGTAACCGGGTTTGGGGGGAAGGGGGGGGAAGGTGATAGGGGGGGAGCGGGGCAGAGAGCAGGAGGACCAGGAGGACCAGAGGACCAGGAGGCCAGCGAGACCAGGAGGGACCAGGAGGACAGGAGGACAGGAGGACCAGGAGGAGGAGGAGGAAGCAGGAGGAGCAGGAGGGGAGGAGGAGGGAGGAGAGGAGGAGGGTGGAGGGGCAGGGAGCAGGAGCAGGAGGAGGAGGAGGGGAGGAGGAGGGAGCGAGAGAGGAGGAGGAGAAGGAAACAGGAGGAGCAGGAGCAGGAGGAGGAGGAGGAGCAGGAGGAGGAGTAGGAGCAGGAGGAGGAGGAGGAGGAGGAGGAGGAGGAGGAGGAGGAGGAGCAGGAGGAGGAGGAGCAGGAGGAGGAGGAGGAGGAGGCGGAGGAGGAGGAGGAAGAGGAGGAGGAGGAGGAGGAGGAGAGAGAGGATGACGAGGAGGAACAGGAGCAGCAGCAGCAGGAGTAGGAGAAAATGCAGGAGGAGGAGGAGGAGGTGGCGAGGTTGGCGAGGCCGAGAAGGAGCTATTGGTAGGGAGGACGCGCTGCCCAGAGAGGCCGGCGCTGAGGCCCGAGGTGTCAGTTGGCTGGGGCAGGGTGTGGTGGGCTTCCCTGCTCGGCGGCCGGGGGCCCGCCTCGAAGCGCCCCCCGCTCGGAGAAGAACAATGCTATACATGTAAACTTTTGCCGTTCCGCGCGGATTTGGTGGATCCGCGCTGGGCCCCCCCAGCGGCGCCTCCGGCGCCGCCCCTGGCGCGCTCCGCGCGTCAGGGAGGCGTTTTTATCCTTCTACGCTCGCTCTGCGACAGGCCCTGCGGATGCCGCCAAGGAAGTTTGGCACCGTCGTGCGGGCAATCTTGGCTTTCCATATCCAGTGCGTCTTGGACTCTTCTGGGAAGGGGCACCGCAAGGCCGGGGCGCGCTGGATGTGGACAACCATCGAGCCTCTGTGGGGGCCAGATTCTTATCCACATCCAGTGCGCCTCGGGTTTCTGGGGAAGGGAGCCCGAATCCCCAAGCTGCGGTGGATATGGACACGTGTATTGCCCGCATGTCGCCTGCGTGGCAGGCTCGCGCAACATTCGAGCAGATCGCGCTGCCGACAAGCGCGGCCGACATGAAGTCGGGCGGTCACTCCACAGGAGGAATATCAACAAATAGTCAAAAAAGTCAGGGGACAATTTGTCATATATTTTGATCATTTTTCCCAACCGTGCTGTGGTGTTGGGTCCTCGGGGATGCTAAATTATAGTAAGCTACAAGGGGGTATGGCTTCGGGGACGCGAGCATTGCATACTTTGCGATGGTTTATGGCCTCGGGGACGCGAATACAGCGTAATGTACTAGGGATTATGGCATCGGGGGCGCGAGTATCATGTATTTTTACGTGTTCTTCGCTCCCGCATAAATTCGAAGAAAGCGATCTGGGCGGGGTAAGGATTTGGTTTGGGGCTTCCCCCTCGCGCGTTCAGCAACAATTGATTGTAAGGAAGCAGAAAGAAGGTTGGTAATAATGGAAACTGGAATCTGATACTGGCACAGGGAGCTGCAATCCTCATCCTCGCAGCCTCACGGCCCCGCAAGGGGGTCGGCGGATATATATATATATATATATATATACATATATATATATATATGTATATATCCGTAGCCATTTTGGCTCAAGTGCCCGCGGCTGAGCCAGCCCTGATTATTGAGCTGATCTGTAAGCCTACACTGGAGTTTGAGCTTACGCCCGTGCCCCGACCTCCCCAGATCTCTGTGAGCAGAGTGAATGGCGCCATGGCCGTGGCAAAGTGGACGTGCAGGCTCTTCCTCCTCGCCTGTATCGGACGAGTGGAAGAAAGATCCGAGTGGCCACTGGCACTTCGTCGGTCAACGTGGAGGTGGGCAGAAGCCTCCGTCGAGACTGTGGGTGCGCAGCGGATGCCAGTCGAACAATTGGACCAAGAATGCATGCAGCACGTGCGGCATGCGCAAGACGTTCGCGGAGGTGGCCAAGTCAGCACTGTCAGGAGGATCGAGCAGTGCGCCCCATGGCCCCTCCCAGAACCCCGTCGCCCAGCAGCTTGCCGAGGTTGCCGCCAAACTCCACCGGGCCACGGCTGGCAATTCGATGACCACGACGATGACCTCACCTCTGCCTTCGGCCCCGCCAGCGCCGCCAGCAGAGGACCAGCCCGTGGCCATGCAGGTCGAGCCAGCTCAGCCCAATGCCCCCACGAGGCAGCAGCTGCAGAGCTCGATTGCCCAGCTCGAGAAGGCCCTCTCGGCCCTCGAGGGCCATGGAGATGCAGTTCGGAGCCCGATCATGATGCAGGTTGCGGAGAAGAAGAAGACCCTCAGCGAGCTGGCCCCACCGAAGCCTGTGGGGAAGCGGCTCGACGGCGCCCGCGCGGCCCTGGAGCGCGCGATCAAGCGCCACCAGGCAGCCGACGAGAGCGTCAAGTTGGCGCTGGCTGCCCAGGCTGCTGCGTCAGAGGAGGTGGTGAAGCTGCGCGAGGACGTCCGCCAGCTAGAGATCGAGTGTGCGGCAGGGCGCGATGCCAGCGCTCAGCCAACCAGGCCCAACATGGACCAGCTGGAGGCGATCCTCGCGGCGGCGGTCGACGAGCTCAAGTCCTGCTCGGCGATCAACCCCTCAGCCATCGACGAAGCCACGCAGCAGTCCAAGGAGTTGTTCGAGAAGTTCAAGGTGACCCTCGAGCTGGCCCGCAGCGTCGAGGCTGCGCAGGCAGAGCCTGCGAGGCGCATGGAGGGCAAGCAACCTCCAGTGGACGGGACTGCCCACCCGGTGCCCTCCCCCCCATCAGGCGCTTGCAAGGCAAGCAAAAACCTTTCACCCACTCCGGATTTGTGCGCAAGACGATAGGCGACAAGCCGAAATGCACCGTCTCGGCCTCGGGGGTTCCTATCAAAAACAAGGTCGGCGGTGCTGCAGCGTGACGATTGCATCAGCCAACGTGAACACACTTCTTCCGTGGCAGGAGAAGTGCTCGTATGCCAAGATTGCGAATGCATGTATGATGAGCAAAGTACAGTTGCTCGATGATCAATTTTGTGAGGCTGAGTTAGATGTGATTGCGTTGCAGGAGGGCCGCGCAGATATGTCAGTACACCATGATGTGCGCTGCTGCCTGTGAGGATGGGTCCTGTGGAATGCAGATCTGGGCACGACATGGGCTCGCCGTCAAGACGTGGGAGGCGCCCTCTGCATGCTTCATGTTTGCTGCCCTGTCGAAGAAGGGTATCGACTTCGGTATCGTTTCGGCTCATGCTCCACACCTTCAGGCTCCCCCAGCTGATCGTGCTGCGTGGTGGGACTTTGTTGGCATCCAGGTCTCCGCGCTTCGGAAGGCCTATTCCACCCCATGGTATGTGTGTGCAGATACGAATGGACGTGTTGGATCAGTTACATCTCCAATGATAGGCACGACAGCCCCGAGTTGTGAGAATTCCAATGGCACGCATGTACGCGAGTTTGCTGAGCAGCAGCAGATGATGATCGCCAATGCGTGGGGCCCAGATGCTGGCCACACATGGACATCATCGTACGGTACGCAGGCCCGCATCGATGTCATGTTTGTTCCTGTGGAGCAGTTTGCCGATGTCGAGTTTTGTCGTCCAGACTGTTCCCTTGACTTGACCATGAATGCATGGGCTGACCACAACGCTGTGGTGATGGCTACCAAGGTGTGGTCAATGCCGTCGGCGACACGCTCGACTCCCCCGTTCGGACTCAACAAGCTTCACCTGATGGAGCCGTCTCGCGCGAACCTTTTTCAGGAGCTGATGTGGCGCTTCCCGCACATCGACGGAGGCATGCACGTCGACGACCACCTCGAGCTGCTGAACACCTACGCGCGTTGGGCAGGCCGCTTTGTCTTTGGGGATCCGAAGAGGCAGCCGCGACAGAGGTGGATCAGTGCCCAGGTGCGGGATTTCATCCAGCATGTAGCCCCTCTACGTCGCGCGGGGCACGCAGCGCTCTTGCAGGAGCGAGCAGCCTTTCAGCGCATGTGCATCGCAGCCTGGCAATCAGTAGCACGTTTAAGTGTCCGTGCACGGTGCCGAGAGAGGCCCCGACCATGGTTCTTTTTCGGCCATGCAGTTGACCAGGGCATATTGATGCATAAATATCGCCGGCAGGGAGCTGTAGCCCATGCCACAACCTTCTGGTTGCAGTGGTGCGCCAAGCCCATTCTCGAGCGTGACCGTGCTGCCTTTTTAGACCCAATTGCACTGGCCGCCTCGTCTGCTCTCAGTGAGCACGATCCAAGGCAGGCCTATGATATTGCGAGAGCGCTGAGCGGCACCAGACATCGAGCCACACCGTGTATTTTTTTAAAGACGGGTCAGTGATGTCAGACCCCCTTGCTGCGCGACGGCGTTGGCTCGAGCACTTCACTGATGTCCTAGGAGGCGCCCCCATCAGTGAAGCCGAGCTCCGCGAGCTTGAACGCCCGCCGAGGAGCGCCCCCTCAGCCCTGGATGTTGGTCCAGAGGCCACTCGCATTGCGTTCGAGGCTCTTGGCCGCAACAAGGGTGTTGGCTATGACCTGATCCCAGCAGAGCTCCTCCAGGCAGGAGGTGATGCGCTTGCTTGCAAGTTTGCGGCTGTCAACCTGCGCGTGCTGCAGAACGGCCCATGGCCGAAGCAATGGCGAGGCGGCCGCATTCAGGAGGTGTACAAATAGAAAGGGGACCCCAGAGACCCAGATTGTAGTCGTGGGATTCTGTTGGCTGACCACTCAGGCAAGGACCTGGCAGGGATGCTGAAGGCCCACTTGGACCCCACATACGTTGACCGCATGCCACTCACACAGTTCGGCGCTGTTCCCAAGAGAGGGACAGATGTGGCCACGTTACAGCGTTTGACCGAGTGCTGCGTGAATTAGTGTTCGGATGGGGGCCGCGCCCTCCCCCTGACCGTGCTGCTCGTTTGGCGCGCCTGAAGAGGCTGGGCGTAACCGATGGCGCGACCGATTGGATCCTCCAGTGCCTAGAGGAGTGCGGACACCTGTTTGCCCAGTGGATGGAGAGTCGGGCGGCGGGTCGGACGGGGGGGAGACAAGGCTGTAAGCTTGGCGCTCTCACGTTCAATGCAGTGTACTCGATTGCCCTCGACTTGATGTCGTGGACTCTCGAGCGCGCAGATACCACTCTCCGTCTTCCTGTTCCCGAATCCCCGTTTTGGGCACCCCCACAGGACTCAGTGTATGAGCCCGAGACGATTTCAGTAATTGACGCGGCGTTTGTCGATGATGAATGCGTTGTCCTGATGTCTGCGTCTGGGGCTGCCCTAGACAAGGCCATCGATGTTCTGCTCGAGCAACTTTTTGGGGTCTTTGAGAGACTCCATCTTTCCATCAACTGTAAGCCTGGAAAAACGGAGGCCCTGTTAAAGTACCGAGGGCGCCATTCCGTGAGGTTGCGTGAGGCCCGTCGGTGTTCCGATGGCAAGTTGCGTCTGAAGGTTCCAGGCCGCCCTGAGCTCGCAATTGGCGTTGTAGAAAGCTATGTACATATCGGCGCGCATGCGTGTGCAGACGGGTCGTGCTTTAAGAATGCTTATCATCGATGTGCGAGTGCGATGGCAGCGTATGCCCCGCTGTCCTCTAAGATCTTTGGCGCTCCGAGTGTGACGAGAGCGCGCAAGCTTTGCTTCGTGAGCACGCTAGTCATGTCAAGATTGCTGCTCTCGGTCTTTGTTACTGTCCCTGCCCCGAATGCCCTGAAAAAGCTGAACGGAGTTTACATGAGAGTTTTGCGCCGCATCCTAGGCGACTCCAGATTCTCCGCAGACGCTCAGTTCTCTGACCGCGAAGTGCGAGAGCAGTTGCAGCAGCCATCCATTGATTGCCTGATCTGTCGTGGTCGTCTGCTGCTGTGGGGGAGGCTTGTGCGAAACCGTCCTCGTACCCTCCTCGCCCTCCTCCATGTCCGAGTGAAGCATAAGCCTCTCCCATGGATGCAGCGCTTGCTTGAGGACGCCGCGCTGCTGAAGCGCGTGGGAAGGTCTTTTAAAGGATGAGAAGTCTTGGAGCGTGCTTGTCAGTCGCCTCGACTTTGTTGAACCGGCGCGTGGCCCAGCCCCCCTCCGACCTCGTCCCCGGTCCATCCCCATGCGTGGATTTGTGAGCAATGCCAGACCTCTTTTGCGTCTGAACGTGCTTTGAGGAGTCACCGCCGTGCCAAGCACGGAGAGCGTTCTGTCCTCCGAACCCTTGTCGGATCGTCGGAGTGCCCGTGCTGCAAGACTGACTTCCAGCAGCGGCTCCGATTGTTGTCCCACCTCTCTGACTCACGCCGCCCAAGGTGTCGTGACTGGGTCGTGGCCAACTGCCCTCCTCTCCCTGCCAGGGAGGTTTCCAGGCTAGACGCTGAAGATCAGCGACTGCGCCGAGAGGCCCAACGTGCAGGACGGCCCCACCACCTGGCCCGAGGCGCCGCCAGGAGAGCCACTGGGGAGGTGGTGGGTAGGGCGTCGCTTTAAACCTTGTTTAAAGCATACTGTTGTAACTGGCATAACTTGCGGCTATAATCCTCGGCCAATAAAAATAAATGTATATTTATATACATCTATACACCTTTATACATACATATAGAGAGAGAGAGAGAGAGAAACAAAAGAGAGAGAGAGAGAAAGAGGAAGACAGATAAAGAGATAACAAACAAAAGGGAGAGAGAGAGAGAGAGAGAGAGACAAAGAGAGAGAGAGAGAAAAATGGAGAAAAGGAGAGAGAGAGAGAGAGAGAGACGCATGAACAAACAAGAGAGAGCGAGAACATACATACATATATATATATATATATATATATAGAGAGAGAGAGAGAGAGAAAGAGAGAGAGAGAGAGAGCGAGAGAGAGAGAGAGAGAAACAAACAAACGGAGCGTGTGTCTTGATTGCTTGGGGCATAACGGGCGTTATGGCCCCCAGCCCCCTCTTTTCATGTAACAGGTAACGCCCCCCCTCCGGGTGCGCCACGGGCACTGCCACCGCGTGCATTGGGATCCGCGTAGGCGTCCGCGTAGGAATCCTCAGAACAAGGGATATGTTCATGTATTTTTACATATATATCGTAGCACCCCGCAATTGCGGATAAGAGTGAGGGGGCGGGCGCGGGCGACGCGGGCGTCGTCGAGCCGGCGGACCTCGTGGCCCCCACCTTCCCAGTCGATGGCGCTCTCCTCTTCCTCCTCCTCCTCCTCCTCCTCCTCCTCCTCCTCCTCCTCCTCCTCCTCCTCCGCGTGAAGAGGTCGTTGCAGGCTCAGACGGCATGCAAAAATCCGCCGCCGCGCTTGTGCGGCATTCGTTTGTTCAGTGAACGTGGTTTGGGTCGCGGGTGGGTCGCGGGCTCTCCACCTCCACCTGGAAGGAATGCAAAAGCAGCCCGCCGCAGGCGCCGAAACATTTGGTTTGTACACTGCACGTGGTTTGGGTCGCGGGTGGGCCGCGGGTTCTCCACCAGGAACGAATGCAAAGGATGCCCGCCGCAGGCGCCGAAAAAATTGGTTTGTACCCTGAACGTGGTCGCGGGTGGGCCGCGGGCTCTCCAGCTGGAACGAATGCAAAAAAAACCCGCCGCAGGCACCAAAAATTTGGATTGTACCCTGAACGTGGTTTGGGTCGCGGGTTGGTCGCGAGTTGGTAGCGGGGTGGGTCGCGGGCTCTCCACCTGGAAGGAATGCAAAAAAAGCCCGCCGCAGGCGCCGAACATGTTGGTTTGTACCTTCGTGGTTTGGGTCGAAGGTGGGTCGCGGGTGGGTCGCGGGGTGGATCGCGGGTGGGTCGCGAGTGGGTCGCGGGTCGCGGGTCGCTAGGTGGGTCGCGGGTGGGTCGCGGGTGGGTCGCGGGTGGGTCGCGGGGTGGGCCGTGGGGTGGGTCGCGGGGTGGGTCGCGGGTGGGTCGCGGGTGGGTCGCGGGTGGGTCGCTGGGTGGGTCGCGGGGTGGGTCGCGGGGTGGATCGCGGGGTGGGTCGCGGGGTGGGTCGCGGGTGGGTCGCGGGGTGGGTCGCGGGGTGGGTCGCGGGGTGGGTCGCGGGTGGGTCGCGTGGCGGGTTGCGGGTGGGACGACGACAACAAACAACAACAACAAACAACAACAACAACAACAACAACAACAACAACAACAACAACAACAACAACAAGAATCCGCACCGCGGAATACCACTTCAGCCACGCACCCAGGGACAGTGAATGACCGTTCGGCCCCCTCACTCTGATATATATATATATATATATATATATATATATATATTGCACTTCGTCCCCAGGCAGCAGCACGACAGAAAATATGTCTTTGCCCTTGTATAAAAAGAGGAACAGGCATCGTCCTGAGAGCACAACCATGCGCTAATGCTTGCGTAGCGCCGCGTAAGAATCGCGTAAGGTCAGGCCACACGGCCGTTCCTGAGGAGTCGTGGCCCTACCATTAACTACGGGCACAGTCGTCCTGAGAACAACACCCTGCGCAAATGCCCGCGTAGTGCCGCGTGAAAAACGCGTAAGGTCAAACCACGCGGCCCTTCTCCGCAATATTCACACATATTAATTACATACATGTATATATGTATGTATGTGTGTATGTATGTATGTATGTATGTATATATATATATATAATTATATTCCGAGCCGATGGCGGCCGTCATCCTGGGGGGGGGCGGGGGAGTGGCCGATGACGTCACGTTTCGCGCCAGCGGCGTCTGGGAATGGAATGCCTAGGGATGATCGAGCACGGGTAGCAACAGCATGTCGGTGGCGATCTGCGCCACAGCGCCTCTGTACACCACAGTGCCTGCGTACACCACAGCGCCTGTGTACCGCCATCGCCAATTAGTCATCATCGCTGCCGTCATGATCGTGTGTCTACCGTTGCCGGCATCGCCATGATACCGCGTTCGTTCAAGTCACCGACTCGCATTGAAACTCTCGCTTTACACTGCCCAGTGGTCAGCGCCACTTCGGCAGAGTCGGTCGCACCAAACACGTTGGCCGCTGTGCGCGCGAGCGTACGCGGGCTAGCACGGCCGCAGCGATGTACCAGCCAATGCCAAGCACTCCTCGCAATCGCCGCCGCATGTGTTTTGCAGTGGATGGGATGTTTGCAAGAGCGTGGAATGTGTCAATTCGTTTATGACATAACCAATTCCACAGCATAACATGCACCACACCGTTTTCACCACCATTTTGCACAACATGGACTGCACAACGGATGTTGCAGACCATCTGTTGCGCAACATATGCTGCACGCCATAGATTGCACACCACGGATTTCGCCATATATTCTGCACCACATAGGTTGTGCCACACATGTTGTTCGCACCACATCGATGGCACAACATGCGTTGCATAGATGCACCACGTAGCCTGCACACACTGCATTCCGCGACACAGTTGTCTAATGTTTCGCGTCGAATCTGACGTTTCCATGTGAATTGCTGTCGTTTCGCCGTTGCGCTTGCACCTCGAGGGCTTTCCAGATGTGATCGATCGTATTATCTCGCCCAGGCGAAGTGATCACATGCATACCGGACATGTCCACCGTCCTCAACCCATGCTGGTATGCATGCGCCGTGCTGTGTCTTTGACAGTTATGCCACGGGTGATGAAGTTGCCGAAGAGAGGGACAACCGCCCGACATTGGATACGCACTTGATCCTATACTGGGCGCATTATCAATCGATCTTGCTTGCGCGTACGGCATAGTCGCCGTCCTTTTGCCCCCCACCCGCCCTCTACGCATCCGGTCGCCTCTCGTTCGCTCTACGCATCCATCGTCTCCTCCTCCTCCTCCTCATCATCATCATCATCATCATCATCATCATCATCATCATCATCATCTCGTTGCTTGCCCCTCCATTGTTTATTCCTTTTCTTTCGGTCTACAGATCCCCCGTTCATCCTCCCCCATCGACCGCCATCGTCCCCGCTCAACCTCTTTCTTCCCAGAACTCCCCTCCCTTCACCTTTTCAGTCCTGTCTGTGCCTGAATATTTGCGATTCCTCCGTTGCCTTCATCATCCAAACGTCTCGCGCCTCCAAGAGTAGCACCCGATGATCGGTCCACTGCATCGATGTAGAATTTCTTGAGCGCGGACAAGCATGGTGAGGAGGGGAAGGGGGGGGAAGGGGAGTCGGGGAAAAGGGATGGGGGAAGGTTGGGTGGGGAGCGAGGGAAGGGGAGGATATTTGATAACAGTTAATGGAAGGGAGAAGAAGAGAGAACAGCGAAGGGGTCGGGAAAGGAAGAGTGGAATCAAAAAATAGGAGAGGGGAGAAAAGAAGAGAGACCCGGGGGAGCAGAAGAAGAGATAACAGGAGAGAGAATAGGTGGGGGAGGGATGGTGCCGAGGAGGGGGTGGGGGAGGGAAGGGGGGATGTGGAGGAAGGGTGTCGAACAGGAGGGGGAGGGGGAGGGAATGGGGAGGGGACAGAGAACTGGAGAGTTAGGGTGCGGGGCAAGGGGGTAGGAGAGGAAGGGAGGAGTGAAGGGGCAACGGCAGCGAGATGTGGGTGTGGGAGGTGGTAGCCGGTGCGGGGCGTGGCGGTGGAGGTGAATAAGGGAGAGGAAAATAATGGAGACAACGAGGAGGAAGAGGAGGAGGTGGAGGAGGAGGGGAAGGGCCAGTGTAAGCCCAAAACGCATCAAAGATGGTGCAATAAACCCTTGCTCCTAGTTCCCTCCTCATATGTGTTTACAAAGATTTATTCTCAATGCGGGGAGCATGCCGTTGGAAGACAACTGTCTGAAAGTCATCAACCGTGCTAACTTACCATTCCTGGGTTACTGTTACTGCCAGTGCGAATCAAAGTTAATGGTGCGTCCTGCCGATCCTGAAGGTGCCAGAATGCATTCTGCGATTTCAGCACCCCGAATCAACGCTTGTTGCGCTCTGACAGTCCTAAATCGTGCCTGAACGCAACTCCTGGGACGCGAACTAGGATCCTTGAAGCTCGTCGGAGCGATTGAGGCGAAAGTGCGCGGCGAGAAGGCGAGAGCCGCATTTTGAAAAGGAACCGCCCTCCATCAGTGAGCCTTTGGTGAGCCTCTGAAGCTTTGGGGGAGGGCCCCGTTGCCACCACCACTACCATATGTAGGAGGGGGAGGAGGAGGGGGAAGAGGAGGGGGAGGAGGAGGGGGAGGAGGAGGGGGAGGAGGAGGAGGAGGAGGAGGAGGAGGAGGCTTTGGGAGGCTTTGGTAGCCTTTGGCGTGCGCGGCGTTACAGCGAGAGACACGCTTGGAGTACGGCCTGTCCTCCGCCCGTGGAGCCCGCACTCGTTTCCACGTCGAGTCGGCACGGCGCCCCGGCGAGAGCCACACTCTGCAGGCGGCCCGCCCTCCATCCGTGAAGTGCCTGCGAGTTTTTTTTTTTAGAGGGGAAAAAGCATACACAGACACAATGGATCGCCGATCCCCCAGAAAAAAATATGGGGATATATGGGCAGTGGGGGGGAAGACAAGAGCCCAGAAAAGATAGGAAAACATGGGGAATGCTTTTGTTTGTGTTTTTTTCTTTGTGTGTCCCTGGGCCCCGTCACATTTGAAGCTCCAGGAACATGAATGGTGGGGAAGTCTCATGCGAAACGCCCAACTCACCCTGCCGACACGTTTCAGGGTGCGACAGGGAGGAGTTGCGTATAGGGAAGAGGGGTGGAGGACGAGGGCTAGAATTCGGAGGCGAGCGATGGGGGGTAAATGAGAAGGAGAAGGCCTTCTCAGAAGGCGGCCAGACTTCTCAGAATCCTCTGGCCTTCTGAGAAGTGTTGTGTGTCTTCGGGAAAGGCGTAGAAAGCTTCTCGGAAGGCCGGGGCCTTCGGAGATTTCTGAGAAGGCCTTCTCCTTCTCGCTTCCCCCCCCCGCTCGCCGCCGAAGACTGGAGAGGCGGGAGTTGGAAGAGGAGAAGGCTGCATGGGGGGCCAAGGAGGGCCGCCCCCTCCACCGGCACTCCTGCCGTCTTGGACCCCTGCATACATCGTTTCGATTCCTCCGATTCGATCCGATTCGATTTCGATGGGTTCCGATTCCGATTCGAGTCGACTTGGGATTCCGCTGTGGATTCCGAATTCTTATTGGAGGCATACTGGCCTGCCGATGTCCGCCGATTCGACTTCTCCCATCTCGGCTGCCGATTTCCGCCGATCCGATTCATGTCCATCGCCGATTTGACTTCTCGATTCGATTCGGGGCTCTTCTGCGTTAATGTTTCTTGATCTGACCGCGGCTTTTTTTTCCTCCTTCGCAGAACAGGGAACATGCCGAGTTTCTGCTTGGGTGGAGGGCAAAGGGTGAAATATGGAATGCCGTTCCGATGGATTTCCGAGGTTGTGCAGAAGCCCATGGGGATTTCACCCTGAGCCCTCCACCCTGAGAAAATTCTCAGACATACTGAACCTAGACCGACACCGATTCGATCCTGGGCTTAAGTCGGGCGTGTCCCCCTACAGGGGGATTTTCGATGAAAGCTAAACAATAACCCAAGCATTGTCAAACAAAACTACAGGAATAGTTTGGGGACTATTTTTGTCACTGTTTTTTTACCTTTTTGGGGCATTCTTGGGGTATTTTTTGCTTCGTCGCAAATCCCCCTGTAGGGGGACAGGTCCGATTTAAACCTAGACCGACACCGATGCGATCCTGGGCTCGCCTGCCCCTGTATCCGCAGGCCGCTGTGCACGCTGCCCGGGCCGGCGGCGCGGACGTCCGCCCCCCCGCGGGGAGGGTTGGGGGGCGCCCCGCGGGGCGGCGCTGTGGTCGCTGCCGTGCTGGCCGCCAGAGGTTGGGACGGGCCCGATCTCCACCACCACAGCCATACGTAGGTAGGAGAGGGAGGAGGAGGAGGAGGAGGAGGAGGAGGAGGAGGAGGAGGAGGAGGAGGAGTACATATGAGGACATAGGAGGAGGATGAGGAGGAGGAGGAGGAAGAGGAGGAGGACATAGGAGGAGGCCCAATCTCTACCACCACAGCCATATGTAGGGGAACCAAAGGTGACATACACATAAGAACTCGGAGGTCCGCGCGGGCTTCTTGGATCGGCGCTGGAGGCGCCGCCCCTGGCGCGCTCCGCGCGCCAGGGAGGGGGGTCCAGCGCGGATCCGAGAAATCCGCGCGGACCTCGAGTTCCTTCTGTTTATGTCACTTGTTGTTCCCCTACATATGTAGGTAGGAGAGGGAGGAGGAGGAGGAGGAGGAGGAGGAGGAGGAGGAGGAGGAGGAGGAGGAGGAGGACCTCCTCGTCCTCCCGTCTCCCCCGTCCTGCACATGGCAGTGGTGGTGGAGCATCGGCCCATCAGGTTGAGGACTTCAGAGGAGGAAAAGGTACCCATGCGGCTAGCATTCGCCCTTTTTCTAGTTTTATTCGGCCTCCTGGGATCTAGGCCTCCTAGATGGGGTCGGAGTAGATGGGGTCGGAGGATCGCGCCGCATCGCAGATGCATCGGCGATGCGGCCCGATGTGGGGCTCAACTTCTTCCACGCTGGCGGCGCCGATGCACCGCCGATGTCGCTGGTGCATCGCCGGTGCATCACCGATGCATCGCCGACGCATCGCCACTGTATCGGCGATGCGGCGCGATCCTCCGACCCCATCTGTTCCGAAGCAGTGTGGGAGGCCTCTGTGGGAGGCCCTCGTGGCCACCGCTGGGTTCGCCTCGAAATCCTGGTCAGGTCGTACCCCCTGGAGAGGTCCAGGGAGTGGCGGTAGCTGACCCTGTTGGTTTCCCCACGTGCCGGCCGTCACTGGTTGAGGAGGGATGCGAGATGTGTCGTCTGGACGCCCGAAATGGGTACGGAAAGAGTGAGTACAATGCCCAACAGCAGTTCCTGTTCATTGTGAACAGGACTCGCTGTCCGCGCCGCCGCGGCCTGTGTTCGTTTGAGACGGAAGGCCGCCTGCCCAACAGCGGCCGCTGTTGGATTGGGACAACATTTGCTGTTGGGCATTGCGCCCATTCTTTCCGTGCCCATTTCGGGCGTCCAAATGTCGGAGGGATACGTGGTCGTGGCACGTGGTAGTGATAACTTTGATAACCAATCTCGGAGAAGAAAAAACGGCATAAGCATAAACCGTTGGCGCTTCGCGCAGATCTATTGGAGCCGCGCTGGGGCCCCCCGGCGGCGCCACCGGCGCCGCCCCTGGCGCGCTGCGCGCTCCGGGGAGGGGGGGGGGTCCTGGTCCGGGTCCAAGAAGTCCGCGCGGAGCGCCAGAAGCTGATGTCTATGCCGTTTCGTCTTCTTCCAGCCGTGTCACGTGGCAGCGGTAACGAGTCGTGCCCACGGGTGAACAGTTTGGCGTTATGATTCGTTCACTGAGCGTGCGCAGTGCGCACTAAGGTTCGCTATCATAACGGCCATCAGACAGGCACGCCCTTGCCAGGGACTTGGGAGGATCAGTCGTCAGGTCGACCGATCTGTCTGGACCCCTGTGGACACTACCCAGGCGCCTCACCTGGCACCGATCTCATGGGTCTTGAGTCCACCTGATGCTCTTTCGTCTGTATGCCCCGCCGTCTCATCCTCTTTCCACCTCTTTCCTCACCCCTCGCGTATTTCTTCCCTTCTCCCCGCTTCCATCTATTCGTTCTTTGCCCCAAGAAGTTATGTCACATTTCTCCAGGAGGTGCGAGGATGCTGAGTAGGTGTGAGGAGGACCTGCCAAGTATGTACTCGATGAAAAGGCGCCATGTCCCATAAACAACGTCGGTCCGATGCGGCTGTTTTGAAGGTGATAGTTTTTGCTGTTGGCCTGCCTAGAGTAAGCCGGTGTATGATCTCATCGGTTGGTCACATGTGTCCGTGCAAACCAACAGCCCAATGATCATCCGAAGTGCAGCCACGAGGCGACGGCAGGACATGGGTGGGGGCATGCTGCACGCATGATGGCGGTCATGCGTAATGATGCTTGAAGTGAGCTTCCACCTTCAATGTGCGTTCGTACGGCCGGCAGGCAAACAATGGTGTGAACGTAGTGTGTGTATGCGATGTTCCATATCAGTTTTCTATTATTAGTCGAGCGTTTTTCCTGACACGGTCGAGACAATGAGTGCGTAGGCCGTCTTGGTGGGATCTTCGGTTACGATGTGTTGTTCTGTGAGAGGTTGTGCAAGCACAGCACGAGTTCATTGCGGCGTGCGCAAACGGGGCTGATTTTCTAAGAAGGCAGGTATTTGTTAGAAGGGACGGGTCGCTTCCGAGATGGCTCTTCGATTGTGGGGTGGCACCTATGCGGCCCAAGAGACCGCCCGCTTCATTCATCACGAGTGTCTTCGTACAGCGCAGCACCGAAGAACACCTGGCGAGCGGTAAGCTCACCGTTTCCACCATCGACTCCAGTCAAGGTGGCGAAGCCGACCTGGTTATCTACCTGACCACCAGGTCCAACAGGTAGCACGACCGGGGGTTCATGGACAACGCCAACAAGGTTAACGTGGCGATCACCCGCGCCACACGCAACGTGGTCATTATCGGAGACGGAAGGATGTTCGGCACCGCCACAGGGTCATGTCTACGAGAGCTGTCGGAGTTCGGTAGATCCGCCAAGCTCTCGGTCCGCTTCACGCACTCGGAACACATGGGCAGGAGATGGACGTTGGCAGTCGAGGAGGGGTTTGACCCCATCAATGACCTCACCACATGGATCCCAGAGGCCCCCTCCCACACCGGAGATGACGTTATCAAGGGGCTCGACAGCACCATCGTGACAACCCGGGCCTCCATGGAGAAAAACTTCGCAGACCGAATTGCAGCGCCGTTCGGCCCAGAGGTCTCATGGGAAAGCTGGGTGAGGCCATTGCAAGCAGTCTGCAGAAGCTTGTCGAGGACCCAGCTATGGGGGTCATCCTATACACAGTGTCGGGACTACACCCCCACCAATGGTCCATGGGCGCCACCCCGAGGTAGCCCGGCAGGTTCGATCGGAAGGCATGGAGCCACCTCGGGTATTGCACGGACGTCGGGTTGGGGATCGACGCCAGCAACCTTGTCTACAACCTGACGTGTGCGGCACTGGTCTGGTTCCTCGGGCTCGGCACCCCCTGGGCCACCTCGCGCCTTAAAGTGCCCTTGGCCTCGCTCCCCCCCCTACCGTTCGTTGGGGGAGTCAGCCACCGCCCCCAGCGTACCTGCCGGTGCACCCCCGAGGACGTGCTACACCAACTCCCAGAGGCTTGGAGCCAAGATACTGGGAAAAATGCAAGCGGCACCGGGTGCACCCAGGGATGCAGCGCCTCCAGGCGCTGCTCCGCCCAGGCCAAGATGACTCGGCGCTTAGGCGCTCCCTATTGAGCAGCGACGGGCTCCCTTTAGACACCCCCTCGCTCAGGGTCTTCCTGGTAGTGATGATGCTCCAGCAGCGTGAGCCCCGAGCAACGCTCTGGCCATTCCCGCACCCCGTGGCCACGGGGAACATCATCGAAGCAGCCATGGGCCTCTGCCTCCCCTGGCAGGACGCCCACAAGGAATACAGGGCTCAGTTTGCTGCGGCCTGGGGCTTCGACTGAAGTGCCTTCGCATCCCTCCACGGGAAAATGGAGGACGCTATCAGGCACATCGGCACGCCCGCCACCTTCGCTCACCACCACGCGGTTGCGACCACCCATGGTTGCCCCGAAACGTGGTCAGGGACGTTGGAACACAAGTTTACCCTGGAAGCCCCCATGCGGGTATTGGAAGCTATCGTCAAACCGGCTGACATCAAGTCCCCGGGCTAGGGGGGCTGCTCCATTTGCACACTGCACAAGGAGCTAGCTGGGACCGAGGCTGGGCTTGGCCGCCCAGACACAATGGCAGACGCTCAATACATCGGCGGAGGGATTGCCATGTCCAACAAGCGCCTGGACGAGGACTTCCCCGCGCCCCCGGCTCCCGGCACGGCGCCCATCCCCCCCGCCGCCAGCGACGGCAGGTTCCTCAAAAGGCAGCAGGGCGGCAGCTGCGACTGTGACGGGCGCGCTAACGCGGGGCCCCAAGGCACAGCGGGCACCTGGGAGGACGACGACACGAGAGAACTACTCGCACAGAACCGCTCCCAAACCTACATACAGGGCCGAAGCTGCAGGTGGCTACGCGAACAGCGTTGGATCAAGTCGCTCGAGAAGAAAGGCATCGAGGCCCCCCCGGCCGGAAGCAAAGACCTCTGCGCCAAGAGATCGCTACAGCAGCGCCTTCAGGAGCACAAGCGCAGACTGGGCGACGCTCGCTTTCGAAGGAAAGCTCGCGCCCCCCCCCCCTGGACTGGCTGCCAACCGGGCGCAGACTGCCGAACACCGCGTCGCCCCCCACTTGCCTGGGCGATCTCGCCGCGCGCACTCCGCCCGCCTTTCAGCCGCAGAAGGTCGGCACCACTCCCCCAGCTCACAAGCTATCGGACGGCGGGTTCGGGCCAGACGCGCACCGCGCGAGCACCTACACCGCCATGTGCGACGCGTGCCCCCCAGGGTCGCCACTGCTCGTGCGCGCGGCTGGCAGCATCGCGCTCGGCTGCTTCACGTGGCGCCCGGAACCTGGGGCACCGCGCAACGAGCAGACAGGGCTCCCGCCATGGGGCGCGATGCCCACTCTTTGGACACAGCAGCAATGGGATGCAGGTTGGGCCATGCAGGAGATGCCTCATACACATCTGGAATGTGGCACCCGGTGCCCTCGACCGCATGTTGGACCTGCACTCCACCGCAGCCCCCCCCCCCCCCCGCCCCTGCTAAGCGCGCAGCAACGGCAGAAATGCAAGAGGATATCTACGACATCAGCGCCCACCTCCCCCCTATCAGGAGTCAATACAGCGGCGAAGGGCGCCGATTCAAGGCCATCGGCCCCAGCGGGCGAGCCCACCTCCAACGACATGGGGCTCAGCAGTCAAGCGGGACAAGCCGGCGAGGCCAACTGGGCCCGCCGTGACAGCAAGCCCGCGTTCCCCTACTCGGACCCACCAGCGTGCCCCTACCTGCCAACCCTTTCCACCTATCGGCTCGCCGGGGTGGGGTCCGACGGCCCCGCCCACGCTCGGGTGAAGCACCTACTTGAGTGGAATCACGCGGTCCACCGTTGCTGGGCCGACTTCGGACAGCAGCGCGGCGAGGGCGTCCCAGGTGACAAAACCGACGAGACGTCCTGGCCCACGGCGCGCCTGCTCCCCTTCCTGGGAATGATCTACGGGGACAAGATCCCGGCGGACGGCCACCCCCCACGCATCCCGTGGGACGGACAGCGGGCTGCAGCGGCCAGAGTGGCATCCCACCTAACGGGTAGGAGTGAGAAATACCGGGGGGAATGGGGCCGCTACGCTGCGGGCCTTGCTGAGCAGAGAGGGCAACGCCTCTTCCGAGAATTATGCTGGCGTTCCTTGCGGAGATTGACCCCAGCGCGCTGGCCTGGGGGACCATCGCCTTCCTTTCCACCCGTGACCCGCGCGAGATAGCCGCAGGCACCTCAGCTGGGGCAAAGTCTCCAGCAGCCACCTGGCTCAACAGGGACGTTGGCGCCGACGCCCCCCCCCCCTCAGTGGACAACCGCGGAGGCGTGCAGGAGGACCCCCCCTTTCCCGTGCTACCAGAGCGCCCCTCAGGCTGAACGGGCAACTCCTACTGGGCAGGCGCGCAAGAACGAGGGTGAATCAGATGGGGTCGACTGGGGTGAGGAAGTAGACATGAAGAGTGAGTCTGACACCCTCAAGGAGTCGAGCTCGCATTCCAGCCCAACCCCCACTGCTGGCGACCGAGATGAAGAAATCCATGACCCCCTCAGGATCTGGTCGGCGCCACCCGACAGGGCCACCTCAGAGGCCTGGCCACCCTACGAGCAGGCCGTCTCTAGGGGCGCTGCCCGCGCCGCCAGGGGCACGCCGGGCGACCGGCGAAGAGGGGGCAACCCAGCTGGGGCCATCGACGACGCCAGGGGCGACAGGTCCCTCAGGCGCGCGATCGGCCGCAGAGGCCGCCAGCGACCCGCGTGGGAGGGCACCAGGGGCGGGGGTCGCCGCGCCGCCAAGTCCCCAAGGGGCGACACAGCCCGGCCACGCATATTCCAGGCACCCTGGAGGGACGAGAAACGGACGCACCCCGAGGCAATCCGAGCGACCCCACGGGGGGCGCCCCCATGTACATGCGCCCCATCGACGAAGCTGACGCTACGAAGGACGAGCCGATACAGGAGAAGATATAACACGCCTGCAGAAGACGCTGGGAGGTGCGTTCAACGGGGTCTGGGTCGCATGGGCGAGGGGGGCGGCCGCGAGGCAGGGAACCATCAGGAATGAAAAGAACGACCCCGAGCTGAACTCCGCACAGCTGTGCAACGATGTTCTCCAGGCATGGGGCAACGCATGGTATGGCGCATGCAAGATGGACAGAGACCTGGGGCTCAAAGTCGACTGGCCGACGGTCAAGGACAGGCATACCAGGCTCCTGCCTCGCGAGCCCAGACCCCGCACGCAGCGCGGGGCCGGCAGCGCCAGCGGCCCCGCCCCATGGGCCAAGGAGGGCAAGGGGGCGACAGAGGCGTCCTCGCAGGAGCAATGGACTGGTGCATCCGGCTCCGCCTGCCCGTGGCATGGATGGCAGGGGTGGGTTTCCTGGGGCCAGCAGAGCACACCGTGGACAGATTCCGATTGGAAAACGAAAGGCAAACGCTACTCCCCCAGGGGAGAGGGCCCATGCACCGACAAGCGCGCACGATGGTGGGATTGACTTGACCAGCGCGCCCAGGGCTTGCAGGGATTGGCCCGCCAATGGGGCGGCCCCTGCCCCCCCTCCTCGGCGACGGCGACGCCCCCCAGGCGTTTGTCGCCCTCCCTCGCCGAGGACAGTTTCACCCTGCAGCGCCCGGCCTTGGCCGCAATGCCCTGGGCAGCTCCCGCCGGGGCGGGGGTGGCCCAACATCCCACCCAAGGCGCTGCGTAGCTAGACAGCCCACACTGGATGCGTGGACCTTGCCTGACCACCTCGCCCCCCCCCTGCAGCTGGTGGGGGTGAGCCCGCAGGCCCCGCCGGCCCATGGCCAACAGCCGCCCTCTCCGACGGCTGACTGCTCAAATGAGGACTGGGGGCGGACGCAGACGCCTCCCCGGGCTCCGCGCCCTTTGCTGTCTCTCGACAGCCAGTATTTTCGGCCGGGGGCGGTTGATTGGAATGGTCCTCCCCCTGCGCACCTCTCTGCTGGCGGCGGGCCGCGCGCAGCCCACGCTACCCCCCCCCCCCCCCCCTATAGTCCTCAGCCCTGTGCGAGCTGCTTATATGATACACGTCCTGTTCCGTCGCCGCTGGTGGCTGCGCCCTCCGCGATGATGGCACCCCAGAGGGGAATCGCGTGGGGGTAGCGAATGGGCACCCTAGAGAGGGCCATGAGGTGGCTAATCGGCCCACTGATGCGGATAGCGCTGTCCACCCACCATGGGGACAGGCGCCGGTGCCACACCTCGCATTGGCGGGTCTCTCCCCCGAGAGGCCACCAGATGACAAAGGAAGTGGCGACCTCAGTTATGTGGCCGTGCGGCTGTTGGCCGCACCTCTCTTCTCCTCTGTCAACCAAATGTGAATGCGGCTTTTGGCTGCGCCTCCCCTCCTCCTCTTTCTCCTCATCGACACATGTGCACTTTGCGGCTGTTGGCTGCCCCCCCTTTTCAGATTCAGCTTTTGCTGCGTTCCAGCGCTCCATAAGGTGGTCGCGGCAGCTGTGAGTCTCGGCGAAAATCGCGGCCGGTACCTTGAGCCAGCATGTCCTCTCTCATCGTGGCAGCCCCGACCAGTTACTGGCTTCGGACGCGATGACGGCACGCCGGCCCCCCCCTGGCAGCAGTGCGTTCCGGAGTGAGTGCTCTGTTCGTACTCGCCGCGTCAGTTTCGGGTATGACTACCCAGTGCCTATGTGCGGGTCGCGGCTGCAGCGCTCCTCGGCAACCTTCTGCCGTTTCCCGCTTGGCGGCAGGACGGGTGCGTGGGCCTGCGTGTCCGCCTCCATCGTTGCTCCCTGGCCTGCGACTGGTTTCGGAGGCTATGGCTGGCGTACCTGCCCCACCATGGGCAATGAGTGGATCGTCGAGTGAGGGTTCTGAAGGTCCCCGCTCTTTTTTCTGCCGCCCCCGCGTACGGCGGTGGTGCCGTGCGCTGAGCGGTGCAGCCTTCAGCGTGTCGCTTCGGTACTACCTGCCTGTTCGGCTCGTTTGGCAGAGCGGACTGGCGCCGACAGTGCGACTCCCGCTGCGTACCCCAGCCGACCCCGCGTACGGCGGTGTTAGAACCTCGCACTGTGTGGTTCTGCCTTCAGCGTGTCCCCACCTGTTGGCCGGCATCTGGTTTCGGCGCGATGGCTGACGCACCGGCCCCACCATGGGCAGCGGTGTGGATCGTGGAGTGAGAGCTCTGTAGGTCCCTGCCCTGTCTTTGCCTATCCCGCACACGGCGGTGGTACCTCGCGCTGAGTGGTTCAGCCTTCAGCGTGTCGCTTTGGCCCTACCTGTCTAATCGGATAGGCCGGCTGCGCGGACTGGCGCCGACAGGGCGACTCTTCCGCAGCGTTTAATCGAGCAGTTTGCTTACTGCATGTGCATACTCGCGTTCTGCGGGTTTGGCACTGAAGGTGCCTTGCCTGTTGTAGCTAATTAGCTTCGCCTGCTGGCCCAGACGACGCCTACCGCTCCCTGTCCGCCGCCTTGGAGCCGCCGACCAAAAAAAATATCCCCACCAGTACTACCGCAGACCAAGAAGTGCCCCCACCAGTGACCAGTCCATTCAGAAACGCTGCCACGAAGCGCCGAGCTTCTCTGGGCCCTCGTGTGGTCCCCGTGGGGCTCGCCCGGGGGCCCTCCTGGGGCCCCCTTGGGGCTCGTTTGGGTGGCCTTGGGGCCCTCTCGGGCCACGGAGGGCCTCTTGAGGCCACCCTAGGGGCCACGAGGGGTGGGGGGGTCCTCTCCTCCTCCTCCTCCTCCTCCTCCTCCTCCTCCTCCTCCTCCTCCTCTCCTCCTCCTCCTCCTCCTCCTCTCCTCTTCCTCCTCCTCCTCCTCCTCCTCCTCCTCCTCCTCCTGCTCCTCTTCCTCCTCCTCCTCCTCCTCCTCCTCCTCCTCCTCCTCTTTTCCCTCCTCCTGTTCCTTCTCGCCCGTAGCCACTCTGGCTCGAGACGGGACCCCCCCCCTTCCCGGCACCCGAGGTTCGAGGCCGAGGCGGGCCCCCCCCTCACGAGCTTTCAAAGCCGTCCATTGGGCCGTCTTCGGGCGTTTCTGGGCGCTCCCGGGCACTCGCGGGGCCGCCCGGAGGCCCCCCTGGGCCGTCACGGGGGCCACCTCGGCGCCTCGGGAGGCCATCGGGCGCGACACGGCGAGAGCGCAGACCTCACTGATGCGGTCCATGCATTCTCGGGGTGATCCGTGGGAGGCTCCGAGCATGCGGTTAGCGCCGCCACCTGGCCCTCCTGAAAGTATGTCGGAAGCGATCCCGTAGCATCTTCGGCTATTACCTGGACGCCCGAAACGGGCACAGAAAGAATGGGCACAATGCCCAGCAGCACTTCCTGCTCATTTTCAACAGGACTCGCTGTCCACGCCGCCGCGGCCTGTGTGCATTCGAGACAGAAGGCCGCCTACCCAACAGCGCCGCTGTTGGTTTTGGGACAGCACTTGTTGTTGGGCATTGTCAGAGTGAGGGGGCCGAACGGGATTATCTTTGTTGTTGTTTGTTTGTTTGTTTGTTTGTTTGTTTGTTTGTTTGTTTGTTTGTTTGTTTGTTTGTTTTTGTTGTTGTTGTTGTTGTTGTTGTTGTTGTTGTTGTTGTTGTTGTTGTTGTTGTTGTTGTTGTTGTTGTTGTTGTTGTTGTTTGTTGTTGTTTGTTGTCGTCGTCCCACCCGCAACCCGCCCCGCGACCCACCCGCCGACCCACCCCGCGACCCACCCCGCGACCCACCCGCGCGACCCACCCGCGACCCACCCGCGACCCACCTCGCGACCCACCCCGCGACCCACCCCGCGACCCGCCCGCGGCCCACCCCGCGACCCACCCGCGACCCACCCGCGACCCACCCGCGACCCACCCGCGACCCACCTTCGACCCAAACCACGTTCAAGGTACAAACCACAATTTTCGGCGCCTGCGGCGGGCTTTTTTGCATTCCTTCCAGTGGAGAGCCCGCGACACATCCCGTGACCAACTCGCGACCAACCCGCGACCCAAACCACGTTCAGGGTACAAACCACATTTTTCGGCGCCTGCGGCGGGCATATTTTGCATTCGTTTCAGGTGGAGAACCCGCGGCCCACCCGCGACCACGTTCAGGGTACAAACCACATTTTCCGGCGCCTGCGGCGGGCATCTTTTGCATTCGTTCCTTGTGGAGAACCCGCGGCCCACCCGCGACCCAAACCTCGTTCCGTGTACAAACCAATTTTTTTGGCGCTTGCGGCGGGCTGCTGTTGCATTCCTTCCAGGTGGAGGTGGAGAGCCCGCGACCCACCCGCGACCTAAACCACGTTCATTGAACAAACCAATGCCGCACAAGCTCGGCGGCGGATTCTTGCATGCCGTCTGAGCCCGCAAGGACCTCTTCACGCCCCGCGCATCCACGCCAGCCCGTCCAGCAACTTTGCCCTGGCGAGTTGCCTTGATCAGAGAAGGCGGGGAGCATAAAGTGGAAAAAAGGATTGCGTTGCAGTTATCTTGGGAAAGGAGGGGGAGGCAGGATGAGTAAACAGGGGACGAGGAGAACGTGGAAGAAGAGAGGATGTAAGGAGAACGTGGAGAAAGAAAAGGAGGAGGAGCAGGAGGACGAGGGGGAGGAGGGGGAGGAGGGGGAGGAGGAGGACGAGGAGGGGGAGGATGGGGAGGATGATGATGATGGACGACAATGGGAGGACGATGATGGAGGCCGATGAGGGGGAGGACGACAATGGGAGGACCATGATGAAAAGACGAGGGGGGGAGAGGGAGGACGAGGAAGAAGAGGAGGAGGAGGAGGAGGAGGAGGACGAGGTGGAGGAGGAGGATGACGATGACGACGAGGACGAGGAAGAGGAGGAGGAGAAGGAGGAGGAAGAGGATGAGAAGGAGGAGGAGGAGGAGGTGGAGGAGAGCGCCATCGACAAGGAAGGCGGGGGCCACGAGGTCCGCCGGCTCGACGACGCCCGCGTCGCCCGCGCCCGCCCCCTCACTCTTATCCGCAATTGCGGGGTGCTACGTACCCATTCTTTCCGTTCCCATTTCGGGCGTTCAAATACCCTGACCTTCCAGAGAGTTATTTTTAACACGGGAGGCCTGAAAACCCAAACCTCGAAACGAAACAGCCGAAAACCAAGACATATCATAGCTCTGGGATAGGTTTTTCAGTCGCGTGCTATTTTTTAGCCCTCCTGGAAGGTCAGGGTATTAGGAGCCATGGTGGAGGCCATTTTGAAGCATCGGGGGCCCTCTTGGAGCCATCCCGGGCGACACCGCTCCTCGGGCGACACCTCCGCCCCCGTTCCATCCAGACCCCATGGGTCAAGGTTAAGTCGGGCCTGTCCCTTTACAGGGGAGATATTCCGAAAATAGTAAGACAAAGTCTGGGGATGTTTTTTTGTGTTTTTTTGGGTTTGGGTATATTTTGAGTATTTTTAATATTTCGTCGAAAATCCCCTGGTAGGGGGACACACCCGACGTAAGGTTCAGGATGGGTCAGCAGGGCTCGTGTCGATTCTTCCCATTCGATTCGATGTCGATGGTTTCCGATTCCGATGCGATTTGATTTCGGGTTCTTTTTTGGGCTCCGACTTCTCAATGGTGGCCTACTGGTCTGCCGATTTCTGCCCATCCGGTGTTTTCCGATGTGGTTGCCGATTTCCGCCGATCCGGTTTATTTCGATCGCCGATCTGGCTGATCGGTGCGATACTGGGTTCTCATGGGTCAAGACAGCCTCCCCGCCCGCAAGCCGTCTTGCTCACTCCCGCCCTCCCAGCACATGCACACCACCCGAGCCTCAGTATGCTCACTTGGCATCGCTCGGACGTGTGCCTTTTCCTTTGGCGAGGACCATCGAGGAGCATCCTTGATCATTTGGCGAAAAAAACACGCACGAAACCGAAAAAGCACAGGGAACGGACGTCCGAGCGATGGCCAGTGGGAGCCGAGGCAGACCACACGTGCGCGACGCGGGGGCGCGGTGCGCCACGCGTGCCAGGCGCGCCACGCGTGCCAGGTGCGCTATGGCACGCCCTGGTGCGCCGGGTGCGCCGAGTGCTCCCCGTGCGCCGTGCGTGCCGCACGCGCCAGCCGCGCCAGGTGCCCCGCGCTCGCGGCAGGCGCAGACTGTGCCAGGTGCAGCCGCGCACGCGACGGCACACATCGGGAGACATGCAGGAGGGACAAAAACACACACAGACACAATGCATCGTCGATTCCCCAGAAAGTATGGGAAAAGATGGGAAGTGGGGAGGGGAAGACAAAAACCCAGAAAGTATGACAAACTTTTGTGAATCCTGTTATCTGTGTCTATTTATTCGTGTGCTTCAGGGCCGCTTCAGCCATGTTGGCCCTCACCTTCCTGGTCGAGAACCGGTGCACCAATGCCGCGGGGTGGCCATCATCGTGTCTGGTGGGCCTGCACACAGCTGCACACAGCAGGCAAGATGCAATCACCCTTGCCGTCCCTTTCAAAAACCAATGGACAGCGATCCCGGAGCGTCCGCGCGTGATCCAGATTCTGCCGCCCGGTGGCGCCCCAGGATGGTCTTGGTAGCCGCCGCAGACTACCCAGAGCGCATTCGGTCTTTGTTGGGAGCCATAGTATGTAGACTGTTTGGGAATGCTCCTCTCCTCTTCCTCGTCCTCTGCCTCCCAGTGCCTCCCTCCTCGTCCCATCCCTTCCTCTCGCGTGGTTCGCGCGGCGCACGATTGGACCTGGGCAGGTCCGCGGATACTTTGCCTGGTCTTTGCTGGACAACTTCGAGTGGGCCTACGGGTACAGCAAGCGCTTCGGTATAGGACGGCCGCCGGGCTGGTGCGGGGCGGGGGCCACGAGGAGAGGGTCTGCGAGCGAGGGCGGGGCGCTGGAGCGAAGGGGAGGGGTGCGGGGCCCAAACACATACACCACCCCCCCCCCCCCTTCCCTTCCCCAGGAAAGAGGAGAGGAAGAAGAGGGCAGCGGAGAAGGAGGAGGAGTCGATGGTGGTGGTGCACACTCTTCGGGCCCGCAGGGAGGGGACTCTGGGGGCGGGGGGAAGCGGGGGCGCAGCGGTGGCCGCTGGCCAAGCCTCCCTCCTGGAGGTGCGGCCACGGGGGTTCTGTCCCGCCGCAGGCCCCCCTCCTCCTCCTCCTCCTCCTCCTCCTCCTCCTCCTCCGCCTCCTCCTCCTCCTCCTCCTCCTAGGCGGCTCCCGAGCGGGGCCCCGCGCAGCCGTCCCGCCCACGGCCGCGGACGGGCCCGCGATGATGGGAGCCCCCAGCGCAGAAGGCGCGACTCACTGCGCCGACGCGTGACGATGATGTGGCCGGCCGCGCCGTGGTGTGGGCCCTTCAGGGGAGAGCGGCCCCCAGCGACTACGGCCAGCCGCACCAGACGACTCGCGGAACGCAGGTTACGCCTAGCCACCTGCCGCCAGGCGGCTTTGGACTGGGTGGGAGGCCCAGCTCCAGCCGGCGTGGCAGCCATGGGGGGGTCTCCAGTGGTCGGCGGCGTATGCGGAAGAGCAGTAGTAACCCGACATGTTCAGCTGCAGCGCTGGAGCCACGGCGTGCGAGAAGGGTGAGGCGAAGCAGGAACCAAACACCCCCAATCACGACCCCGAGAGCAGCGTGAGCGAGCAGCGAGATGCCGTGATGCGCGAGAAGGGGCGCGAGGCGTGCGTGCGAGAAGGGCGAGCATTGGCTGCAACTGTAGATGAGGGGAAACTGGGGCCCACCATCGCTAGACATTCCCCGTCGCTCCTGGTCGCCAATGTTGGATCTGCGAACACAGTTTGCGAGAAAGTTGGCGAGGCGAAGATTAGACCCAACCTGACCAACTTCAGCTCAGATGTCGGGGCATGTGTAAAACGGCGAGTGGCGTGCGTGAGAGAAGGGCGATCAGCGGCTGCAGCTGTAGTGGAGGCGAAGCTGGGGCCCACCATCGCTAGACATCCCCCGTCGCTCCTCGTCGCCGCGGCTGGATATGTGAAAACAGTTTGCGGGAAAACTGGAGAGGCGAAGACAGAGCCCAACGTGACCAGCTACAGCTCAGAGCTCGGGGCACTTGGGAAACGACGAGAGGCGTGCGCGCGGGAAGGGCGCACAGAGGCTGCTCTTGTAGCGGAGACGAAGCTGGAACCCAACATCGCTAGACATTTCCCGTCGCTCCTCGTCGCCACGGCTGGGTCTGAGGAAACAGATTGCGGGAAACTTGGAGAGGCGAAGATAGAGCCCAACGTGAACAGCTACAGCGCTGGGATCAGGGCATACGAGAAGGGAAAGGCGAAGCTGGAGCCCGACGGCTACGGCGTCGAGGAGTGGCGGTTGCAGCTGGATGTCAAGAAGACCCGTGAGGCCATGTCGGCGCAGGCGGCTGCGCGCGCAGCGCAGGAGTCGGCGGCGGCCGCTGTCGCAGCTCACGGTCGTGGTGGATCTTTCCCTACTGGACGATTTGAGTGCGTTGGCGTCAGTTCAGCGACGTGGGCCGCCAGAAAGACCATCGCCGACAAGTGGCTTGGTCCATGTGAATAGAACCCGTATAATACCCTCATATTCACTCTTTACCCTCACCTCTCCTGCGCCTGGCCGTTTGGGCTCAGGTATTGGACTAGATCGATCAAAGTTTTGATCGTGCAGGGGGAAAAGATATCCATCTTTCCCTCCTCTCCTCTACCAACGGATCAGGGGTCTTGTGCCTTTGTACTCTCACCCCATACACAGGTTATCAGCCCTTTAAAGCTTACAGTTCATCGAACCCCGCGTCGCGATCCCGCGCGCGGCCTCGATGGAACCCAAGCGGCGCATGCGCCGTAAGGGGTCCATCGGGGCCTCGCGCCCGAGCTCTCCGACGGTGCGACGGCTCGGTGATGAGTTGGAGAGCCTTAATGTGGACCGTATAGTTGTCCCAGGTACCCCCCCCCCCCCCCCCCCCCCCCCAGCTCCGACGGACCCGGGGCGCGGCTAGCTGATGAACTTCACCGCCGCGCCGCCCGCGGGGGGGCAGGAGACGGAGTAGGAGCAGGCAGTAGGGAATTTTACACTCCTACCTTCAATCCTCCATCTCCTCCTCCGTCGGAAGCAATCCCAACTGCGTCGGGCGCGAGCCCCGCTGGTCCTGATGCTCCAGGGCGCTTTCGCGCTAACCGCCGATGGGCCTCAGGTGCTGGCATGACCAGCCCTGCGACCGTTCCTGTAGCGGAGCACGTAGCCACCTTCGAGGAACTCAGTAGACCAGTGGCGGCACAGCCGCAGACGCAGTACCCCCAGGTATCATCTCATCAGACACCACACACACACGGCCCTAGCCGCAGCTCGTCCTTGCGCAACCGTCGCGGGGCCACAGGCCCATACGACGAGAGGAGGTCGAGCCCGCGTGTTGCCTCGCAGAGGCCATGCACTCCTCGCGAGAGGGTGCAGAGGGAAGCTGACGCTCCCCACCTCTCCATCTCAGATGACCTGCTGGCGGCAGCGTCCGCTGCAGGCGAAATAGCTGAGCTCAGAGACCAGATTGAAACCATCGTGTCCAGACAGTACTCTGGACTGATGCAGAGCGTTCAGACGAACGCTGCCAACGCAGCCACTCTACGCCAAGATCTCGACGGCGCCTTAGGGATCATCGTTTCTAGGATCGCTGAAGATCGCCGCATCTCAGGTGAGCTGCAGTACCAGGTTGACCGTGAGATGTCACACCCATGTGAACGATCGGCGACGGTCGAGAACCTGCGCAACGACCTCGCGCAGATGGAGCAACAGCTTTTGATCGTACGCGACACAGGCGTTTCAGCAGTCAGGATCCTCCATGACGAGATCCACGACCAGCTCCGCAACCGACCGCCACCAGCCGAGGCCACTGACCTTGGCGACGTTCAGTCTCAGATCAACGATCTTCGACCCCACATGGACCACACTACGGCGACGCTTCGCACCGAAGCACATGCCAACTCGTCGAACCTGATCGGCATGTTGCAACATACTGAGAGAGTTATCACTCAAAGGCTTGATGCGACCAACGCTGTCGTGCAGCCACTCGCTAACCGGATCTCTGAAATCGAGCAGCATTTTCCTGGTGTACAGGGCGCCCTGGCAGAGTTGCGTGTCGGACGAGCCCAGACTGCACAGCTGGATTCTCCTCCTACGGTTTACGATTTCGCCCGCCTCACTGACAGGTTGCAGGAGGTCGAGAAGGCGGCGGACCACACGCAGTCTGAGCTCTCCCAGGTCACTCGTGAGAGAGATACTGAGAAGGTACGTGTTGAGGAGCACCTCGCACGTCTGGACAGTGAGTTAGAGGCGCACAACGCTCGTCTCCGAGCCTACGAGCAGCGACTTGACCGGTATTCACAACGCTCTCGGGATACTGATGAGTACACGCGCCAACAAGTGAATCAGATGCACGAGGATATGACGAGCTGGACAAATCAGCTGATTGACCACACCAACGACACCATACTTCACCTTCAACCTGCAACCGACCTGCACAGGCCGACGGCAGCGTCCGCCGAAGCACCACACGCTTCTGCAGGTCAACAACGACGTACGTCACCAGGAGCAGCCTCCGCGGCAGTTTCAGCGCAGACACGCCACGTGTCTCCTGTGCGCACAGAACCAAGCACCGACGGTGTACCGATACCCTCACAACCATTGTCTGCGGTTTCGGTCAATATTACCACTCCTATCAAGGAGTCAGACACCGTCCGAGTTCACGCAGCTGCTTGAATGGCAGCAAAAGGTACGGGAGAATTTTGGAGCCGCCTCCGGGCGACCATCCAAAGCCTATGCCTTCCTATGCGCGGCTGAACAGCCCGCATGTACCTTCGAGGACTTGCAAGACAGTGGAGACTTCGAGAGCATCGATTGCAATCTCGCCACTGCTCTCAGCGACATCTTATCTTCAGACTTGCCATACCAGATCAGGCTCATCGAAACCAGAGAGCACAACGCAGGACGCATGTTCTAAGGACGCCAGATATACTGGCACATCCTGCAGTCCTACAGAGTGACAGAGGTCGATGACGATCTGCATGATTTCGAGCGCCTCAAAGAACTGAGGATGAGAAATGAAGATTTGCAACGTTTCATCACTGAATGGGACGCTTTACTGTTGGATTGCCGAGAGACACCCGACCCAAAGATCTTGGAATCCCTGTTTCGCACGCAGATTCGCCGACATGCCTGGATGAAACAGGATATGTACGAATACCAGCGCACGAAGATCAGCGACCCGAATCGCACCCACGATTGGCTCTGACAGCGCGTCCTGGACGTATCGGAGCTCAAACAACTGGAAAATAATTACAATAAGTTACGGTACGAACGCGAGACTCGTTCTCAGGTACATGTATGCGCCGCCTGGAAGAAAGGCAACTGTCGCAATGGTGAGCGATGCAAGGCTTTACATACCTTTTCCAGGGATTGGAAGAGCAGCAAATCTTCCAGAGCATCGACTGCTGGCGGCAACTTTCGCCGCAGCGTTTCAGCCCCTGCGAATCCCAAGAAGCCAGCATCGAAGCCGTTTTGCTTCGAGTTCGCCGAGCGCAACACTTGCGCCAGAGGCGACAAGTGCAGCTTCCCACACATGGCGCAGTGCAGAGACTTCGCACAGAACAAGTGCCCCAAGGGCGACACATGCAAATGCGCTCACCTGGCACCTGGTGCGAAGACACTTGGGCGAAGCCCAAGTCGCCCACGGACCCCCAGTCAGGACAGTCGCGGTCGACCGCCGTCCCGCGGATCGGGGAGCCAACGATCTCCACAACGCGGGGGGCTCCGCTACGCGAAAGACTCGCACCAAAGACGTGACAATCGACGACAATACGACCGCTCTCGATCATCCTCTAGGAGGTCTCCCGACTCTCGCAGCCAGTCGAGAAGTCGTTACGGCAGATCTTCGCGATCTTCCTCTCGAGGACGAGACGGCCGTGGCGGAGGACGTTGCAGCCCACGTGGCCGCGATAGATCATACGGCAGCGACAGAGGACGTGACCGACGTTCCACGAGCCGCGGTTCGTCCCGTGGTTCTCCCAAGTTCAGGGCACGCTCTCCTGCCAACTATCGCCGCCCTCGCCACTCCGACCGCAGTTACGTCATACGTGACAAGGCTCGCATGGCCGCCAACAAGGCCAAGACGGCATCTACCAAACCACGGCGTCGGATACGCTTCGAGACACATACCGTGGAATACTACCCGTACATCGTTTCTGGCAGGTCCATTCTGGACAAGTGGATGGAAAAACCGAGCGAGGGCGATATCGTCAAAGTACCAGATCCGTTGCCACAATGGTGGTGGCAACAGAGTGCAGACGCCCTACAACGTTGTCAACGGGAAGCAAAGTTATGGCACACAGATCTACATGACTACCGACACAACAAGGGGTCGGTGACCACACCAACTGCGATCCCAGATTCCGACGACTCTACCATAGAGTCCTCCGAGACACACCAGAAGAAGGCATTGACTTCGCAAGTCGACCCTCTACGCTCGACCGCTGCGTTGACGCGCTCCTGGGTTCTCGACGGTGGATCTGCGCACCATATTCAGGATAAAAACGAGCTGACGCAGACC
Source organism: Prorocentrum cordatum (assembly GCA_963575745.1). Taxonomy (NCBI): domain Eukaryota; class Dinophyceae; order Prorocentrales; family Prorocentraceae; genus Prorocentrum; species Prorocentrum cordatum. The sequence continues at coordinate 343,383 of CAUYUJ010014550.1, forward strand.
GAATCGGATCGCATATCTATTCGCGAGGAGCATATTCTGGAAACTGTCAATGGTGATCGCACTGTCAACGAGCACTATGACATACATCTACCTGAAGCGGGCTTGAAGAGTTTAGCCCTCGCCTTGCCAGATTGTCCATCGTTATTGTCAGTTGGACAACTGATTGAAGTTGATGGATTTCGGCAGCTTTGGGATCCAGAGCTGGGCTACTTACTTCAGGGTCCGGGGGGCCAATGGTTTAAGGTTCCCGTCAACAACAGAGCTCCAGAACTACGACTCGACGATTTGCCGATGATACCACCACCACTTTTGTGCTTTTCGTCGGCACCCAGACGTCGTCAGCGCAAGCGTTCATCCGCACGCTGCAACGACATATGCTGGTGTTGCAAAACTACAGAGCAGTCACCACCTACAGATGAGCTGAGGCCCCACATAGGGACCTGTCCCAAGAGACCACATGTCGGCGAGGGAGGAGGAGCACGGACCGCCACGGTCGAATAACCTCCCGACACAAATAATGCCGAGTCCAACGTGGATACAAACATCGACTCGCTTACGTCTCAGATACAGTGTTCTCCTCCCACATGCGGGGGGGCTGCAGATATGGCTCACGCAGATACCGACATCACGTCGACCTCCCTCGAGGATCTGCCTATAGAGACGCTCAATACAGTGCGCCATGATAGCGATCGCGTTCTTCCAAGCAGACAGAAGAAACCGATTGACCCTGTGCACTGCATGGCTCACAGCCCGAAACATCCAGACTGTGAGATTTTGTTCTCGCACGATGGCGCCGAACGCTCCGTGCCGAGGACAGCACAAACCACATCCACCGACAGACCCCACCGACGAGGACACAGCCTACGAGGCCTTTGTCCCGAAGAAGTTCGGGGAGGCTCTAACTGCCGACCATGTCGTTTTGGCCAATGACGATGCCGCTGACAAGCACGGTGACAAGTACGCACTCGTCGTACTGGACAGATGCACTGGCATCTTCATGGCGTACCCAGCATTGCATAAAGACGCAGCTACTACAAAGGCATCCTTCCAGCAGTTCATCGCCGCAAGCGATGAGGTGAAGCACATGTATACAGATAACTCTGGAGAGCTCCAGAAGGCACGCCGCCAACTGGGATGGAGACGCGACGCTAGTACTCCTCATCGTCCACAAACAAATGGATTGATTGAGCGCGTTGTCAAGATCGTCATCCTCGGTACAAGAGCTGTGTTGCACATGTCTGGTCTGGGACACGAATGGTGGAAAGAGACCATGCAAGCCTTTTGCTGTGGACATAATTTTGTGCACCCATCCACGGGCGTTGCTGCCCTCAGCGACTAGCACACTGAGAAGACAGCTCATGAGATACGTTTTGGCGAGAGTTTTCCTGGGCACTGCATTCCATTCGGTGCTCGGATCTTTTGGAAATGCCTCAATCCCGAGATCAATAATGAGACTGCAAAGTTCAAAGAGAATGCTCGGGAAGGGTTATTTATGGGTTACCATCTACACTCCGGTGGGCGATGGTCTGGTGATTATCTTGTCTTGGATACGGCTACATGCGCCAAGAACCCAGACGGCGACCCATGTCACGTACACAGAGTCAAAGATAGCATCATCCCCGACGGCAAGGTCACCTACCCCGTGAAAGACGATACCCTGCGACATCACAACCCCGAGGCACGCGACGAGGTCAAGGTATCTACTTCTCGCCCCTCGGGCGACAAACCTATGCCCGACCTTCCCCTTGCCTACCCAAAGGAGTGGGATGATCCATCTATGATGACGATGGACGACAACTTCGCTGATACGCAACCATCGGCCTCCGAGGTTGCTGCAACGGCACCGGAGCCCGACTACTGGGAACAGCGCGGATATTGCGTCATCCGACACATTCGTACTCCACGCAGAAAATTGTTCAGACCAACGGACGACGTTATGAACATACCTGTACCTGTTGATCAGCTCGAGGTGACACGAGATTTCGGGACGACTTCTACCTTCGACGGAGAAAGTGTCTTTCGCGATGTTTGGGATGGCGTTAGCGCCACAGACCACCGAGAACTGAGCGAGCCTTGGACCGGCCCCGTTCGATTCTATGAGCTCCCTAGGCCGCCGCGGGTCAGACAGCCACTACGGCTGAGGGGGGGGCTCTCGGGAACTCTCCTCCTCCTCCTCCTCCTCCTCCTCCTCCTCCTCCTCCTCACGCACCTCCATCCTTCCTCCCTCTTCCCTCCGCATCCGCATCCGCATCCGCATCCGCATCCGCCTCCTCCTCCCCCCCCTCCTTCTCCCCCTCCTCCCCAACCGTCGCCGCCTTCTCGACCCCCCCTCCCCCCCCCCCCCCCGCGGCGCGTCTCGACAGGACCGATCGTGCCGCCGTGGCCGACAAAGCTCGTCTGCAGCGACTGAGCTCGGGGTGTCCATCCTCTGGCGTCCGTCCGCGGACGTCACGTCGGGACCCGGCGATGCACTGGGGCACGTGTTTCGCGTCGTCGCATTCGACTCGCAGGGAGTGGTGTTTTCCGTCCGCTTGCACAGTGCCACATGTCGAGCGCCCTTGTAAACCAAGGAGGACGAGGAGGAGGACGACGACGACGATGACGAGGAGAAGCAGCAAGATGAGACGAGAAGGGCGGAGTGCGTTGAGGAGTAACTTTTGAATGGCCAGCAGTCCTCGCATGGACAGTGCCCCGCGACCGATGCCCGCTGGGCCACCCGCGTGGGCCTCTTGATCTCCACCCTCGTTCATCACCTTCTTTTTTCCAGGCGCTTGCGCGCGCTATCGGTATTTAGCTTGTCCATTCCCGCTAGTTCATGTTGTCCCTTTCCGCCAGTCCGTGTGGACTACGCCACGCAGCAGCGGACGATAAAGGCCATCCCGCGGGAAAGGGGGTTGACCATGAGAGAGGGAGGGGAAGATGCAGAGAGAGAGAGACATATGTACAGCTTGCCCAGTTGATGTCAACGAGAGCTGGAGTTTCAGCGGGAGCTTGCAATATTCCATACACAAGATCACTCACACCAGTACGACTCCGGTATAAAAGTTGGGAACATTTAGATGGAAATGATAAGGGATGGGGGGAGATCGAGGGCGATGGGGGGAAACGAACGGCAGGAGGAGGAGGCGGAGGAGTAGTGCAGGTGGAGCAGTTGGAAAAGTATAGTGAGGCGGATGGTGATTGATGGATGAAAGAGAGTGAGGGATAGGGAGGGAATGAACGGGTAGGAATTGGAACATGGAGAGGGATGGAGAGGGAAGGAGAGGATTGGGAGGGAGGAGGGGAAACATCAAGGAACGTAAGATGTGGAGGGGTGCACCTGCTTCCTGCCATTTTGCTCCATATTCCCCCATTACTGTGCTCATCCAGCGCCTTCTGCTCTTGCTCTCCATTGATCCCCTTACACTACGCCTCCCCCCCCCGCTTCCCTCACTCCGTCCTCCATCCTCATCTCTCATCCTGGCTTGTTTTATCCAAGAGTTTTACGCCACTTCCCCCCGACCTGAACAAGAGGAGATGTGCGGCGTTCGATTTCTTAGGCGTGTTGGTGTTCTGGTTTGCTTCTGTTCTCCTCCGCGTCTGTTGCGGGTTTCTCGGGGTCCTCAGGGGAGGCTTTTTGGGAGCCTGCTCAAGGCTCCTGTGTGTGTGTGTGTGAGTTGGGCCCCTCTGAGGGCTAACCTGGGGTCTCCCCGGGGGGCAGCTCGGGGGCAGTCTGGGCGTCTTGGGGGCCAGCTTGCGGGAGGACTCCCAGGGCCCGTTAGAGTTGCCCGGGAGGCGAGGCCTCCCGGGGCGCCTCTGGCCGTCTGCGGATCTTCTTTCCTCTTTGGCAGATTGTTGGGGGATCTTTTGGGCGGTCCGGTGCGGCTCTTGGCCCAGCTCCGGGGGCCTTTTCGGCTGGATCGGGCCAGCCACTCTGGGGAGGGGGGCTCCTCAGGCTGATGCTGGGGCTCAGAGCCCCGAAGTGGTGACGATGCGAAAATCATTCACACACAGTGGAGTCTCGATGATTTGGGCTCCCTGGGGCCGTTCAGCGTGTCCTCCGGGGCACTTTGTGGGCGAGCTCCAGGCCAAGTGGGCCGTCCCAAGTCCAAAGGCCATCGTGGATGTTCTGGCGGCCTCTCCCGGCGCGTTGGAGCCCTCCCGGCACCTCGCGGCGTGCGGATTTGGAGGTTCCGAGGGCCAGGGGGGTGCGCCGAGGAGTTTGTCCCGCCCTCCTCGTCCCGCCCCCTCCCCGGCCCCACCCCCCAGATTGAGATTTTGGACGCCGGGGGAGGGGGGCAGGGGGATGGGAGAACAGCCAAGTGTCCCACACGCCCTCTCGACCGCGGCAAGCGGGTTCTGCGGACTCCTTTCTCTTCCCTTCTCCTTGCCCTTTCCCCCCCCTTCTTCCACCATCCTTTGCCAGCTTTGGTTCTGGGAAGCCCTCCAACAATGACTTCGTTTCGTCCACTAGTTGCCCTGACCTTGGGTGTTACACCATGATGGTGCACCAGGCCACTGGTCCCACCAGCGGGGTTACTTCGCCCCAGAGCCATGCCACTTCAACTCCGCCCTCCCCACTCCCCCCCTCCCACATCCCTGAGATGCGTCGTCCTCCCTCTCACCCCTTCTTACCGTCCCCCCCTCCCTCTCAACCTCCCCTTCCCCCACGACTCGAGGCAGAAAAAATTGCATAAACATTAACTTTTGGCGCTCCGTGCGGATTTCTTGGATCCACGCTGGCCCCCCCGGCGCCCCGGGCGCGCTCCGCGCGCCAGGGAGGGGGGTCCAGCGCAGATCCAGGAAATCCTCGCGGAGCGCCAACAGTTTAAGTGTATGTCGTGCTTTCTTCTTCTTCTTCTTCTTCTTCGTTTTCTTTTTCTTCTTCTTCTGACGACCCCTGCTGTTCGTGCTCCGCCCTCCGTCCTCCCGCGCCCCCACGCTGCGGGTTTCCAGGCGTCCGGGCGGTTCCTTGCGGCGACCATCCGCGACGGAGGCTTCGAGGCCGCCTTCCTCTCCGAGCGCCCGGGCCCGCCGCCCCTGGGGGCTCCCCGGGGAACTGGAGCGCCTCGCCTCGGGAACTCCCGGACATGCTGGCGGCGAGGGAAAGGGGGAGGGTCGGGAGCCTCGAGACGGGGGTCAGTGCAGACGGGGGTCAGCCAGGGCGCCGGATCCTGCAGGATCCTGTGAAGACCCCCTCTGGCTGACCCGGGTTTGCGAGCCGCTCGTGGCCGCGAGGCGGCCGCGCATATTGGCTGACCCGGGTTTGCGAAGACCTGCGTTGCAGTTTTTCTTTCCTGAATTGCAGTTTGTTGGTTTCCTGCTGACCCGGGTCTGGATTGACCCGGGTCAGGAGATCCCCGGGAGGGTCGGGGCTCAAGAGACGGGGGTCAATGCAAACGGGGGGTCAGTTGGAGCGCCGGAGTGAGCAGGAATGTGCAGAGCCGGAGTCGCATTGACCCAGGCTTGGACGCAGGGTCCTGCAGGATCCTGCACGGCCCGACTGACCCGGGTTTGATTGCCCCGGGTCAGTGAGTCCCCGAGAGGGTCGGGCGGGTGGTAATGGGAGGTGACCCGCATGGGGGGTGAAGACATGTCTTTTAGGGCCCCTTTTGGGTACCAGCTTGTTCCAAAAGGGGCCCTGAAGGGCCCACTTCGGGCCCTTTTCTTCACCCTCCATGTGGGTCACCCCCATAACCACCCGCCCGCGAGGGGAGTGTGGGCGGGGAAGGGGGGGGGGGACAAGCCCATAAGACCAAGGCTCCCAACAGAGAGCTGTGACGTAACAAGTTCCTGACACCAAGGCCCAGCCAAGGCTCAGGAACGGGCGGCAACGCAACAATCTCTGAACAGCAAGGCTCCCAAGAGCGAGGGGTGACGTAACAAGCTCTCAACGCCAAGGCTCAGTACGAACGGTGGTGTGCGTAATTTCGGTTTCTGTTGCTGCAGCGCTCTTTCCGTTTCCGTGCCGGCCCCAGGTAACAGAAAGAGCGAGGTACGAGTGATGACGTTGAGTTGGGGCGAAGCCCTTAAGGGAGGGGTCCAGGAGAGGGGCCCCCAAGAGGCGCCCAAGGGGCGTCCCAAGATTACCCCAAGAGGCCCAAATCATTGGCGTTCCTTTCTGGGAAACGCGCATTTTTCGTATATACGGCTTTTCGGTTTTCACTGCGTGACGACGGCCCAAGAGGCCCCCAAGACCGTCGCAAGACGGCCCAACAGGCTCCCAAGAGGCCACCAAAACGGCCCAAGAGGGCCCCAAGACGGCCCAAGAGGCGCCCACGCGACCTAAAACACGCATCCCAGAGCTATTCTATGTCTTGGTTTTAGGCTGTTTCGTTTAGTTTTTTAGGTTTTTAGGCCTCCCGTGCTAAAACATAGCCCTCTGGAAGGTCAGGGGGGGGCGGCCCGCGGGCCGCCGGCTCCCCGGCGCCAGAGGCCCCTGCCCGGGAGGAGCAGTACGGCGGCACGCCCTTCTGAAGAGGCGCGGCGCCCTCGGCGGGCAGGAGCCCCGCGGGCTCCGCCCTCCTCCTCCTCCTCCCCCTCCCCCTCCAATCCCTCCCTCCTCCTCCTCCTCCTCCTCCTCCTCCTCCTCCTCCTCCTCCTCCTCCTCCTCCCTCCTCCTCCTCCTCCTCCTCCTCCTCCTCCTCCTCCTCCTCCTCCTCCTCCTCCTCCTCCTCCTCCTCCGCCTCCGCGAGGGCGAGGGGAGGCCGCGGGAGGAGCGCACCGCCGACCCCAGCTGGCCGCGCTTGGGGGCCGCTGAAGAAGGAACCCCTTTCCGTTTGGGAGGGGCTCAGTGTTCCTTAGTTGTTTCACAGTGCTCCTTGGGTTTTCTTGCGGTATCCCATGGAACATCTGAGTTTCACTTATGGGAGAAAGGGACCTCGTTCCTTATTTATCGTTCCTTAGGTCAACGCCCCGACTGTACTCGCAGACGTCTGCAAAAACACGCATGTCTGCTTCGATGGGAGCTATGGTAGATCCCCTGCGGCGGATCCAGGCCATCTGCGAGCAGTTGCTTTGCGAGTAGTGGAATGCGCTCGTCTAGTGGGGGCGAGGAGGCGGCGAGAGTCGGGGCTCTCCCGTTCCGGCCCTGCACAGATCCTAGCGTCTCCATTTTATCGAGCCTGGCGCTGTCGGGCCCCAGTACCATCGCAGATCGATCCGGCCCGAAAAGTGCAGCAGAAGGATGGGGTCTATAGGACTTCGGCCGTTTGTTTGTTTGGTTTGTTTTCTTCGTGTGTATACATATATATATATATATGTACATATATATACATACATATATACATACATATGTATATATATGTATATATATATATACACACTAAGAAACTGCTCATGTGTTTCGCGACGTCGGATCTCAGGGCCCGCCCTCTCTCCCTCTGCCCTATGTCCCCTGCTGCCCAGCCCTCCTGCATCCTCCGTCTCCTCACGCTCCCTCCTGTCCTCCGCCTCCTCATCTTCCTCCTCTTCCTCGCCCTCTACCTCGTCGTCGTCCTCCTCGTCCTCCGCGAAGACCCGGGTGATCCCCAGAGTGCGTCCTGGATGCAGGGGCAACGTTAGGGGGGGAAGGGCTCTCCGAGAGGGACGGACTCGCCGCCCTCAGTCGCCCAGTTGTCGCCGGTAGATCCCCCAGAAGCCCACCGCGCCCAGGGCGGTCAAGAGCTGCGTTTTCCCCCCCCTCGCAGCGTTTTCCCTCCCAGCGTCTTCCCTCGCGGCGCGTTCCCTCGCGGAGCCGCCCCCCCCCCTCGCGGCGTGCTCCCTCCCTCCTGCCGCGGGCCCCTCTCTCGCGAGTGCTCACAGAGGCGCCCTCTTGTCGCCGAGCTGCCCCCTCGGAGAGCGGGGCGCTCCCCATGCGGACCAGGAGCCATCTTTCGTCCGCCTAGCTCTTGGAATTATGATGTTCTATCTCTCTATGTATTAGTTCTATTTAAGATGTTTACATATATCTATGTATTATCAAGATGGTCCGAGTGTTGGTATTTTCATCTATCTGGCACGCACGTGCGTTTAGCGAGAACCCTTCTGTGAAACCGAGCAGTCGCCCACATCCGCACATGTTTCAGTTGTTTGTCGTCAGCGCTGGGCTTTCTCGGGTCTACGAGGTAAGCTTCCGCCGCTTCGTTAATGGAGAAACGCTGCGAGACATTCTACGCCGTCCCGGGTCCCCCGGGTCAGTTCCTCTCTTTTCCCTCCCGCCCCGGGGCCGCCTGAACCTGGAATCGTAGACCCCAATCGCCCATCCATCGCCCCGACCGGGGCCTGGTCCTGAGAACTATAGCCCACAACGTTGGGACAGAAATTATCCGGTCTCGATAAGTGGGCGCCGGCGGTAAGCCGTCAACCAAGCTACCGCCGGGACCTCGTAGAGCTCCTTGCACGCATAAGAGTGCCCTCAATGCAGACGGAAAGCCTCCTAGAGCACCAGCCTGAAAATTCAAAAAACATATTCTCAAGGTTTAAACACAAACTGAGGTCCGCCGAGCGTTTTTTAAGTATTTGGAGACCTAACACAGCAACCGGTGAACGCGACAGAACCTATGACAGGTGCGCGGAATCTTCACTCCGGAAAGGAATTCTGAAAAGTCTTCTAATTTTCAGAAAATTTGCAATTTCTTTTACATATTTTTTCTTGAGGTCGGTCTCCGGAAATGAAACGGTATACATTTTCCAGATACGCCCTTGATTGATATATGAGATCCGGCGCACGCAGCATGATGTAATGCTCCGCCCAAAAATCTTGGATTGCAAAATGGCTTGTCAAATCTCTTACAATGTTCGACAAACCGAGCTCAGGTCATCACGAGCTGCATTCTGGCCCGGTCTGCAAACTAGGTCCACCCTGCCGCGGAATCCCTCTAGCTCTTGTCGAACTGAGAGCTCCACGGGGTATTATCGGCGGCCTACCTCCGATCGGTGCTCCACGTATCGATGGTGTCGTCCTGCTTGGCATCGCTCAGACGCGTGCACTTTTCTCGGCGAGGGCCATCGAGGAGTATCCTGGAACACCCCGCGAAGGATAAGCGCACGGAATCGACAGAGGCACGGGGAACGGACGCCCGAGCGGTGGGCGAGGAGCATCCCGGAGCACCTCGCGAAGGATACGTGCACGGAACCGACAGAGGCACGGGGAACGGGCGCCCGAGCGGTGGGCGAGGGGCATCCCGGACCTCCTCGCGAAGGATACGTGCACGGAACCGACAGAGGCACGGGGAACGGGCGCCCGAGCGGTGGGCGAGGGGCATCCCGGACCTCCTCGCGAAGGATACGTGCACGGAACCGACAGAGGCACGGGGAACGGGCGCCCGAGCGGTGGGCGAGGGGCATCCCGGACCTCCTCGCGAAGGATACGTGCACGGAACCGACAGAGGCACGGGGAACGGACGTCCGAGCGGTGGGCGAGGAGCATCCCGGACCTCCTCGCGAAGGAGAAGTGCACGGAACCGACAGAGGCACGGGGAGGGAGGTCCGAGCGGTGGGCGAGGAGCATCCTGGAGCACCTCGCGAAGGATACGTGCACGGAACCGACAGAGGCACGGGGAACGGACGTCCGAGCGGTGGGCGAGGAGCATCCCGGAGCACCTCGCGAAGGATACGTGCACGGAACCGACAGAGGCATGGGGAACGGGCGCCCGAGCGGTGGGCGAGGAGCATCCTGGAGCACCTCGCGAAGGATACGTGCACGAAACCGACAGAGGCATGGGGAACGGACGTCCGAGCGAGGGGCGAGGCGCATCCTGGGGCACCTCGCGAAGTGGAGGTGCACGAGATCGAAGGAGGCACGGGGAACGGACGACCGAAAGATGGGCGAGCAGCATCCGCAGCCTCGAAATCGCGGAACGCCTGCTCCTCCTCCTCCTCCTCCTCCTCCTCCTCCTCCTCCTCCTCGGCATCGCAGCAGCACGCACTTTCCTCGACGCTGGCAGCAGCATCGCAGCATTGCGGAACGCCCCGCGAAACGTAGCTGCACGAAGTCGACAGAGGCACGGGAGACGGACATCCGACCGGTGGGCGAGGGGCATCCCGGAACGCTTCGCGAAGAATAGGTGCACGCGAAGTCGACAGAGGCACGGGAAACGGACGTCCGACCGGTGGGCGGGGAGCATTTTGGATTTCTTCGCGAAGGGCAAGTGCGCAAAATCGACAGATGCACGCGGGGCGAACGTCCGTGCGACGGGCGAGGGGCACCCTGGCACACCTCGCGAAACATAAGATAAGTGCACGAAATCGACGGAGACACGGGGCGCTGACGTCCGAGCGATCGGCGAGGGGCATCCTGGGACACCTCGCGGAGAAGAAGTGCACGAAATCGACGGAGACACGGGGCGCGGACGTCCGGGCGATCGGCGAGGGGCATCTTGGAGTACCTCGCGAAGAATCAGAGCGACATCGGCAGAGGCACGGGGAACCGTCCGAACTGTGGACGGGGAACACCCAGCGAAGAATAAATGCACGAAGTCGACAGGCACGGGAAACACACGGACGTCCGAGCGATGTGCGAGGAACATGTTGGAGCATTTCGCGAAGAACAAAGAAACAAAATCGACAGAGGCACGGGGCGAGGGCGTCTGAGCGATGGGCGAGGAGCATCCTGGGACACCTCGCGAAGATTAAGTGCGTCGACGGAGGCGCGGGATACGGACGCCCGAGCGGTAGGCGAGAAGCATCTGGGAACACCTCGCGAAACAACAGTGCGCGAAATCGACAGGGAGGAACGGGAAACGGACGTCCGAGCGATGGGCGAGGAGCATCCTGGAGCACCTCGCGAAGAAGAGTACACGACATCGACAGAGGCACGGAAAACGGGCGGCCGCGCGGGGGGCGAGGGGCATCTTGGAGCACCCCGCGAGAATGGCGGCGAGAGGCGCGGGGCGCCGACGTCCGAGCGATGGGCGCGGGGCATCCTGCGAAGAAGTCGACGGAGGCACGAGGCGCGGGCGACCGAGCGGTGGGCGAGGAGCATCCTGGACCACCTCGCGAAGAAGAAAAAGAAGAAGAAGAAGAAGAAGAAGAAGAAGAAGAAGAAGAAGAAGAAGCGCGCGAACTCGACGAAGGCGCGGGGCGAAGGGCATTTTGGCACGCCTCGCCAAGAATACTTGCACGATTTCGACGGAGGCACGGGGCGCGGGCGTCCGAGCGGCGGGCGAGGGGCATCCTGGAACACCTCGCGAAACACAAGTGCACGAAAAATCGGCAAGAGGCGCGGGGCACGGGCGTCCGGGCGGTGGGCGCGGGGCATCCCGGGCCACCTCGCGAGACAGAAGTGCACGGAGTCGACAGAGGCACGGGGAACGGACGTCCGAGCGGTGGGCGAGGAGCACATCGCGCAGAAGAAGTGCACGAAGTCGACAGAGGCGCGGGGCGCGGGGCTCCGCGCGGTGGGCGAGGAGCATCGTGGAACACTTCGCGAAGAATCAGCGCACGAAATCTGCAGAGGCGCGGGGCGCGGACGTCCAAGCGGTGGGAGCAGAGCATCCTGGAACCCCGAAGGAGAACTGCACGAAATCGACAAAGGCACGGGGCGCGGACGTCCGAGCGGTGGGCGAGAAGGAAGCATCCTAGAACACCTCGCGAAGAATAGGTGCACGAAATCGACAGAGGCACGGGGCCGCCGTTGGCGTTCAACATTGAGCGCCGCCGGCGACCCAGAATCCGCCGAAATTGAACGATCTGATGTTTCGAAAACAGCCGATCGTTGAAGGCTGGACGATCCCCTTAGTGTCAGAAACCACCGGCGGAGTCGGCACGACGCGAACCTGTCGTACGACCCGTGCACGGGGAGACATGAGCGGGGAAGAAGGCAGAAGGGTGGAACGACGTAGCGGGCGGCTCTCCGGGACTGTGCTGGCATCCCTTGCATCACGCCACAACGTGCAGTTTCCCTTGTCTCCCCAGGTCTCCTGCCAAATTGTATTGGTTTTTGCTTTTCGTCGTCGTCGTCGCCCTCCCTCATTCCCCGTGAATTGTCACGCTAATGAGTCGCACCGGGGTCCAAAGTGCATCTTGGGCCCCTGGCCCAACCGCCCTGCTTTTATAGGGCCGCACCTCTGTTCGTATGTCGGCGCCTCGCCTCGCCTCGCCACCACACTTTACGGGAAAATAGTAATTCAGCCCATACAGTGCAGGCCCATGCCAAGAAACACCCTGCTTACCTCCAGGGTGTCCTGGGTTTCTTGGGTTTCGATGGTTTTGCGATGGAGAGCGCGACGTTCCCACGCAAATAATCAATGGACGTCCTGGGAACTCAGGGTTTGGTTTCTTGTGGAAGGTATCTTGTGGACTGGCCTCCAACGTTACTCAGCCCATATCCAGCTGCCCCCAGGTAACGCCCACGACGGCCCCAAGAGGACCCTTGGATGGCCTGGAGAGGGCTATGGGACACCAGTGACCGAGGAAGCCGCCAAGATGGCCCCGAGGGCCCAAGACAACCCAAGAGGTGCCCAAGATGCTCCCAAAGAGCCGCAGCCATTTGTCCAGTGGAGGTGTCCAGTTTGATATCGTGTCTGATTCCTGTCTGAACAGCTCCCCGCCGCCATGTTCTGCGCCATGTTTCAGGATGGTGGGGCGGCTCTCGCCGAGCAAGGGACGGGGAAGGTGGCGCGCGCTGAGCCGGACGGGATCAGCTTGGCCCTCACGCGATGCCCAACCGAAGAGCGACTCCGTCGACGACGGCCAGGACGCCAACGCGCACGAGACGAGCCGGGGCGCCACCGCGATGCCGAAGGACGGCGACGAGCTGGCGTTCCTCGAGGCGGCGTCCCTCGCCGACCCGCGCCCTCGCCCCCCCAGGCGCCTCAGGTCCGCGGCGTACTGGGAGCAGAATGCCGCCGCAATCGCCGCCAAGTGGCCCGCGCGTTCGCCTTGGGAGCCGGGCGTGAGGCCGCGCCGCCCGTACCTCGACGAAGGTCATTGCCCAGCAGAGTACCCCCAACCCAGCGCGAAGTCCCCGAGCTGGCCAGTCGGCCACGCGCAGAGGTGGGGTGGGGGGGAGTGGGGAGGGCTTCTCAGAAGCAGCTTCCTTTAATGAGCCTCCTCCTCTCCTTCCGCCTCCTTGTGCGCACCGCCAGCCCAGGTTGGCTGGGCATCCCCGGACATGGTAACAACTCGGATGGAACCCGCACGCCCCCCAACCCGAAATCTTGGGCTTCGGGTTGAGTAAGTGAGGTAGTAGACCTCGGAGTTTTTGTTCGTCTTGGATTGAACGCGTATCGACGATCAGCACCCCCCAAGAAGGCTCAACAGCGCCAAATAGCGCCCCAGAGCGTCCGGTAGCGCCGACCAGCGCTAACAAAAATCCAGTCTGTAGCGCCAGGCGAGGAAGATGCACCGTGTCCGCCCTTGCGCGGGATCGGTTGCGCCTGTGGGTGCGATGTGGACCACCAGAAGCTTCTGTGAGCTGCTTTCTAAGGTTTCGAGAAGGGGATCGACTACATAATCGATCTGCCCCAACATGTTTTTCTCGTCGAATCTGCGGAGGAAAATAGCTCGAGGTCTCAGCATATCTACAACACACATCCGCGCATTCGTCGTACACCTTCGATGTGGGAGAAATCCATTCTTCGGGGGCAGACAGATTAGTTCTGTGGTCGATCCCCCACTCGAAGGTTGGAGCGGTCAGGCCGGCAGCCGCGAAGGGCACCGCCTCGGGCCGGCGGCGCCCGCGGCGCCCGCGGCGCCGGCGGCGGTGTGCACCGAGGGCGACGGCGCGGTGCGCAGCCCCGGGAGCTTGGCGGGCGCCATCTCGATGGCGCTTCGCCGCAAGGGGCGCGGGCCTCCCGCGCCGCCGGGGTCGCCCTCGGCGGCGCACGTGGCAGCGCCGAACGTGCGCGGCTGAGCTCGAGCAGACGTCGGCGGTGAGTCCAGGGGGAGGAGGAGGAGGAGGTGGAGGAGGAGGTGGAGGTGGAGGAGGAGGAGGTGGAGGAGGAGGAGGAGGAGGAGGAGGGGGAGGAGGAGGAGGAGGAGGGAGGAGGAGGAGGAGGAGGAGGAGGAGGAGAGGAGGAGGAGGAGGAGCAGGAGGAGGAGGAGGAGGAGGGGGAGGGGGGGGGAGGGGGGGGGGGGAGAGGGGGGGGAGGGGGAGGGGGAGGGGGAGGAGGAAGAGGAGAAGGAGGAGGAGGAGGAGGAGGAGGAGGAGGAGGCGGAGGAGGAGGAGGAGGAGGAGGAGGAGGAGGAGGAGGAGCGGAGGAGGGGGGGGAGGATGAGGAGGAGGAGGAGGAGGAGGAGGAGAAACACCACATTAGCACAAACTGTCGATGGCTCGCGCGGGTTTCTCGGATCTGCGCCGGGCCGCCCGGGCGGCGCCTCCAGCGCCGCCTCCTGGCGCGCTTCGCTTTTCAGGGAGGGGGCCAAGCGCCGATCCAAGAGAGTCCTCGGAACGCGACCCAGCGGCAGTGGATCTGGTCATATTCTGGCGGCGTGCCTTTGGGCGTCCCAGTCCAGGGCGAGGCCGTGCACCTCGTGTCATCTATGCCCTCATCTGGGCCGGCTGCGGCCCAGCCGATCTCACAGGCCCAGGGCCGACGGGCCAAAAGGATTGTCGCAGCACCCAGAATCTGCGGAGCCGTCGCGGACGTGGTCCTGGGGTAATCCTGGCACGATGTATCAATGATCAGGGGGACCCATAGGGGGGGAATGGGCATAGGGGTGATGCATCGACTACCAATCGCCCAGGAACGTGCGGATTCACTGTCGGGGGCCTATCGCCGATCTATCGGCGATGTATCGCTAGTCGAACGTTTCTGGCTGAGACCGCCCTGTTTTAGCACATCGGGTTTCTGTCCAACATTTCCGTGCGAATCCCATCGGGGCTTCATCTTGGAGCCGTCTTGGAGGCCTCTTGTGCCGTTTTGGAGGCCTCCGTGGCCGTCTCGGGGCCCTCTTGGGCCTTTTGGGGGGTCCCTTGGGGCCGTTTTGGGGAGATCTTGGGGGCCTCTCGGGCCGCCTTGGGGCGTCGGAGGTTTCGGAGCCTTTTTGGGCTGTCTTAGGGGCCATCTTGGGCGTCTCCGGGTAATGTTTGGGCGTTTCGGTGCTTTCGTGTACCGTCTCGGGGGCCTCTTGAGGCCCTCTCGATCTGTCTTGGGGCCCGTCTTGGGCCCGAAGCAGTCGCACGACAAACCGCGCGAAGCCCAGGAAAACCGCGGCAAACCCCACGAGATTTGGCAATTTGGGGTCAGGTCAGACCATTCGAGGGCAGCACGTTGCAACAGTTGCAATGTGGCTGCAACCCCACTTGCAAGGCACCTGCAGCTGAACGTCCGCCTGGCTGCTCCAATATGGGTCCGCGGTACATTCAGATTTGTATCAGTTGTAGAAGAGACCAGTTAATGACTCCTCAGAAGTGGGGACGGCTCAAGGGATTGGGCAAGAGACCAGAGGACACGCCCAGTCCGTGCCTCGCGGCACGGCGGCGGATTTCTGCGGAAATGGATCGGTGGAAAGCTTCTAGCCTTGCCAAGATAGCCCACGCAGCGCGTTCTTAACTAGCGCTGTACTACGAGCTATAGGTCTGGGATATTCGGCAACATAGTGGCCTTCGGCGTTCAAGCTTACCGAATGTATTCTAAGCGTCACAAATTTAATTTATACACCTGTGCGAATCAGGCCAAACCCCCCGAGATGCATGGAATGCCCGTGACGAATCGAGCATAGGAGACATTGTCAAAGTGGCAGAGTCGTGCCACCCCAACTATGTACACATGACTGTACTTCAAAAGCGTCGCCTCGACACGGTTGGTGTTAGCTGAGCGCCAAAACAAGTCGGAGCGAAAATTTGATTTCAAGTTCACACCATCATCCACATCGTCATCGTCATCACCGCAATTACCCCAACTAAGCAGCACTACATACTGATGTTTTCTTGCGGCACAGATCATACCTTGTACAATTCATAATTTGCGTTTCCAGGTTATGTATTTCACCGCATACTCGATATTGTTTTAAAGGGGTGTACATGTATTCGTTTCTTTCACGTGTTCTTAAGATCGGATGGCTTGGGTCGTGTCATCTGTGCCCTCCTCTCGGTCGGCTGCGGCCCTGGCGGCACCACGGGCCCGAACGACTGTCGCAGCACCGCGAATATGCGGAGCCGTCGCGGACGTGGTCCTGGGGTAATTCTGGCACGACGGCTCAATGATCAGGGGGAGCCACAGGGGGGGATGGGCATAGGGTGGGATGCATCGACCCCCAATCGCCAATTGATCGCCGATGAGGGGCCCGATGGCCCCACCCCGCCCAGCAACGTGCGGAGTCGCTATCGGGGGCTTAATGTCGATCTATCGGCGTTGTGTCGCCGATCTCAGGTCGACGTGTCCCCCCCCCCAATATGCCAGCCCCCCCGCCTATCGTTGCCCCTCAATTAACGACGCCGCCTGCCTCGCGCGCCAGGCGCACGGCGCGCATGGTTGCCCCTGGAGATTGTCGGATGAAAGGATTCGGGATGACCCGAAGGTTTTGTGCCAACCACTCCACTGAACCTGCTGCACTGCACGACTTGGTTCCTTGTGGAAGGTTTCTTGTAGTTTGGCCTCCATCATGTTGGGCATAGTCCCGATGTGCAAACGATGTGCCGTCCAGGCACGGTGCGCGGCCCAGGCGCGGCTCGTATTTTTTGCAGCACGATTCAAGGCTACGATATGCCAGAGGTTCGGCGCCTCACGCGTTAGGACGTGAGGCTGTGGTTCTTGCCGCTGTGTTGGGTTTGGTGCCGTCTAGGCACGGTGCCGTTTAGGCACAGTTAGGGGGCCACATGCGAACCCTACCCTTACCCCCCACGATTTTTGAGGAGGAGGGTGGGGTTCACTTCGCTCGGGAGTTCCCGAACGAAGTGAACCCCACCCCACCCCCCTGAGAAATCGTGGGGGATAGGGGTAGGGATCGCATGTGCCCCCCTAATATGGTTCCCGCCCGCCCAGTCGGATATCCAGCTGCCTGCGGCAGGTTTCCGCCACCGTGCCAGGGCAGTATTCGGTGTGGCAGCGCGTCGAGTGGCGCCCAGAAGGCTGCAAGGGGAGACCAATGTCAGGAAGCACCTTGCTTGCCTCCAGGCTATGTACGCAGCTCCCCGCTCCCTGATTCGATAGCGTGTAACACGATTGTTGCTGTGGTTGGAAATCCAGGTTGGTTATGACACGCGTCCGCTGATATAAAAACAGATCAGCGCGATGGGAAGGGATGGGAAGGGGGGACAAAGAAGGTACCCTGGGCTTCTTGGATTTTGATGGTTTTGCTATGGAAAGCGTGACGTTCCCACAACAACAATCAGTGTGCGTCCTGCGGTCTCAGGGTTGGGTTTCTTGTGGTAGGTTTCTTGTGAACTGGCCCCCCACTGTAATTAGTGATACTGTCTTGAGGGGCTCTCGTGGGGCCGACCTGCACCTTCTTGAAGCCTTCCGTCGGGTCCTATAGGGGCGGTCGTAAAAAGGGGACAGGGGAAGCGACAGGGGAAGAAAGCCAGAGGGAAGGCGACAGGGGAAGCGAAAGGGGGGCCAGCTGCAGCTGAACCAGCGAAGAAACCAGCTGGAGCCCTGCCCATCGACGGCACGACTGGCAAAGAGGGCGACGACGAGGGCCCCCCCTTGCAAGGTGCTGCAGACGGCCGACCACGACGAGACGATCTAGAGGCATACCAGCGAGATCCCCGCAGCAGCGAGGATGACCTTCGCGATTGGGCGCAAGGGCTACGCGTTGGAGACGAAGACAGCCCCGAAGATCCAGGTCGCGCTGAACAAGCGCGTCTTCCATGTCGCGAACATGAACCTGGATGGTTTCGCATTGGCGCAGCAATCGCATTTAGATCGGCTGGCCGAGAAGAGCGCCAATGCTCGGCAGGGTCTCGGCCGCCTGCGCGACGACGCAGTTGCCGCCTTCGACGCTGCGGCGGCGGCCAAGACGAACGCGGGCAGTATCAACGTTGAGCCCTGCGCCCCGGAACCGCAGGAGTCGCGAGGCTCTGGCAGAAAGAAGCCTGCCGACACAAACAAACAGCCATTGGGCTTTTCTTGCGGCCGTCCTCAGTTCAAGGGCTCGATCGAGCTCCCCCACTGATTCCCTGACGAGTTTCCGGGGATTTCCCGGCCGCGGCTATGCCCAACAGCACGTCTAACTGCCTGCGTCTCCCAGCCTCTCTGACAGGGTTTTTTCTTTTCACAACATATAAATATAGCCGCGCGGATCATTGATCTAACGCCTATCTTTATCAGGGTTTGACTGCTAGATATGCATGAGATTCGGGCCCAGATTGGCGCCCGACGCTCTGGAGTACCCTCGCCATCCCCTCTCAAATCCCCATCCGTGTCCTCATGTCCCCCCCCCCCCCCCCCATCGCAATCCCCATCCTATTCTTAACTGTCATCATAGATTCAAGATTCAAGGCTCGGTCAGTGACTGAAGTGCCTGAAGCCAGCAAGTTGATCTAAGGTGGGGCCGAAGCTCGCCCTCGACGCGCCCCCACATGCGGCTGCCGAGGCGAAGGCCTTGCTCGAGGGCGACGGGAGAGTTGTCGGCACGGCGGGCTCAGTGAGGGCGTTCAGCGCATTGAGCTCTATTTTGAAGTCGCAGTTCCCTGCGGAGCATTCGGAGTGCGCCGACCTCGCCTCGGACGAAGAACGGCGCTCTCGGCTCGCCAGCTTCATGCTGGGCCCAGCGACGGGCGGGGGCGCGTGCAAGAGCGCGGTTTCCATCGAGTCGGCCTCTTCCGAGAAGATGAAGAACATCGGGTGGGCCTTGGGGGCCCGCGTTGGCCCGCCATGCCCGGGCAGCCCTGAGCGCGCCAAGTGGGCTGCGCAGGGTTGCGTCAGCAAGCCCCGCCGCCAGCCGAAGCTAGCGGAGAAAAGGCGTGCTCGAGCACGAGGTCACCTTGTCAGGGGAGGAGCACCGTCGAGCCAGGGGCACGACGGCAGAGGCCATCGTCGAGGCGAAGCCCGCCGCGGCTGAGGGGGCGCAGGTGGCCGAGCCCACGCGAGGACCCGCAGCCAAGAGAGGCCACCGCCATGGGCCTCCAGGGCGTCGGGGAGGCCAGCCAGCCGCGATCGCGGACGCCGATCTTACTCCAGGTGGTAAGGCTTTCACGGTTTCATAGACCACGTTTGAGGACCAGTGCATCAAGACCAAGCAGCAGGCCGACAGGATGCAGCTGGAGCTCAACGACGTTTAGATGGTGGAGAACACGATGCAAAACAAGGCGCGGCCGGCGACCGCCCTCGAGTGCCCCCAGGATCAGACCGCGACGCAGAATGACGAGGCGCAACGGATGTTTGAGGAGTTCGTGTATGCCGAGGCCTACGGCCTCGAGCCCAACGGGAAGCGCGACGAGGGCGCGGGGGCTCTCATGGACACTGCGACTACCGTCGAGCAGAGCTACCAGCACTGCAAGAAGACGGTGCTGGCCGACTTCGCACGATGGTCTAGAGAGTTGGTTGGTTCTGGATGGCAAGCTGAAGTTCGGGGTGTGCGAATGCTTGTCGTCATTCATGCTTAAGAGCACGCCGTGGGCATGCCTGTGGGGGCCGTTTCTAGCTGCACGGGCGCGGCCAAGACAGTGGGACCAATGACAGGTCCATCATCGTGCTCATCATTCGTGCATCTGTCCATCCAGAGCATCGCCTCAGATGGTCGGGTCGAAAGCCTGACCTCTACCAGTAAAGGTCGAAGTGATGGCTTGGCCTCGCGGGCCCAATCCTACCCCACGAATGTTCTTCGTTAAAAAAGCCGGCAACACATTGCCCTGTTGGTATCGTGGCCACTGTTCTCTGCAGTATGGTGGCCAGTAGTTATCAGCACAACGAGCATGGAAGTCGCAAGCCCCGCCTGCTAGCAGGCCTATATCTCGACGTGCCACGCGACGCTGTCGAGCGCGACCCTCCAGGTGCCCTTGCTGCGCTGGCCCCAGAGGAAGCCCTCCCGCTGATGTTCGCTCGTTCGCCCAGCAGAGGTTCATGCAAGGCAAGTTGACAGCAGGAGAGAGTTTAGGCCATGTCAGCAGCGGTTCGGCCAGCAGCAGCGGCGATGGCAGCAATGGAATTAGCCACCGTGGCCAGATGATGAGGATGGAAACACATGCTGATGCGGTTGATCTATCTGAGAGCGACGTTGTCTATTGGGATAAAGAACGACAGTGCGCATGCAGTTGCCCAGCGTGCTTCGCGCGCCACTCCGAGGTAAACGAACGCTCGACCGATGCGGGCCACTGCTCCGCAGCCAAATTGTTGAACATCGATGGGCGCCAAGATTGCGCAACCACTCGCACTGAATGGCGCGCGCGAGTGGGCGTTGCCAGCGCGCGAGATATGATTCGCACGTGTGTGGGGGGGGGGGGGGGGGTCGGCCCCATGCAGCTCCGAAGACAAACTGTCGTTGCTGCATTGGAGTGCGCTCGGGCATCCTCGAATGTGGCGGCGTTGGTTATATGGCTTTTGGGCAGCAGCAGGCTTGTCAATGTGAGTGTCGCTGTCGTCGCACGTACGACCGTGCGTTCCAGGTTTTCGCTTGGGCCGCGATGGCCCACGTGTCTGGGAGATGGCCAACCGCAAGGAGCGATGGCGCGCCGTTCGCAGCTAGCCATCGGACTGGGGACCCAGCGCGGGCCCAGCGCACTGGCAGGCTTCGCGTGCGAGGTCTCGTTTGCCAGGTGCGAGGTGATTGGGAGTGGTTTTGCCGAGTGGATGAGCTGACCTCCTGGCGCAGCGCATTTGGCACCGCAAACGTATGTTGGCAGTGCGACGCAACTGGCGCCAAATTTCTCGATGCGCCCTTGAATGCGCCATGGAGGTCCACTTGCATGAACCGCGCACGGTGGTTGGAACGGCAATTGTCTAGGAACTTGCGCGCGGCGGGGCTGTTTGCCCTGCCTGGGTTTTGGCGAATGCGTCGTTGTGTATTGGATGCGCACGGTGGACTTGGGCATGGCTCGGTACCTCCTGGGCAACATTTTCTTTGAGCTTCTAATGTTCATGGGGGGGCGCCATTAAATCAAGGACCTGATATGTGACAGCTTCTGTTGTTGATCAAACAAACGCCAAACTAACTCGATTGCAAAAGCTTCCCTTTCCATGGACTGACGCTTGGCATGGTTGAAAGAAGCGCTGCGGATCCATGCTTATGCACGAAAGCAGTACCACCACGTTATGCTGTGCCCTGTGTGCGACGACTGCTGGAGCAGTATTTTCCCCCCAGGGGCCATAGGGAGACAACTCGGGTGAATTGCTTGCGTTGGTTGAATCATATCTGGTGGCCTTCGGCTCATCCCGCCACCGCGTTTGGGTTGTGAGTCAGACGTCTTTGGGGTGTTCGTTGGGATCTCATGGGGGGTCTTTCGGGGGCCTCTTCGATACACGTTTGGGACTTTTGGGGGACCGTGCTGGGGCCTCAGAGCAGCCTGTCTTGGGTCTCTTCGGGGCCTCTTGTGGCCCCTTGGGGGCGTATGTTGGGTCTTCTCTTTGGGCCTCTTAGAAGCCTCTTAGGGCGTGCTGGGGTCGCGTTGCGGCCGATGGCCCGACATTTCCGTGCGAATCCCATCGGGGCTTCATCTTGGAGCCGTCTTGGAGGCCTCTTGTGCCGTTTTGGAGGCCTCCGTGGCCGTCTCGGGGCCCTCTTGGGCCTTTTGGGGGGTCCCTTGGGGCCGTTTTGGGGAGATCTTGGGGGCCTCTCGGGCCGCCTTGGGGCGTCGGAGGTTTCGGAGCCTTTTTGGGCTGTCTTAGGGGCCATCTTGGGCGTCTCCGGGTAATGTTTGGGCGTTTCGGTGCTTTCGTGTACCGTCTCGGGGGCCTCTTGAGGCCCTCTCGATCTGTCTTGGGGCCCGTCTTGGGCCCGAAGCAGTCGCACGACAAACCGCGCGAAGCCCAGGAAAACCGCGGCAAACCCCACGAGATTTGGCAATTTGGGGCCAGGTCGGACCATTCGAGGGCAGCACGTTGCAACAGTTGCAATGTGGCTGCAACCCCACTTGCAAGGCACCTGCAGCTGAACGTCCGCCTGGCTGCTCCAATATGGGTCCGCGGTACATTCAGATTTGTATCAGTTGTAGAAGAGGCCAGTTAATGACTCCTCAGAAGTGGGGACGGCTCAAGGGATTGGGCAAGAGACCAGAGGACACGCCCAGTCCGTGCCTCGCGGCACGGCGGCGGATTTCTGCGGAAATGGATCGGTGGAAAGCTTCTAGCCTTGCCAAGATAGCCCACGCAGCGCGTTCTTAACTAGCGCTGTACTACGAGCTATAGGTCTGGGATATTCGGCAACATAGTGGCCTTCGGCGTTCAAGCTTACCGAATGTATTCTAAGCGTCACAAATTTAATTTATACACCTGTGCGAATCAGGCCAAACCCCCCGAGATGCATGGAATGCCCGTGACGAATCGAGCATAGGAGACATTGTCAAAGTGGCAGAGTCGTGCCACCCCAACTATGTACACATGACTGTACTTCAAAAGCGTCGCCTCGACACGGTTGGTGTTAGCTGAGCGCCAAAACAAGTCGGAGCGAAAATTTGATTTCAAGTTCACACCATCATCCACATCGTCATCGTCATCACCGCAATTACCCCAACTAAGCAGCACTACATACTGATGTTTTCTTGCGGCACAGATCATACCTTGTACAATTCATAATTTGCGTTTCCAGGTTATGTATTTCACCGCATACTCGATATTGTTTTAAGGGGTGTACATGTATTCGTTTCTTTCACGTGTTCTTAAGATCGGATGGCTTGGGTCGTGTCACCTGTGCCCTCCTCTCGGTCGGCTGCGGCCCTGGCGGCACCACGGGCCCGAACGACTGTCGCAGCACCGCGAATATGCGGAGCCGTCGCGGACGTGGTCATGGGGTAATTCTGGCACGACGGCTCAATGATCAGGGGGAGCCACAGGGGGGGATGGGCATAGGGTGGGATGCATCGACCCCCAATCGCCAATTGATCGCCGATAAGGGGCCCGATGGCCCCACCCCGCCCAGCAACGTGCGGAGTCGCTATCGGGGGCTTAATGTCGATCTATCGGCGTTGTGTCGCCGATCTCAGGTCGACGTGTCCCCCCCCCAATATGCCAGCCCCCCCGCCTATCGTTGCCCCTCAATTGACGACGCCGCCTGCCTCGCGCGCCAGGCGCACGGCGCGCATGGTTGCCCCTGGAGATTGTCGGATGAAAGGATTCGGGATGACCCGAAGGTTTTGTGCCAACCACTCCACTGAACCTGCTGCACTGCACGACTTGGTTCCTTGTGGAAGGTTTCTTGTAGTTTGGCCTCCATCATGTTGGGCATAGTCCCGATGTGCAAACGATGTGCCGTCCAGGCACGGTGCGCGGCCCAGGCGCGGCTCGTATTTTTTGCAGCACGATTCAAGGCTACGATATGCCAGAGGTTCGGCGCCTCACGCGTTAGGACGTGAGGCTGTGGTTCTTGCCGCTGTGTTGGGTTTGGTGCCGTCTAGGCACGGTGCCGTTTAGGCACAGTTAGGGGGCCACATGCGAACCCTACCCTTACCCCCCACGATTTTTGAGGAGGAGGGTGGGGTTCACTTCGCTCGGGAGTTCCCGAACGAAGTGAACCCCACCCCACCCCCCTGAGAAATCGTGGGGGATAGGGGTAGGGATCGCATGTGCCCCCCTAATATGGTTCCCGCCCGCCCAGTCGGATATCCAGCTGCCTGCGGCAGGTTTCCGCCACCGTGCCAGGGCAGTATTCGGTGTGGCAGCGCGTCGAGTGGCGCCCAGAAGGCTGCAAGGGGAGACCAATGTCAGGAAGCACCTTGCTTGCCTCCAGGCTATGTACGCAGCTCCCCGCTCCCTGATTCGATAGCGTGTAACACGATTGTTGCTGTGGTTGGAAATCCAGGTTGGTTATGACACGCGTCCGCTGATATAAAAACAGATCAGCGCGATGGGAAGGGATGGGAAGGGGGGACAAAGAAGGTACCCTGGGCTTCTTGGATTTTGATGGTTTTGCTATGGAAAGCGTGACGTTCCCACAACAACAATCAGTGTGCGTCCTGCGGTCTCAGGGTTGGGTTTCTTGTGGTAGGTTTCTTGTGAACTGGCCCCCCACTGTAATTAGTGATACTGTCTTGAGGGGCTCTCGTGGGGCCGACCTGCACCTTCTTGAAGCCTTCGTCGGGTCCTATAGGGGCGGTCGTGGGCCCCACTTGGGACCCTCTCGTGCCGTTTCGGGGTGCTCTCAGGCCGTCTGGGTGCCGTCTTGGGCAGCCTTGGGCCCCTCTCGGCCATCTGGGGAATCCTTGGGTGCCGTCTTGGGGGTCTCGGGGCCTCTTCGGGCCATGTTGGAGTCCTCTTGGGGCTGTCTTGGGCTGTCTTGGCCATCCTGGGTCTCTCTCATCTCTGTACTTGGGCCTTCACGGGACGCCTTCGGGCTCTCTTCTTGTGCCGAAAGTTCAGCGAGTGCCCTCCAAGAACATCAGACATCCTCATGGTGTTGAGTGATTTCGGGATTCCTGGGGGGTCTCTTGGCCTCCTCTTTGGTGTGTGGGAGCCTCTTGGGGTCCTTTGTGCCGTCTTATGGGGTCTTCTTGGGAGCTGTTGGAAGGAATCAATGTTGGGACATCTTGGCGGCCTTGGTCATTGTTTCGTGGCCGTCTTGGAAACCCTGCTGGAGAGCCTTGGATAATTAACTTTAAGGGTAGCTCTTTGGGAGATGTTATATAGGATCGGGAGTATAGCTCGCGCGCCGTTGCCTTTGGTTCAAGGCACGCGCGCCCTATTTGCCCGGACGCTGCTTGTGTTCGTCACGTGCTAGAAAGATCACTACATCGATCTTATCTTATCTTATCCGTCCATTTCTCTTACTGAACCACCTCAGTACGATACCGGACGCTATTTGCCATCCGCTTCCCATGGAATCGGATGCTAATTGACTTACCATACTCACTTCAGACTTGGTAGCGGAGCTGGCCGCACTCTCGTGTGGTCAGCTCTTGCTCTTCTTATCCTCACACTATCCGGCACGATCTTCGTGACCAACTACCACCCTGCGCCACCACTCCAACTACATTTACGAGGATCAATTCAAGAGCAAGGAGCAACACGATATGTACGACGTCTAGACAACAACATTGGTACCATATACGCTTCATCACTGCGTTACTACCAACCGCTCGGTAACGAGCCAAAAGCGCAGTACTTGAAGCAGAGGCGGGGAGACCCGCAAGATAAAGCGCCTCGAAGACTTGACAAGGCGCTACCCCAGCGCGGCAACGCGCCGGATAACCACCCATATCTTCACAGCCTTGGACTGGTTATCTTCGCCATCGTATGGTTTGCGCTGGGGGCGGCAATCGGACACATGCGCCGAGGAGATAATAGCACAGATGGGCAAACACATGGCCCACACTGGGACCCTCAAGGCAACGTACCTTTTCGCGAATTACGTTTATGAGGTCAACGCGCGGCTAAGCGTCACAAGCGGACGCATGACGCCACAAGCCCAAGCAGCCGCCATACAACGCTGCCTGGGTGGCCTAGCGAGGACACTCGCCATGAGGGTACCACCTGACATTATAAATTATGGTGCGGACATCGATGGTGTCCACACCGACCCAGTAACATACATTATGTTCCTCTTAAGCATGAAGTTCGAACGCTTGGAAGATGAGCGCCAGCTAACTTCAGGCACACAGCTCATCGACTTTCATGTGCTTCACGGAGAACGAACCGATGTAACTCTCACTCGGTTCGAAATGGCCCGTCTCGAGGCACAGTCGGTGGGGTTTGACCTTCCCAACTTCCAACTGCTTACTACTATCCTATTCCGCGCTCTAGGCGTCGGCAACCAGAGAGCCATGCAACTCTTGCAGCCACTCAACCACCAAATGCCCCGAACACAACAACAATATGATGAGTTGCTCGAGAGGATGCGCTCGATAGGCCATTTTTCAGAACGGTCTCCTGGCAACATAGGGTCAGTGTTTGGAAGAGGAAGAGGAACTGGTAGTGGAAACTTTTACACTACCTTAACCACCGAAGCTCAGCCTGGCAACGGGCCCTCAAGCATATGGGCCGACGATCCTGGTGAGTCTACTGCCCTACTAACAGGGGATCGATCACAACCAAGCTGGGCAACCAGCCCCCCTCCTAGAGAACCTCAACCACACCGTTCTTTGTGGGGTGAAGCAAACCCCCTAAACGACGGTGTATCCACCTACCTGGGAGACGACGATTTCGACTCCGGCACCGACACCTATACCATATCATCAGACGGTGTTGAACCTTTAGACTGGTCAGATATCATGCATATGGGAGATGACAATCAGCGTGCCGAACACCTGTTCTGGTTATTACAACAGGCAAAACGGAGGTGGAGGAGGTTCACACGAAAGCCGGTGCGTCGTGTTAGGAGGAGGATACGGAGGAGCTTCAAAGGAAAAGGTAAAGGCAAACGGGGTCGCCGTAGGTTGAAT
Organism: Prorocentrum cordatum; assembly: GCA_963575745.1. NCBI lineage: Eukaryota > Dinophyceae > Prorocentrales > Prorocentraceae > Prorocentrum > Prorocentrum cordatum. Next base: position 369,754 of record CAUYUJ010014550.1, read on the forward strand.
GGACGAGGCATCGCGGCCTTCCTCCAGAGGCTCTCAGATGGCCAGTATGGTGAGATATTTTTCGGGGGAAAAGGCCGTGGTAAAGGCCGTGGAGATACCTCAGGCAAAGGCAAAGGTAGGCGGGGAAACCCGCGAGGTAGAGACGGCCAGATCCTAAAGTACCATGAGTGTGACAGTACCGATCATTTTGTAAAAGATCGTCCAGCGAAGGGAAATGGAAAGGGCAGATCGACCGAAGTCCATTTCGGCTCAAGTGAACCAGTTATTGAATATCTGAGCCTCCAAGATTTTTAGGCCATGGAACAGATAGTTTACACTTGGGTCAGCTGCATGGACAACTTGGATGAGCTCGAGGCGTACGGCCACGGACTGTACGCGTACTACCTCGAGTACCTCCGCAGGTTCGTTGTCGGTAAGAACGAGCTTACGCCTGCGGAACATGGAACGCTGGGAAACCAGCCTTTATCCTTCTTTGACTGGATGTTCGGCAACCCAGGCAACACCATGGCCTACGAGAGCAGTGACGAAGATGATACAGTTCAAGCCTCGCCTTCGGAGGTTGATCGCAACCTTCAACCTCGACCCGACCTTATGCCTGGAAACAGGCCTACTCCTGTATATCCTCCAAACTATGCTGATCTGATGGAGCTAGAGTCTCAAGCGTTCGTGACGGGCGTGCCAGGGGACCCATTTATACCACCTGGCTCGCTTGCCCCAGGCGAGTACGGACCGCGCGCGCTACTGCAGACCCTCATGAAGATGCACGCTGTATTGGTCGTAGCATATCCCGAGAGTCAAGAGAGTGTCGAAGCTGGCCACATGATGCTACAAGACACTGATGCCTGTGGCGACTCGGAGTTAGTGCTGGCGGCCTTCAATCTTATTGATAGCGTGCACCTTGAGGACGTGCAGCGGCATGTGTGGTATTCCAGAGGGAGGTGGCGCCAAGCCCTTGAAAGGGCCACCTCCATGCGTGGGCAGGCTTTCCCTCCGCCAGGATGGGGTCTCCAGGCGGCGGGATTACAGCCTAACCATACGGCCATGCGGAATATTGTCGGGCAGCCTGCGCTCGGTAACGAGCCTGAGCCGACTACCGTACCGCCTACGCCGGGACAGCCAAGCGATGCTCAGACGCTGGCACCGCAGGGAAACCTGCCCGTCCCGGCTGGACCGATGACCGTTGTCATCGGCAGCCCTATGTCAGAAGATGAAGAGGATGATGGATGTGGGATGTGCGAGGACGAGACCATAATCCTTATGATGGAGGTCAATGGTGAAGACGAGGAGGTGGATTTCAGTCCCGACATACTTGATGCACCACCACCGGCACAAGAGCCAATTGTGCCGGGCTCCAGACAGCAGGGAGACCTGCCCGCTCAAGATGCACCGCCTGCGGCCCAGCCGGAACCTCTGCCGATTCCTGCTCAGGCTGCGTCAGCGGCTTCATCTGATGAGCATGCCAGGAGGTCTCGCTCTCATCCACGCCTCAGGGAAGAACCTCATCCGCAAGCACGGCTCCCCCGCGAATGGAGGCAAGCAGGCTCAAAGGAGCATGCCGCTCGGCGGGGGGGTCAAATGCTCGCCTACAATGACCCTCGGCGTCAGAAGGGTGAACATTCTGCTTTCGGACAAGGCAACCCAGCCTACAGAGATGCCCAAGGCAAGTCCATGCGAGGTGGCTACCAGCTCGCGACGAATATTCGTCGTCCTGAAATAGAGGAAGTACGGACGCAGCTGCGACATGTCATTGCAGCACGCGAACTATACAGACCCAGCGCGGTTTGTGGGCCGTGCTCAGAGCCATTTCAGGAGCATAGGCCTGGGTGCCCTGTGGGGCTCAATGAGAGCTTGAGCCCGAATAGAGGCCGCACTCCTGCCAAGGAGGGTCATCCACCGTTGGTTCCGATGACTCAAGCAGAGATCGACGAGATCAACCGACGTCTCGGAACCACGGCCCATAGGAGACCTGTGGCCGAGGAGGTTCAGCCTCCGAGAGGACTGGTGCCTATGGCCCAGGAAGAAAAAGACGCGCTCTATCGCCTTCCTGGAATGCGAGGAAACTCGCCCGGCGTCTCCAGTCAGGCTCAACAGCCAGAAATGATGAATGACGATGAACAGAGGGCCCAGCGAGCCGCAGCAGATGCGGAGCGCAAACGAATAGCAGAGGAACGCACCCGCGAGGCAACTCGCCAAATGCTGCTGGAGTCCCAAAAGATCTATATGAAGGGGACAAAGAAGCCCCCGCTCCAACCGAAGGCCAAGAGCGAAACACCGGCACCTAGGACGCCTTCGGGGGAGAGACCGAAAACGTCAGCTCGCTCTGAGGAGCTTGGGTTAGATGTGCAGATGGAGATGCCTCGTTCTAAAACGCCGAGATCACCGACTAGAGCAACTCCGGCACAGAGACCCGACCTTAGGCAACAACCTCAGGACTCTGTGGAGGTTCGTAGACGCCCACTTAGCCGTAGCGGATCTATCGCCGGCAAGGCCAAGGCTTTCGAGCGTGCATGGTTTACTCCTACGCCGGCCGCCTGCGGCGGCACGCTCCAAGAGGTCCGAGGAAGATGCTCTGTCTAGGGGTGCCTGGGTGCCTAAGATCAGGGGCAGCGCCAGCCGAGGCAGCCGAGAAGCGCCGCGGGGAAACCCGCCAGGCGCTGCAACTGCAGCTTCCTCCTCCTCAGGAGCCGCAGCCTCTTCGGTGACAGAGGCTCCTTTGCGGGGGAACCTGCCCGAGGATAAGTTGCACCACCCAGGGGGCACGTTTTTCACTAGCGGGAGTCAGGCCTTGATCAATGACAGACGTGCCCTGCGGAAGCTTCCACCGATACGTTCGGTGGATGAAGCATTCATGGAGAACTGCAGGCAGAAAGGTATTGTCCCGAGACATAACCATACACTCAAGCAGCTTAGTAAACGCCTTAGCAGGATTTGCAGACACTCACCTGACAAACCACACAATGCCGCGTGGAGCCTTGAGACATCCGATGATCATGATGGATGGTCAATCTCGACGAGCTCGCACGCGAGTTTCCGTGGCACAACGGACGTACGAGACAGGACGGGCATAACCCTAGGCTGGATGAGGCCAAGATCATCGCCGATACCTTCTACGGCAGAACGGTTGACCAGATGGCTGCTATCATGATGGCGATCGTTCGCGTCCGCGAGCCGGACGGTGAGGAGAAGCAATGTCTCCAGTTCAAGGTCTTGGCACGGGATTCTGGCAAATCCGACATATTCATCCGTGCCTCGCAAGGGCACTCGTGGACGCTCAAGGCCCCTTGGTCGTTGTACAAGTACATTGTACTACACGACAACCCTGCCGGGATACCGGCCCCATATCCCGAGGTTGCCACGCATGGCACACGATGGGCAGCCTTTGAAGACATTATGTGGTATGGCCTCTCTTGTCGCCAAGACCACAACACTCAGAAGAGAGGGTCAGGCCGATCACACATCCACTTTGCACCGACGCTTCGTCGTCGCGGCGTGGAGAGTGGATGGGGCCCCGAGTCCGAGATCGTCATCTTTGTGGACTGGCATCGTGCCCTGAAGGACGGAATCAAATTTTGCCGGTCCGACAGTGGAGTTCTCTTATCTGAAGGAAAAGACGGTATCATTGAGCTGTATTATATTTCACACGTGGAAGACCTCTCTCCACGGGTAAACAATGGCGTAACCCAGAATATTTGGGCAATCGCCTTGCACGCGTTTCCACCGCCATAATGACGGCCCCGAACAGGTGGACTAATGTGGGCAGTGCTAGTGTCAAGTACCAGTGGTCTCGTGACCGAGAGGTTGATGATCCTCATACGGCTCATGGTCACAGAGAAGTTGGGGACCATTACAGCCCAACCGTGCTGGGAAACCAGCCCGAAACCCACTAAATCCTTATGATCAATGAGAGTGAGGCAGGAAGCGCGGCTCCAAGCCGTGCTCCAAACCAAGGGCCTAGTGCCATATCTTGGCAGGTCCTTAGCACCTCAGATCTGGACCAGATCGCGGCCGCTCTAAATCCTGAGCAGGTGGAACAGCTGGCGGACAGACTGTGCCAGCAAGACCCCTGGGCCGCTGTCCAGGGAGCCATGTCCGCCATGGTGACGCGTAACCGTCAGGCCATGCAGGGAAACCTGCCCGTCAATGGACTCAGAAATGATATGCCCGAACCGCAGGGAGACCCGCAGACGTTCGGCCGCATCTTCGGAGAGCCTGCTCGATTTGAGCAGATGCCAGGGAGCCCCTCGCATAGCATGCACACACCGAGGGGCGTGACCCCAGTGGCGACGCCACCAGCGCAGTCTCCGTTTGGGACTCCTGGTCGCTCTGCCACGAATGGCACTCTCATGGAGAGGATTGCCGCGGCCAGAGCTGAGCATGGCACAGCTCTCCTGAACATGATGCCACCTGGCACGCCAACGAGTCTGCAGGGAAACCTGCCCGGCACTCCAATACACCACCGACCTTTTGCTGGCCAAACTACTGCTGCTGGAGTGCCTGATGACTACCGCGCAAGGGTGGCAGCTGCGGTGCAACAGGTGCAGAGTCATAACCTGCCCCGCCTGAGCGGTCAGAGGTGGAGGCCGGCCTGGTCCTGGGAGCCAGAAGGTCCGAACCCACGGGACCCTGCTCGGCAACGGGCCTTCATCCGAGCCTTCAATGCTCATCCGAGCATGGCCCAGGGCCAGAGGCCAGCGCCAGCACCAGCTGGCACTTCAGAGACAGTGCACATCAAGCAGCCTAGTAAGACCTTTCTTGAGGATGGTGGAAATTCAATCCTCATAGACGTGGGCTCGAAGATTAGAAAGAGCGTGTTCTACCGCTGCTGGCGGAAAACCGGGGGTGGTCACTACCGGTTCGAACCCCTCCCCCCCCCCCCCTCCGGAAAACCGGGGGGGTTCACTACCGGTTCGAACCCCTCCCCCCCCCCCCCCCCCCCTGCTCATCATGAAAAGGGGGGGGGGGTCACTACCGGTTCGAACCCGTCCCCCCCCCCCCCCTCGGATCCGGAAAACCGGGGGGGGTCACTACCGGTTCGAACCCCCCCCCCTCGAAAACCGAGTGGGGGTGCGGACAGTGGTGGGGACGGTGTTGGTGGGGACAGTGGTGAGGGGATAGCGGGACAGTGGTGGGGACAGTGGGACAGTGGGACAGTGGTGGGGACGGTAGTGGTGGGGACAGTGGTGGGGACAATGGTGGGAACAGGGGGGGACAGTGGACAGTGGTGGTGACGGTGGTGGTGGGGACAGTGGTGTGGGGACAATGGGAATGAGGTGGAAACAGTGGGACAGTGGAGGGTACAATGGTGGTGGGGACAGTGGTGAAGGCGGTGGCGAGGACGGCGGTGGGACAATGGGACAGAGGTACAGTGGGGACAGTGGTGGGGACAGTGGGGACAGTGGTGGGAACAGTGGGACAGCTCAGTGGGACAGCGGAGGAGTCAGTGGGACAGTGGGGACAGTGGGGATAGTCGGGCAGTGGTTGGGGCCGTGGAGACAGTGGGGAGAGTGGAACCGTGGTGGGAACAGTTCTGGGGACAGCGGGGACAGTGCGACAGTGGTGGGGCCACTGGTGGGGACAGTAGGGGCGGTGGTGGAACCAGTGGGGACAGCGGTGGTGAGGACAGTGGTGCTGGGAACACCAGTGGGGGATGTGATGCGGACGGTGGTGGGGACCCGGAGTCGTTTGCTGGCGGTGAGTAGGGGGGGGGGGGGGGGGGGGGGGGGGGTTCGAACCGGTAGTGACCCCCCCGGTTTTCCGGATCCGGAGGGGGGGGGGGGGGGGGGAGGGGTTCGAACCGGTAGTGACCCCCCCGGTTTTCGAGCGGGAGGGGGGGGGGGGGGGGAGGGGTTAGGGGAGGGGGGGGGGCTTTGCCGGGGGGGGGGGGGGGGGGGGGGGGGGTTCCAGCAGGGGGGGGGGATTCGGAGAGGGGGGGGGGGGGCGACCCCCGGGTTCCAGAGGAAAAGGTTGGCAATTTTCCACAGTAAAGCGGCGGTGGATCACGCTCTCTCGAAGATTAACATCATGAGAGAAAATGCGAGCCGCAAGTTTGTCCAGGCTGCCGAGGCACATAATCGTCCTTGTACGTTTGAACCTCGCTCTCGTTTGAACATCAACGGGGTAGGCGAGGGGTCGGCCCCAGCTGATACCGCGGGCACCTTCAGCATTGCCTGCGAGTACCAGGGTTCGACCCAGCTCGACTCGTACAAGACGAATATTGTGTCAGGCTGTGGCAAGGACCTGCCAGCTATCCTGGGCCTCGACAGCATGCAGGACAAGCGCACTATTATTGTGCTCGAACGAGGCCAGGAGAAGCTGATATTCCCTGGGAAGGGACAGGTCAAGATGGAACTCCCCGAGGGCTCCAAGATCATGCCGACAACGAAGTTGCCATCAGGGCATCTGTCAATCAGGTGTGATCGATGCGGAGCTGCGGGGCAACCCGCCTCGAGCGCAAGCAGCACATCGTTCCAGACGGTGCTGACAGGCGAGCCGACCCCTGCGCAAGAGCGCCAACAATTGCAGGGAAACCTGCCTCAGGGGTTGCTGGAGACGCTCGCCCAAGCGACGATGAGAGGCGACAGCATCGACGATCTGGAGACGTTTGATTGCTGCGTAGCCCGGACACTGGCACAGCATGGCGGACGTGTACCCATGGACGCTGTACGGTCCCGCCGGAAGATAGTGATGGGGTACACGAACCATGAGCTGCAGACGGTCAACGACGCTAGGTCTAAAGGCCTATTAAAGCAGCTGATGGATATTCTATCCATGCTGGCTACGTTTGCGGAGCAATCCGCCTCTGAGGCCACAGCGCGCTGCAGCGCTGAGCTCCAGCATCTGAGGGAAGCTCAGATGCTGGCAGACGTTGCAGGCGCATCTTCTTCATCTTGAAGATGGCAGGGCGACGCTGTCCCCTCGTCGTCTTGCCTAATGGCTGAAAGGCCAGGGGGTAACAAGGACAGCGGGGCAACCTGCCTTAGTAAAAGAGCTTTTGTCATTGAAGATACGAGAGAGGCTTGCGCCGACCTCCGCATCCGAGGTTATATATGTGATCGTATTTCCCACAACGAGCTTATGACGACTGTGGGCGCAGATTACCTGGGTGCGGTGATCAGTGGAGGCTACACTCTAATATGGGTTAGTACCCCGGGTGACTGGTATGTACGAACCCCAGGAAAAAAGAGTGGCCCCACACTGGTCTCGTATACAAGACCTTTTGATAAAAGCCAGGAAGCTCCGTATGGAAATCATAATGTTTGGTCCCCCAGGATACGTTTGGAAGTTATCACCAATACGTGACACTCTGGAAGATCTTAAGTTGACAGTGGTACGGATGCGGTTGTGTCATTTCGGTATTAGGTTTAATATGCAAGACAATACACCGAGCGGTACCTATATGCAGGTAGCAACATCAATACCGATCAGCTCTACGTTGTGGGCATGTACGTGCAAATTTGCGATACCACAACATGTGTTGGATTGGTACGGCCAAACGGTACGACATGCCGAATGGCGAGCTCAGACACGCATCACACTCATCCGTCACCTTAACGACAAAATCTTGGCAAGCAACACCACGCACGGAAACGTGCCGATATACTTGAACACCTATACACGTACGGACCACAACATCCATCACTATGTGACGACCAACAAAGGAGGACCGAAATGGTCTGATGTTATCCGACGTAACATTTCACCTGGATGCCAATACGGTTATTCAGGATATTGCCGTAGCCGATCAACCAACATGATATGATTGGCATGCACCACTACCTACAGGGGTTGCCAACATCAGTACACGGTTGCACTGGCAGCCCGAGGAACCGGTCATGCTCGGAGACGAGTCTACTCAATCACCACAGAAACCTAGACGCGTCATCATAGATGACTGTCCTTCTCCCCTCCCGACTCTGGCGATTGAAGCATGTACCCACTCAACAACGACAATGGGCACACAGACCGGCGAACAAGACGAGCAAGTCTTACCTACAGAGTCGCGTATCAAACAGAAGGGAAGGCTCAAAGCCGAAAAGGAAGCAGGCATCAAGCCTCGCCGCATCAAAAAGCACGTTGAAGACGGAAACGACGATTGCGGTGACGACTTGTCGGGGCTCGGACAGGATCTCATGGCGACCTGGAGCACCGTCCACCCTGTTGAGCTGATAAGCTCCTTACCCTCCCCACATCTATGCCAGACACACACGCTGACATATATAGCATAGTAACTACTCTATGCTATGGTTATAATAATTGCGTGGACATGTTGGAGCTTTGTGGGGGTGAGGGTGGCATTTCAGAGCTTGCCTTCTCAAGGGGTCTCTCCTCAGGAGGCAACTTAGACAAGACTACGCGTGTCGACCTGGGAGATCCCTCAGTGCAGCGAGCTGTAGATCATTACTTCGCAGTATGCTACGTACGAGTTGCCATGCTACAGCCCAGTTGCCGCACCGCAGGACCACCATCCTACTACAACTACAAAGTCAATCACAGTACTTGGGAACAACATCATAAAGAAGATTTACCACACATAACTTATTGTGGCAAAATTGCTGTTCCTCAAGATAATGCACGGAGGTGGTTTATACGCGAACAACCCACAGGAACATGGGTGGGCGATATTTCCCCATGGAAAGAACTTGCCAACCGACCACATATCACAACCGTACATATCGACCAATGTGCGACGGGATTTAAAGATACGGCTGGTGACTATATCAAGAAGCCGACAAATATCACCAGCAACGACGAGACGATTCTTAAACCCTTTGAGCGACTCAAACGCAACGGTCAGCATGTGCACGCACAACCGTGCAACAGAGAGCTTTCACTGGCACAAAAATACACTCGACGACTGCAGTCTGCCTTTTGTGGAAGCCGTCTATTTGGCGAAAGCCATTGACACCGCGCGCGGAGACGCGCCTACCCGCGCTGCGCATGCTTACCCTGCTGACCTTCCTGATCAAGCTGGACCAGGAGAAGGTATGAGACGCATCGGCGATCGTATCACCCCAAAAGTGGCTACATGCCCAGTATGCATCGACAATGTCCGAAAGGACAGTCCTAGCCACAACAGAGACCCTACACAGTGTAAGTATCATGATTCTATCTCTGTATATTGGCCATGTCCTGCATGCCAAAGGGACCCTACGAGAAGCACGGGTGTTAAGAACCACCTCGACACTGAGCCCGGCAAATGTCGTTTTGCTGAGCCGTTCAAACTCCCAGATGATCATGATCCCGAGGGCGACAATGTGCCAGCTTGGTGGAAACCCTCACCCAAACCTGGGGAGGGCCAAGCTTCCGCATCGGGCGGCCGTCAAGGCGCTCACGCCAGGCCACCGCGACCACGGTCCTTTGGGAACACTGATCCTACATCTGGCGCCAGCAGTTACGATATCCTGCGAGACGCGCCCGAGCGTGGAAACACGCCTTCCGCGTCTTCTAGCGATCCGCCACAGGTAGCGGCCCGCCGCGGCAGCCTACAAGGCGCACCACCACCACCAGATGCAGTTGACGAAGGAGACCGACTGCGGAGAGCTACAAGGAACCCTCTTGCCTCAACCGGCTCGGGGGCTCCACGATTGCCCGACTGGACGAGATTTGACATCCAACGCAGTCTGCAAAATCTCCGTAGTCACGAACCTCGTGTAGTTAAAAAGGAACTCCGTAAACTGCACTTACGGTGGTACCATGCGAAGGAACCCAAGATGAGGCTAATCCTAGACAAAGTGGGACTGGACAACGTTCGACTAAATATGATCAAAGAAATATGTGGCACCTGTCGGGAATGTAGAGCATGGGAACGTCCAGGAAATTCAACGCTACCTTCTGTAAGCCTTCCTGGAAACTGGCTCGATGAAGGTGAAATGGATCTCATGTTTTACCAGCAACGAACCATATTTCATATTATGGACAGTTGTGTTCGCCTGGCAGCAGGCCAAGAGATTTCCGATAGAGAACGTGACACTATACTCGACGCCTACCACTATTGTTGGATTGCCTATCATGGACCCTTCAAAGTCTTGTACTCAGATGGAGAAGGCGCCCTGGACAATGACACTGCCAAGGCCATGATGGCGAACAAGGGTACAACACTCCGTATCCGAGCGCCTGGCCAACGCGCGACCTCGATCGAGTCACGCAACGGCATTCTCGGGGGTACTCTCCACATGATTGAGGAAGAGCTGAACAGACACAACATCCTTGTTGTATTTACTAGAGTATTGGCTGAAGGCATCTTCGTCACCAACGCCTTCACGTTTTACAACGGAGTATCGCCATGCCAAGCACACACTGGGCGACAGCCCTCCTTTCTTCCTGACCTCGACACCCTTGACTTCCCTAAGGGGCCCGAGACGTCAGGTCACGAACGAGAGCGCCGTGTGAGGGAAGTTAGCCTGGAAACAATAACTCAAGCCACGGCGGTTGCTAAGACAAATCGTGCTCCCAGGGCTAAAACAGTCCCAGATGGTGCTCGCCTTTACTCAGCAGGGGACTTGGTCGACGATCAACGACCTACTGCCACTAAGGGCGATCGTGGAGGCTGGAATGGCCCATTCCCTGTGATCCGTAACGTGCCTGAACGAGGACACCTCGTCGTCAGGGCAGGATCTCGTGAGGTAATTGCAATGTATCCTGATGCTCGGCACACGCTATACATTGAATGCCTCCTTGCCCGGGAACTTGGCATGGACAACATGGCCATGCAAACCGTCCTTACATATGTGGCACATCTTGGTGCAGGGAAACCTGCCAAAGTCTTCGGCTACATTCCAGACTATAAGGGAAGCCTCAATCTTTCGGACGACAGCAAGTTTCATCCGCGCGTACATCTTGCGCTACAGTATCTCGTGCGAAATTATTTCCGAGTTGAACATGTAGTAGCAGTTAGATTGGCCAAGAGTGTGTTCTATCTACCTGCAGTAAAGTACGCCACCGGGCATACGCTGATCCACTACGATAACGACGTCAACCCAGATTTCCACTATTATGAGTGCGTGGGCACTGGCCTGAACATTTCTCAAATCACTGGTAGCACTCACTCCATACTCATCCAATGCTTGACGTCGCACGTTCCTTCCTTCGGATTTCATGACGACCTTGCCAAGTATCAGCACTCGGGTACCACGTCTGGAGAACACGACCAGCCTGGAGACAGGCCTCCACCAGACACCCCAGGTGCTTCATCACCAAGTGAAGGCCGTCTGTCTACAATCTACGAAGAAAACGAGGAACATGACATAGAAACTATGATGATGGAGGAGTGGTGCGATGAGTTACGTATGGACCTTCATCCCACAACGATTACTGACGATCATCTCTACTGCGTTCCAACAACTATGCTGCCCCACCAATGTGTTCTGGTCTCAGCATCCGTGGACGAAGAAGAGATCGTAGTGTCGGAAATGCTCGGAGACGAGCCTGAACCACAAGAGCCTTGTCTTGTCTCCCTATGCTCAACTACACCTGACGAGGGTTATTCTCTTGACAGTGATGAGCATGGTCCTTATGTTGAGTTATGTTTTACACCAGAAATGTCACATGTAGTGTTGGATCAGACTCAACTTGCACAGCTCGACACTGACATGGTCGCAACGATGAGAGTGCACGTATCATCGGCTGCTAAACGTGCTGTGGTAATTAAGAAAGACGACCTACTCACCAAAGCCGACATAGCAGCACACCCCAAAGAGGTGAGTGAATCTTTGTACACCGAACTCTGGCTTGATAACCGGTGCTTTGAAATGCATGACCTATCTAAAGCTTCCAACATCATGACATCCAGATATGTATATAAGTGGAAGTTTGTGAAGGTAGGCACCGAGAACGTTAAAACCATCCGTCTCAGACTCGTCCTTCGTGGATTTATGGACACGGAGGCGTTCGATGTGGAAACCTTCTCAGGAAGTGCTCGAAGGCAGTCCCAGAGGCTCCTGGCAAGTGAGGCGGCATGCCATCCATAATGGATCTTAGCATCCATGGATATCGATAAAGCGTTCCTCAAGGGTCTGACCTATGAGGAACTTGCTCATGCCACCGGCGAGGAATCTCGCATGGTTTGCTTCACTCTTCCACCAGGAAGCGCCCAGGTACTTCGTACATTGCCCGGCTTCTCTTCTTACGATGAAAGCCGACACTGCTTCAGGTGCCTCAAGCCAGGGGCGGGTGCAAAGGACGCCCCAAGAGCGTTCTCCCTCAAGCTTCGTACGACCACACGAGCTATAGGCCTTACACCGACAAGTGATGATCCTGAATTTGAACTCAGTCAAGATCTGTTAACAGCAAAACATGTCGACGACATCAACATGACAGGCCTAGAGAAAAATGTAGATGACTATGTACAACGTGTCGAAAAGGTGTTTGGTAAATGCAAGCTCAACAAACATTCCTATGCGAACTGCGCCGTTCGCTACACCAAGAATGACCGAGGAGATGTGATCATGGATCAGGACGAGTACATTAAACAACTACGTCCTATCACACACCCCGGACTCACGGGAGCGGCGGCTGACGCCAAAGCCACCAAACTCATCGCCGACATGTTCGTCAGCCTGCGAGGAGCCCTCGCCTATGCCCTTCTTACTCAAGTCTGGCTCATGGTGCGCGTGGTTCCTCTCCAGGAAATTCAAGACCCCACCGACCTACAAGTCAGACGACTGAATGCTGTGGCGCGAAAGCTGATCAGCAGCCCGAAACGCATCACCTTCCCTCGGATGAAACCGACGAACGAAGTCGATATACACAGTGATTCGGGGCATCGGAAGCTCACCGGGGAGGAAGACGATGAGACCAAGGGCTACGGCACACGTGGGGCTAACGTACTACGGCGAGGAAACTCGCCTCAAGGCAAATCCGTCATTCACCTTTGCGACGGACTATGTAAATCACACCGACTGCAGGTGAGGTCCAGCTATGCCGCTGAGGCATTTGCAGCTGCGCGCAACCTTGATGAGTGCTACCCTACGCTCATCACCCTCCACGAGCTCAAGGCAGGGGCCCTGACTCCACGACAACTACGAGATATGCGTGGAGTTGGAGGCCTAGCTATTAAAGTATCCCTTGCCATAGACGCTGAGTCTGTATACAAATCGTTATTCAGCAAAGATCTTAAGAGACCGACGGAACGGACGTTGCTGGGACATATCAGCTGGATACGTGAGCTCATGGATATAGGTATAGTGCATAATGTGCAGTGGTGTGATACTAGAGATATGACCGCAGATGGGCATACAAGGGGAGTATCGATCGGGAGCTGCTTTTGGAAGTGATGTCAGGCACTCAGTCATGTAAGTATGACGCGAAGCAGTTTGTTCCCTTTCGGGGTCCCGAGGACAGAAACAAGCCTAAGTCTAATCAGTTTTAGTATGTCCTTGTTGCCCCCGCGGTCCAGTTTGCCAGCACGGGCGCCTAATACAGAGGCGCCCTTCTAGGTGCTCGGAAACGAGCCTTACATATCACGCTTGGTAACGAGCCTGTTCAGATTGATTCAGGCTCTTTGCCGTAATACCCGTTTGCTTTACCTCTAGCCGGGCCGATAGCCCTTTGATGTCCAAGGGGCTATCTCGTATCTGCGTGAAATGCTTTGCGAGGAAACTCGCCTTACAGTCTGGTGTTAGGCCAGACTGTACGCACTGCTTTTCTTGCAAATAGTCGCGCGCGCGGCCTTTGTAGAGCGTAACGGCTGCGCGGCTATACTCACCGTCTCCTTTAAGGGTAGCTCTTTGGGAGATGTTATATAGGATCGGGATTATAGCTCGCGCGCCGTTGCCTTTGGCTCAAGGCACGCGCGCCCTTTTTGCCCGGACACTGCTTGTGTTCGCTATGTGCTGGAAAGATCACTACATCGATATGATCCCATCTTATCCGTCCATTTCTCTTACTGAACCACCTCAGTACGACACCGGACGCTATTTGCCATCCGTTTCCCATGGAACCGGATGCTATTTGACTTACCATAGTCACTTCAGACTAATTATGAGAGTGCGCCTTTGGTATTTACTCTGCACGGCACTGCACAGCATCGCTGTCCCATTGGTTCTTGTCTGCTTGGCTCACTGTCCGATCCGACAAGGCACAGCCAGATTCCTGGCGCATCGTTTCTACAACCTTCCGCGAAACCTAACGCAAATTGTCCCACACCCCCTGCGCCCCCAATTTCAAATTCGCCGGCCCAGCGGGCCAAGGGCGTGTTAAGGTCTCGGGTAACTGGTTAACAATATTCTAGTTCGCGCGCGCGGGGCCGCCCCTGCCGGTCCCCGGACGAAAAGTACCCCAGGACACCCCGGGACAGCCTTGGGACTTTCGGATCAGAGATGCAAGACCGAACATTTTTCCGTCCGCTCACGAGGATCGCGGCCTCCGAGGGAGGGGCGCAGTCGATTTCCCCCCTTCCTGACCCAAGAGGTCCCCAAGACTGCCCAAAAGGCCCCCGAGACGCCCAAAGAGCGCTCCAAGACGCCGATGATGACCCCAAGACGGCCCAAGAAGCCTCCAAGTGACCTCCAAGAGGCCTCACAAAAGGGCCAGAGAGGCCAAAATCATAATTTTTGCAATGGTTTTGGAAGGATTTTGGCCTTGTCGTTTTTCGGCCATCCGATGCTCCAAGACGGCCCAAGAGGCCCCCAAGAGCGCCCCAAAACGGGCCAAGAGGCTTCCAAGAGGGCCCAAAGAGGGCCCAAGAGGGCCCCGAGACTACCCAAGAGGCGCCACGGCCCCAGACGGCCCCAAGACGGCCCCAAGAAGGGCCCAAGAGGGGGACCACGAACCGAAAACTCTAGCCTTCCGCCCCAAGAGGGCCCCAGGAGGCCCGAGAGGCCCCCAAGAGGCCCCCAGGAGGCCCCAAGAAGCCGCCAAGAGGCCCCCAAGAGGCCCCAGGAGGTCCCCAGGAGGCCCACAAGAGGCCCCACGAGGCCCCAGACGTTCAAAAATGCCTCGCAGGCGCCCCCGAGTGGCCTCTCAAAAGACCCCCAAGAGGCCTCCCGGAGAAGCATATCTTGACGACGACCCTGGTTGGCCCCAGGAGCAACAAGATGCCAACGAGAGGCTTCCTCCTCCGCCCCTTCCCCTTCCTCCTCCTCCTCCTCCTCCTTCTACTTATCTTCATCTTACTTCTCTCCTTCTCATCCTCTCCTCCTCCTGCCCTCCCCTTCCCCATCCTCATCTTCCTCCTCCTCTCGGCGGTGCCACAATGGTCCCAGGCCCACGGCGAAGTAGTAGCGATCATGCAACATGGCCCGGCGGAATAAGCGAGCGATTGAATGATTTCAATGTTCAATCGTGCGCGCGGCGGTGTCCGCGGACGCCGACGGAAATTACCCTGGCGACGTACCCAACCCCTGCGCAAAAGCGGGGCGCAAATAGTTTAGGATACTTTATAAGGGGGCGATGACGGAGCGAGGGTTACATATGTCTGCAGACGGAATTCGAGAGACTCGCAGGACACTGGCTACAGGAAAAGGGCTTGATAAAGCTGATGATTTACAATTCCTGAGCACTCCTAGCCACTTCGAAAACGGGGATCACAGCAGGCCTCGAAAGTGGCGACAGGTTCACAGATCGCAGCCCCGCAGGGATGGCGAGGTCTCATTTGAATCTGCCCGTGGCCCTCACTGTGCTGGAGCCCCCCAGCAGGCTCGAAAATGGCGGCAGTTTCGCAGATCGCAGCCCCCCCAGGGATGGCGAGGTCTAATTTGAATCTGCGCGTGGCCCTCACTGTGCTGGGCCCCCCAGCAAGGCCTCGAAAATGGCGACAGTTTTCGCAGATCGCAGCCCCCCAGGGATGGCGAGGTCTAATTTGAATCTGGCGCGTGGCCCTCACTGTGCTGGGCCCCCCAGCAGGCCTCGAAAATGGCGACAGTTTCGCAGATCGCAGCCCCCCAGGGATGGCGAGGTCTCATTTGAATCGCGCCGTGGCCCTCACTGTGTCTGGGCCCCCAGCATGCCTCGAAAAAGGCGACGTTTCGCAGATCGCAGCCCCCAGGGATGCGAGGTCTAATTTGAATCCGCGCGTGGCCCTCCGTGCTGGTCCCCCAGCAGCCGGCCTCGAAAATGGCGACAGTTTCACAGTTTCGCAGATCGATGGCGAGGTCCCCAGGGATGGCGAGGTCTAATTTGAATCCGCGCGTGGCCCTCACTGTGCTGGGCCCCCCAGCAGGCCTCGAAAGTGGCGACAGTTTCACAGATCGCAGCCCCCCAGGGATGGCGAGGTCTAATTTGAATCCGCGCGTGGCCCTCACTGTGCTGGGCCCCCAAACAGGCCTCGAAAATGGCGACAGTTTCGCAGATCGCAGCCCCCAAGGGACGGCGAGTCTAATTTGAATCCGCGCGTGGCCCTCACTGTGCTGGGCCCCCCAGCAGGCCTCGAAAATGGCGACAGTTTCGCAGATCGCAGCCCCCCAGGGACGGCGAGGTCTAATTTGAATCCGCGCGTGGCCCTCACTGTGCTGGGCCCCCCAGCAGGCCTCGAAAATGGCGACAGTTCACAGATCGCAGCCCCCAGGGATGGCGAGGTCTAATTTGAATCCGCGCGTGGCCCTCACTGTGCTGGGCCCCCCAGCAGGCCTCGAAAATGGCGACAGTTTCGCAGATCGCAGCCCCCCAGGGATGGCGAGGTCTAATTTGAATCCGCGCGTGGCCCTCACTGTGCTGGGCCTCCCCAGCAGGGATGGCGAGGTCTAATTTGGATCCGCCCGTGGCCCTCACTGTGCTGGGCCCCCCAGCAGGCCTCGAAAATTGCGACAGTTTCACAGATCGCAGCCCCCCGCGGGCAAGACAGGAAGAGGCTGGAGGGGAAAAGGAGGAAGGGCGGGAGAAGGGACGCGACCACACTGCTCTATTCAAAACGAATACCCAACCAAGGAGGGTTGGGAAAAAGTCAAGTTGCGCGTTACGACATCAAGCGCCGCAGCGCCGCAGCGCCCACATGTTGTATGACGACTCTATCAGAGTTTTGGCATTATGTGTCACCATCTATGGCTTTTGCTCAGTGTAGGTTTCTTTGGAAGCGCTTTAGCGCCCACATTTTTTATATTTGGAAGCGCTTTAGCGCCCACATTTTTTATGACGAGCTTCCGAGACTCACCATCTATGGTTTTGGCGACATTGTAAATGCCGTGCACAGAGTTGGCAACTCCCTGGTCTTCATTCTCCTCCTCCTCCTGCTCCACATGGGGTAGGGGGGCCGTTTGGGGAGGGGGGGGCTTACCATATTATAGATATACTATGCAACGCATAATTGTGCATATATATATATATATATATACACATATCGGTAGGTAGAGTGGCTTTCGGCCCATTCCGCCACCGTGACTGCATTGTAGGTCAGAGGCCTCTGGGATGCCTCTGGGGATCCTTTGGGAAGCCTCTCGGAAGCTTTTTGGATTCGGTTCTGAAGTTGTTTGGGCGCTTCTGCGGGGTCTCACGGGAGCCTCTTGGGGCCCGATGTGGGTTCTTTTAGGGCCTCCTGGAGCTTCGGGGAGGGCTTGTTCGGGGCCCGGCGGCGGCCTCGGGGGGTGCATCTTGGGGCGAAGGGCTCAACATAGCGGTTCGTTGTGTGATGCAATCGTGCGGTGTAGGCTATGTGGTGCAAACAATGCGTTGCAATCTAAGTGATGTACAGTCGGGGCCCTGAGGAAGGAACCCTTTTTGTTGGGGAGGGGCTCCGCGTTCCTTCAGTGTTTCGCAGTTTGCCTCAGGTTTTCCTTAGGTTTTCGATATGAAATCGAAGTTTATTAACTTATGGAAAATAGGGGCCTCGTTCCTTATTTTGGGTTCCTTAGGTCAAGGCCCCGACTGTAGCCTGCGTGGTGCAAGCTGTGGTGGTCCCAGTATGTGGTGCAAGCTATGTGGAGTCAGCTATGTAGTACAATACGCGTTGTGCAAGCTATGTGGTGTGGGAGGTGTGATGCAATATGTGTGGTGCAAGCTGCGTGGTGTAACCACGGATCGACCACAGCGTTGTTTAGCTTGTTGTGGGCCTTTGTGTTGATCGTCGCGGTATTGTTTTGCGTAGTTTCCTTGTTCAGCTGTTGTTTCAGACGCGTCGTTTCGTTGTTCGTTTGTTTGGCATTGGTTCCGTTTTAGCTGTTAAGCGTGTTACACACTTGGGCATTGTTTTTTTGTTTTGTTTCAGAAGTTTGTCTTAAACATCGTTGTGGTCGGTCCTTGTGTTCAACCTATGTGGCATATGCGATGTGATGCAAGCTACGCTGTACACCCTACGCTGTGGAACCCATGGTTGTTCGCAGTGAGTTGTCAACTCCACTGCTCGCGCAATCACCCCACCCGTCCGCCCGCAACTTGGTCTACAAAACCCACGCGGTGGCGATTACCATGACTGCTTTGCGCTGGCTGGTGCCTCGCTGCGTCCGCGCAAGCGCACGCAGGCTCGCGCTCAGTGCAGCCAGCTCGTCTGGCGCGACCGACATGGCCGCGGTGGCGCTGACCGCCGGGGACTTACCAGCGCGTCCCACAGGCAGCGCTGACGCCTGCGGCTGTGATTCGGGTTGGCGCGGTATCGCGACGTCGACAACGGCAGACACGCTGGTGATTGCATCGGTGCTTGCGCCGACGATGACGATGACGACGGCAGGAGCAGTGACGGCGCCGCTGATCACGCCGGTGATTACGCTGATGGTGTCCACGCCTCGGTGGTGAAAGCTGTGAGAAACATTGATTTCTGCATGCGCGCGCGGCCGACGCGCACGAGTGGCCCGCATGGTATTATTTAACATGGGTCGTGTCCCCCCTAGCACGCGCACAAGGGGTTTCGAATGGTTTCGACATGTGCGCGCGAGGCGCACGTGCTGTTAAATGTGACGAGCAAGTTGGTAACCGATGGCTATCGGATAAGGTTTCGCAAACGCGCGAGCTGACTTTTATGATAGAAAGTCGTGTTGCAAGCCCGCTTTTTGTCAGAGTGCGGGGGCCGAACGGTCATTCATTGTCCCTGTGAGTGGGGCTGAATTGGGGATCCGTGGTGAGGATTATGTTTGTTGCGTTGTTGTGCTTGTTATTGTTGGTGTTGATGTTGGTGTTGACGTTGCTGTTGTTTGTTGTCCTCGTCCTACCCGCGACGCACCCCGCGACCCACCCGGCGAACCACCCCGCGACCCACCCCGCGACCCACCCCACGAACCACCCCCGCGACCCACCCCGCGACCCACCCGCGACCCACCCGCGACCCACCCGCGACCCTTCCCGCAACCCACCCGGGACCCACCTCGCGACCCACCCGCGACCCAATCCGCGACCCAATCCGCGACCCATCCCCGACCCACCCGCGACCCACCCGCGACCCACCCGCGACCCACCCCGCGACCCACCCGCGACCTACCCACATTGGTTGAAAGAAATCGGCGGCTGCGGCGGGCTCGTTCTATATTTTGTGAAACTTTGGCGCCTGCGGCGGGCTTCTCCAGAGTCTCGCAGACTCTCGACGTCCCCACCGCCCCTTCACTGTTATCAGCATCTGCGGGGATGTATGTATAACAATATGTTTCGGAATATTAATGTGATTGGTTTCTGAAGGATGTCGGTATGGGCGTGCGACGACGCGAGCGTATGCATTTCTTCACATTTGATGCAAGAGATGACAGTTAATAGTTCGTTCCCAACCATCTTGTGTTGGGTTTTCGTTTTGAATAAAACATTGCGCTTGCGCCTCCTCCTTCTCCTCCTCCCCCCCTCCTGTCTCCCCCTGCGCTGCTCCCCAGGTGGCTTCGAGTTGTGCAACTGTCGCCACTTGCGCGGGCTCCTGGGAGGCACGGCGGAGTAGCGGAATACCCGAAACTTGGCAGTTCTTTTGGTGGTTGCGAACTGCGCAACCGTCGCCATTTTCGTGGCCTCCTGGGAGGTCGCGGAGTAGCCGAGTACCCGAGACCTCGGAGCTTCTTGGGTGGCTGCGAACTGCGTAACCGTCGCCGTTTTCGTTGTCTGTGAAGGCACGGCGGAGTAGCGGAGTAGCCGGGACCTCGCAATTCTTTGGTTGGTTGCAATTCGTAGCCTCCGTGTTCTCCTGGGAGCCACGGCGGAGTACCCGAATGATCGAGAATTGGAATTTCCAAGGGTTGTTGCGAACTCTACAACCGTGGCCATTTTCGTCGGCCCTTGGCAGGCACGGCGGAGCAGCGGAGTGCCCGAGACCTCGCAGCTCCCTGGGTGCTTGCGAACTTGATGGGCCTGTTTTCCAACACCACCACCACCAGAAGGTGGAGAGGGAGGGAGTCCTACTCCTCCTCCTCTTCTCCGTCCTCCTTCTCCTCGTCCTTCTCCTCCTCCTTCGCCCTCCAGCTTCTGGTGGTGGTGGTGGTGGTGGGAAACACGCCCATCAGAATTGCGCCACCGTCGCCATCTTCGTGGGCTCCTGGTGCGGGCAATACTTTTGTCCATATCCTCTGCAGTATAGAGTTTCGGGCTCCCTTCCCCAGAAACCCGAGGCGCACTGGATATGGATGAATTTGCCCCCTACAGGCTCGACTTTTGTCAGTATCCAGGGCGCCTCGGCCTTGTGGCGCCCCTTCCAGAAAAGTTCAAGACGCACTAGGTATGGATATAAACCTTGCCCGCACCTGGGAGGCACGGCGGAGTGAGCGAAGTACCCGATGCCCCTGCAGTTCCCTGGGCGGCCTGTGGTGGGTGCGCGTCGGTCGCCACGCTCGTGGGCTCCCGGGAGGCACGGCGGAGTGGCGGATCGGGAGCCTTGAGACGGGGGTCAATGCAGACGGGGGTCAGCCAGCGCACCCGATCTTGCAGGATCCTGCGAAGACCCCCTCTGGCTGACCCGGGTTAGCGAGCCGCTCGTGGCCGCGAGGCGGCCGCACATATTGGCTGACCCGGGTTTGCGAAGACCTGCGTTGCAGTTTTTTTTTTGCATTGCAGTTTTTGGTGTCCTGCTGATCCGGGTCTGGATTGACCCAGGTCAGAAGATCCCCGAGCGGAGCTGCCGAGACCTCGCCATTCCGTGGGTTGTGGCGATTTGTCGGAAGTTGGAGCATATACATTACCAGTGGCGGGCGGTTTTTCAATCCCAGGACATTTTGAGGGTCGGGGACGACGTCGGGATAGTCTGGTGTATGATTTTTGTCACTGTTTCCCTGGGGAAACAACGAAGATGTATACACCAGCATCCTGTATACACCAGAGTCCGCTTTCCTGTGCGAGATTCAGTGTGAGGCCAGACAAAGGCTTCGGTGTACAGAGCTCGGTTTCCGAATTTGTGCATGCGTCGCCACTGTCGTGGGCTCCCTGGATTCACTGTGGAGCAGCGGAGCGTTCGAGACATCGTAGCTCCCAGGGCGGTTGCGAGCTGCGCAGTCGCCGCCCCTCTCGCGGTCTCGCGGGAGCTCCAGCGGCGTCGGGGGCCACGCGCACCCCGGGCGAGACCTCGGAGCTCCCTTTGGTGCTCGCTGCCCCCCGAGAGGCTGCAAACTGCACCACTGCCACCACTTTAGCTTGGCATCGCTCGGACGTGTGCATTTTTCCTTCGGCGAGGACCATCGAGGAGCATCCTTCATCATTTTGGGGAAAAAACCACGCACGAAACCAAAAAAACACAGGGAATGGACCTCCGAGCGATGGCCAGTTAGTGGGCTCCTGGGAAGTCCAGCGGGTTCCGGGGCCAAGCGCACCCCTTTGAGACCCCGCTGCTCCCTGGGTGGCTGCGAGCTGCTCAACTGTCGACACTGTCGTTGGCTCCCGGGAGGTCCAGCAGAGTCGGGGGCCACGCGGATCCAGCCGATGCCTCGCAGCTCCTGGGAGGTTACGAATTTGACAATTGTCGCCACTTTCGTGGGCTCCTTGGAGGCAGGGCGGAGATGAGGGCAGCTCTGATCGTGCATATCTGGCGACGTTGTTTTTTGTTTTCGATGGAGCGTTCATACACAGATTCGCCTTTCGTGGAGGTGGGGTCGGGCACGTGTC
This sequence comes from Prorocentrum cordatum, assembly GCA_963575745.1. Lineage (NCBI taxonomy): Eukaryota > Dinophyceae > Prorocentrales > Prorocentraceae > Prorocentrum > Prorocentrum cordatum. The sequence continues at coordinate 391,675 of CAUYUJ010014550.1, forward strand.
GGGTACTTTATACACGACTTTGCGCGCATAGTGATTTTGCAATGGATGCCGGGTTGTGGCGTCGAACCCGGCTTGGCCGAGATGATTTGGTTTCTTGTCCAAAGTGGTCGATGAGGCATAATTTCAAGTCGGGCCTGTCCCTCTACAGGGGGAATATTCAAAAATAGTAAGAGAATAGTCTGGGGACTATTTTGGAATATTGTTGAGCATCTTTTGATAATGTTTTGAGTATTTTTTTCGTCCAAAATCCGTCTGTATGGGACAGGCCCGACTTAAGCATAATCATATGTAAGTTGCACGTCCCCAGGGAGAACAGTCGAGCCCGCCCTCGGGAGGGTGGTGAGGTTCTCGGTTCTCACCAAGCAAGGAGAATCCACGTGGTGTAATCTACGTGGTGCAGTCTTTGTGGTGTAAGCCATGTGCCACAATCTACGCGACGTGGGATATGTGGTGCAAGCTGTGTGGTGCGGCGGCGGGCGCACACGGGGCCGCTGGGTCCACAGAAGGGCCCCAATTCCTTGAAAGGCAAGTCGGAAGCCCCGAGTGCAAGCACTGTTCGTCGGCGAACGGTTTTGCCACCTCGGGAATCTCTTGGGGGGCCCCTCGGAGCCCTCTCGGGGCGTCGTTGGGGCCTCTCGGGTCGTCTGTGGGCCATCTTGGGCGTCCTGGAGCAACACTTGGGCGACCGAGGGGCCACTCCGCACCGTCTTGGGGGCCTCTTGGGCGATTTCTTGGCCATTCATTGGGGGCCTTCGGCGCGCTGGGACCATCCAGCGAGGAAGCCCAAGCGATCGCGGGGCCGTCAAGAGGATTTGTTTTACTTTTTGACCATCGGCCCATGCTTTTCAAAAGCTCAGAGATATAAATGCAGAGCGCAGTGAGCTTGTGGAAGCCTGGGGAACACTCCAACCCTCGCCTCCAGGCACAGTGGCGTCTTTTTTGTTAAGTATGTGAGTATGTATATATATATATATGTACAGACATACGATTCCCCGAACGACAGTGGTTGCATCCGGGGGCCCTTACTTCTATTCGAAGGACCGGGGCTGGTGTTGTGGTCTTGCAATCTTGCAGCTCTGTTGTCGCCGTCGCCGCCCGTCGTCTGGGCTGGTGTGGCGTTCGGGCGGTTGTGTTATCGGCGTTGCCGCCCCGTCGCCGCCTCGCCGCCGCCCGTCGCCTGGGCTGGTGTGGCAGTCTGGCGGCTATGTTGTCGACGTCGCCGCCCCGTCGTCGCGTCGCCGCGGCCTCGCAGAAGTATTTCCTTCTGCGAGCAAGAATCAAGAATTAGGACCTGCCCCCCTCCGAAAAAATGACACCCCCAGGGTTTTCCATGTGCCATTTACGGGAGGTTCTGTCCCATTCGCACCAGCCCAGCCAGATCCGTATTGCCACCCCCCGTTCATCTTTTGCAGAAGCTTCAGTGTGTGCGCATTCGTTTATCAATCACTCGACCCGGATACCCCCATATGTGCACCTCATTCTCTTGTCACGTCTCGCTGGGGAGCTCTGTTTGTTAGCATCTGGGTGAGAGTGCGCGTCAGCGTGTACGACGGGCGCGACACCGACGACGGCGACAGCGACTATTTCAATGACGTCTCCCTCCCCTGAGCATGTTTCAGGAGAGACGGGGGAATACACATGGAAAAGCGAGGGAGCATTGGACCATCAAAAGTGAAACTATTGAACGATTCTGAGCGTGAGTGATTTGAATATGGGTGAGTCTGCGGTCGAGCGAACCCAAGTGTGGTTGAGTGTGGGTGTGAGCCAGACAAGATATGAGAGGGTCTGAGCACGAGTGTGCAGGTTTGAGTACGAGTGAGTCTGAGGGAAAAGTGAGTTTGAATGAGGGAAAGGTGAGAATCAGCAGATGACTATGATTCTGGGTGGTGCGAGTGGGTCTGACTACGAATAAATTTTGGGGCGGGTGCGTCTGAGTGTGGGTGAGTCTGAGTGTGAGGAACTTTGGGTGCGTTTGACTCTGAGTATGATTCTAATGAGTACGAGTCTGAATGTGAGGGAGTTTGAGTACGAGTGAGTCTGAGCACCAGTGAGTCCAAGGGTGGGTTATTATGAGCGTGAGTAATTCCGAGTGTGAGTTAGTTTGTCTGGTTGCGAGTTAGCTTGTGTGTGCGAGTCGGGATGTGAGTAAGTTTAAGTGTGAGCGGGTCTGAGTTTGGTTGGATCTGAGCGAGGAAGAAGTGGTAATGAGTAAGTCTGAGCGTGAATGAGTTCGAGTGAGGCAGAAGAAGGGGAACTGAGTGAGTGGGTGAGGTCCAGAGGCGTCTAGGTTACAGAACTCCAAGACAAGCCTGGGGGGCCGAAACAGGCAAACCGTTGAACGCACGCCCACAGTCTGGGCGCAACAGGGTCCGCGACACCCTGGTGGCTCCCCCTTGGAGTACTGAAGCCGGCGCCTGCCTGAGGCATCCTCAGAATCTTCTCTGAAAGCAAGGGAAGGTGGGGACAAAACACACACGTGTTTTTTTTTGTGTGTGTGTTTTTTGTTGTTGTGTGATTTTGTTTGTGTGTGTGTGTGTTTTGTGTGTGTGTGTGTTTTTCCAACAGACTGTATGTTTTTTCCCCGCGGACCCGAACGAGCACACCGCCGGAGACGTTCCCACCATCCGGGCGCGAACGGGCTCGTGCAATGCAACCTGGCGGCTCCCCCGTCGTAGTGCTGAAGCCAGCGCGTCTCGTGAGACATCCTCACGATAGGCTTCGATTGTTCCAGACGGTTGGACCTCACATGAGAGTTCGTTGAGCTTGACCCTTGCTCTTTCCCTTTCGCCTTGCCAGGGGCCCTCCTCCCGCTGTCCGTTGCGCCTCCTCCACGTCTTCCTTGTCTGGTTCGCCCTCCGTCGTATCCTTCTGTTCGTCCTCCTAGTTCTATTTCTTCTCCTCCTGCCCCTCCTCCTCGTCCTTGTCCTCATACCCCTCCACCTCCTCCTCGTTATATCTCTCCTCGTTCCCATGCCTCCTGTTTTCCTCGTACACTTCCACCCCGCGGGCCTCGAGCTGGGCGCGGCCGCGCTCCTGCGGGAGGCAGCGCGAAGCCGAGCTCTGCCGCGAGCTGCTCCACCTCAGCCCTGGCCGCCAGAGAATTCCTTGCGACCGCTCGGAGTCGAACGTGGAGGTGGGGACCCCATGGGGAGGGGCTCCCGGTCGAGATGTCATTGCGGCTCGCTCACACGAGGCTCCCGCGCGTGACCCCGTCCATGTTCGGACCCCCGGATCTAAAAAGCAACGGCAGCTACAGGTGTGAGGGTGGCCGCCTCGGATTAAGAACATGAAATGCGGCCCCCATGGAAGAGACGCCCCCACCTGAGACCTCCTCGCAAGTCAAATATCACACGAGGCTTCCGCTTGAGACTGCATCCATATTCAGGCATGGGGAGCCCAAGCGCGACCACAGTTACAAGTTTGAGGATGCCCCGATGGGACTCAAAGAAAGAGGCGCGGGCCCCAATAGGGAGGGCATCCGCATTTTCAGGCCCGAGGGATTCAAACATGATGACGCTTTCAGGTTTGAGGATGACCCCCATACGACTAAAACATCAGATGCCGGCCCCATAGGGAGGGGGCTCCCGCTTGAGATTTGCTTGCGATCCACACGCACGAGGTTCCCGCTTGAGACTTCCGCTGTATTCAGGCCTAGGTATCCAAAACGTGACGACAGTTATAAGTTTGAGGATGCCCCGTTGGGATTCACAACGTGAGGCGCGGGCCCCATAGGGACGGGCTTCCACTTGAGATGTCGTTTCAGTTCACTCAAAGACGAG
>CAUYUJ010014551.1:0-30000 GCA_963575745.1 Prorocentrum cordatum
GAGGAGGAGGAAGAGGAGGAGGAGGAGGAGGAGGAGGAGGAGGAGGAGGAGGAGGAGGAGGAGGAGGCTGGCGCCTCCCACCTGGAACGCCCACGCCCACAGTGCCGCCGCGCCGAGATGTCACGAATCTGCGGCAGGATGGCCAGAACAGGGTCTGGAACTGTTGCTGAGCGTGTCGCGGCGGCAGCCCCGGCGACACGCTGTGCCCGACAAGCGGATATAGCCTCAGGTCGGGCATGCCCATTTAGCGGCGGATTTGTGGGGAAAAAACGAGTACTCACAGAGTGTTCCAAACATGTTCAACAGTGCCAGAAAATCGTCCCCAGACTATTTTGTTGACACTATTCTTGTATATTCCTCCTGTAGACCCAGACCCCCGACGTCATGATTTTTTCATGGCGTCGACCCCCAGGGGTCTGGACCCCTTCCCGGGGACGGGGCTCTTCCTCCCGAGTCGTTGTTTGGCGGCCCCGCGGCCCGGCAAGGGCCCCCAGAGGCCGAAACTCGCGAAAAACCTGCCGTCGTGATTTTTGTCATGGCCCGAGGGGGTCTGGGGAGGGGCATGCCCGACTTGAGGACCAGGAGGGACGCCTGGAGACTTGGGACTTGCCGCAGGCGTGCCGCGCCGCGGCGAGGCGGGACAGCACTGGCCCGCGGAGGACGCGCAGCGAGCGAGCGTGCTCGCCCGCTTGAGCGGGAGGGGATGGGAGCCGCCTGGGCACCGCCGGGGGCACTCCTCGGGCCGCCTCGGGCCCCCTCCTCCTCCCCCTCCTCCTCCTCCCCCTCCTCTTCCTCCTCCTCCTCCTCGTCCTCCTCGTCCTCCTCGTCGTCCTCGTCGTCCTCCTCCTCCTCCTCCTCCTCCTCCTCCTCCTCCTCCTCCTCCTCCTCCTCCTCCTCCCTTTCAGCCACGGCAGGTTCGCGTCGTGCCGACCCCTGCCTTTTGGCGGCGCGCAGCACAAGGGGGTGAAGGGAGGGGGGAGGGCTTCTCAGAAGGGGGCTGCTTCTTAGAAGGCGCCGACCTTCGAGCTATAGGGAAGGCCCGCGCCTTCTAAGAAGCAGGGGTGCTTCTAAGAAGCCCTCCCCCCTCTCCCCACTCCCCTCTGCGCGTGGCTGAGCGCTGGTTCCTGACACCGCGGGGATCGTTCTGACTTGAACGATCGGACGCTCAGCGAACGCCGGATCGTTCCAGGATGGGCCGATTCTGGGCCACAGGCGGCGTTCAACCTTGAACGCCCGCGCTGGGGTCGCCGCCGGTCGACACGGCGCGAACCTGCCGTACACGCAAGAGTGACCCTGGGTAAGAGTGACCCTTGGTGCGCGGCTTTGTAGTGGCCGCGGGGGGACCAGTCACAAGCGCGCAAGAGGCTACCATCGCAGCGCGTTCGGCGAACGGGGGGGGCCCCAGTGAGCCCGCACCAGAGGGCACTCCGGCGAAGGGTCACTCTCGCGTGGAGTCGATCCTTGCGGAGCACTCCCGTGGCCATCCCCGGCCAGCACGGGCAGGGCTGCGGGGCCGTAATTAAGGGCCTCGCCACGGGCCCACTGATGCAGTTGCAGTGGGCTCTGTCGCTTAGCGAAGTGGCGGTCCGCGATGCGACGTGCCCAGAGGGTGCCTTTCTCTTCCGCGTCACTCCTGCGTCCTCCCTCATCCTCGAGGCCTCAGGAAATCACCTGAGGTCTCTGGAAGTCTCCGAGGTCCCCGGGCCCTGCGTGGAGGCCTCCAGAGGTTCCTAGAGGGAAGGTGCAAAACCAAGGGCGTCCGAAAGCCTTGACCTTACTCTTCCTCCTCCTCCTCCTCCTCCCCCTTCCCCTCCTCCTCCTCCTCCTCCTCCTCCTCCTCCTCCTCTGCCTCCTCCTTCTTCTCCTTCATCTCCTCCTCCTACTCCTCCTCCTCCTCCTCCGCCTCCTCCTCCGCCTCCTCCTCCGCCTCTTCCTCCGCTTCCTCCTCCTCCTCCTCCTCCTCCTCCTCCTCATCCTCCTCCCCTCTCATGCCTTCCTCTCTCCTCTTCTTCCCTCCTTCCCCTCTCCTCGCTGCTCGTCTCTCCCGCGCCCGCCGCCGCCAGCTCCTGCCACGACAGCTCGCGTCGCGGCCTCCCGCACCCTCGCCGCAAGCGGTGGTTCCGTACTACGAGGTGCCAAGGATCAGCTACTGCTGCCGCGACGACCGGATGGCAAACAAATGGGTGAAATGTCCTGATCTCAATGAATCAGAGGAGGGCAGGGTGAGACAAGGGTGACGTTTTTGCCTTTTTCGCCTCCGAGGGGCCTCCTCGTCGCCACAGCTGGACGCAGCGTGAAAAATCGGTGCGTTTGGACCCCGGGAGGGGTCCGGGGACCGATTTGGAGCCGATTTGGCCACCGTTGTCTTACGGCCGTTGTCTCACGTTGCTCTCCTCCGAATGAATGAATGGTAGGGCGTTTCCGGTTCTCAAGGAGGGTGCTGAATGCGCATCGCTGGAGGTTGGGCCCACTCCTCGCAGACCCTAATGTATCATCGTGCTCTTGGATTGTTGTGATCCTGTGAAAATTGTGTGTGTTTTTCTGCCAGTCCCAGCTCAGAGGATTGCGTCAGCCATGCAAGTTGCCCATATCCAAGACAAGGCGTGAGCACCTTGACAGGATAACTCGCGACCTGTATCCTAAAATCAAGTGAGTCTGAGCCTCGACCAGCATTTGCTTGCGTGGTGGATTTAACAAGTTAATCGCTTAGCGATGGCTGTCATTCCGGTAACTCCTTCGCCCCCTCCTCCGTCTTCTCCTCTTCTTCCTCCCTCGACTCTCCATCCGCCTTCTCCTCCGTCTCCTCTCCTCACACCCTCCCTCTCCCTCTCCCCCCTTGGGTTTCGCCCCCCGATGTCCAATCAGCACGCCTGAACGAAAGTGTCATTTAGTACCCTTGGCGGCGGTTGGAAGGACCCGCCGCCATACGCGTGCCTGTGATACGCACTCGCAGCACGCCGCACCAGCGCTGTCCTTTCTTCTGCTGCCCCTCCTCCTCTCAACGGCCCATGGGGAGGTCAGAGCTGCACGTAGCCTCGCCCATCTTGGCCATGCGTACGCATCTCTGGCTCGGCCGTATATTCCGCCAGTCCTCTAACTTGGCCACGACTTGACCGACACTTTACCTAGTAAGCTTGTGAAGGCGAAGAACCAAACTAACATGACCAAGCGACCGGGCACCCCAACATTGGCCGCCCGCTGCCGAAGGGGAGCGCCAGCCACGGCATCTCCGCGTAGTAGCCCATGAAGCTGGGCAAATCCCGGTCTCTGCTGACGAATACCACCTGGGGGGAGAGAACCACAGCAACGATCAGCACGTCCCGCTGTTCTGCCCACTCCACCACTTCTCCTGATCAGTCTCCCTTCCTCTGCACAGCACGAACCTCGCCTCCTCCTCCTCCTCCTCCTCCTCCTCCTCCTCCTCCTCCTCCTCCTTCTCCTGCTTATTCATGCCCTCCTCTGCCCTTTCCCTCGGAGACCACGAAAATAGCATGGGCAGCCAGCCGCGAGCGGCACGGGGGCGCCCCCGCCCCCCCCCCCCCCCTCTCCGTGACAGAAGCCGCTTGCTGCCGCGGCCCCCCCGTCGTCCCCAACGCCTCCACGGGGACGGAACCGTGAGATGTGCGTTTCGCCAGCGGAGGCGAGTCGTCTGCAACCCGCCCTGCGCGCAGGGGCCAGAGGCAGCAGAGAGGAGGAGGAGGAGGAGGAGGAGGAGGAGGAGGAGGAGGAGGAGGAGGAGGAGGAGGAGGGAGGCGGAGGAGGCGGAGGAGGCGGAGGTGGCGGAGGAGGCGAGACGGAGGAGGAGAGGCGCGGGGCGGGGGCGGAGGTCACGAGGAGACAAGAAAACCGGAGAGTGTAGCTGGGGGCAATCATACCTTCCCGGATAGACAGCGACCTTGCATGGCCAGAGACAGGGCTGGAAGCTGGCGGGGAGGGCGAGCGCGAGGAGGGCGGACGTGGAGGATCTGAAGAGGAAGCGGAGGAGAGGATGGCGGAGGACGGCCCCAGGAGGCCAAGAGGTGCGGTCTGTGCAGGTCGCTGCAGTCATCACGTCGTGAGTTTCTCTATCATGGGCCTCGGCATGAACGCTGTCGTCTCGTCAAAGTCTTCGACATCGTCGTCGTCACCTAGCTCAACCTCCTCCTCCTCCTCCTCCTCCTCCTCCTCCTCCTCCATCTCCTCCTCCCTCTTTGTCCTCCACCTCCCGCTGAAAGGCCTTCTCGGGGGAAAGGGAGGCCCTCGGCTTGCGATGGGTGGGGGGCTCGGCCCGAGCAGTACCCCCTACGTACCATGAGCCCCCGTTTTTCCCGCCCCCCGTCTCCCCTCCGAATTCGCGTTCTCGTCCCCGTGCTCCTCATCCTCCTCCTCTTCTCTCCCCCTCCTCGTTCTCCTCCTCGTCCTCATCTCCGTGCATCCTCCTCCTCCTCCTCCTCCTCCTCCTCCTCCTCCTCCTTCTCCTTCTCCTCCTCGAACGGCGGACACAGTCTGTCCCGCGCCCACGTTCCCTGAACTCCACGGGGAGCGCGGCGACAAGGCACTTCTCCCGGTCGGCGAACGCGAGCAGCGGCCGGCGGCTGGTCCAGCTCCCGCCCGGCTAGGCCGCCGCAGCCGCCCGGAGCTCGGCCGCCCGCCTGGCGCCGGCGCTGTCCGCGCCCAGCGCCGTCCTGAGCTGGCGGGCGGTGGCCCGGTGGAGGGCCACGCTGAGCTCCCGGCCCCACCGGGCCATCAGGGCGCCAGCGGCTGCCGGGGCGGCCTCGTCGTCGCCCAGGAGGGCCGCCTCCCCCCCCTCCTCCTCCTCCTCCTCCTCCTCCTCCTCCTCCTCCTCCTCCTCCTCCTGCCCATCCTCCTCCTCGGCCCGTGCGTTTTCTCCTCGGTGGTTTCGTTTGTGCCCGCTGAGGGCGAGGATCCCGAATTCGCGTGTGCGGACGAGCCGCCGGCAATCATCGGTAAACTCATGAGTTTGTATGCCCCCTGGATATCGGACGCTGACCGTCGTTTCCTGGCTCCCTCGGATTTCGCGACTCATCAAAGGCGGCGTAGAGCTGACCCTGGCTCCGCGGGTTCCGCCCCGATCAGCACCCGGCCTGGATTTAGCCGGACAGTCTCCCAGATCTCCCGATGCTGCCCGACAGTCTGTCCCGTCGGCGTCCGAGGGAGCTACAGCTGCACCGAGTTGCAGACGGCGACAGCTGAGGCCGACACCAAGGCCTTTCTGGCCGCAGAGGGCCACTTTGGCCCCCCATCTCCTGGTTCGCCCCCTCGTCCAACCCCACTCCGTTGTCGTGCGTCTCTCCTCCTCCTCCTCCTCCTCCTCCTCCTCCTCCTCCTCCTCCTCCTCCCCCTCCTCCTCCTCCTCCTCCTCCTCCTCCTCCTCGCCCCTCGCTCCTCCTCCTCCTCCTCGCTCCTCCTCCTCCTCAGATTACAGATTACAGAAGCGACAGTGGTCCACCGTGCAAGCACACTGGCCACTAAAGAAAAGAAAAAGAGGGACATCCACCTTGGATCATCCTGCTGCTACTGCTGCTGCTGCCTCCTCCCCCGAGAAAACCCGCCTAGCCCTTCGGCAACGACTGCACCAGGAAGGCGTCGTCGCACGGCGGGGCGCGGGGGGGGGGGGGAGGAGGGAGGGTAAGGGGTCCAAGAAAACACCCGACAATAACATAACCCGACAACTTGGACCCCTTACAAGAGGTGGATGGCAGCACTGCGTGCCCTTCATTAGCTTAGGAGTTGGAGCTGGGTCCTCGTTGAGACAGAATGGATGCTGTCAAGCTCTCGATGAACCACACTTGAGGCCTCAGCTCCTACTCCATCTTGCGCCTCTTGAGGGCATCAATCTCCATCATCAGCTCTAAATTCTGAGTATTGAGATCGACGGTCCTGCCACGCATGTAGTCAATCTGGTCAAGAGCCCGCTTGAGCGGGTCTGACTCTGACTCGGGAGGATCTGGATCTAGCACAACTGGGGCAGAGGCAGTGGAGCTGGAAGGGGCAGGATGGGGTTGGCAGCGCGGCAGGATTCGCGCTGGGCTTCGGTGCGGGGCGCTTCTTAGCGACCACACTTGGCAAGAGACGAGCAGCAGGCTTGGCTTGGAATGGCTGCTGAGGTGGCGGCTCACTTGGCGGCCTCGGGGGACCGATCTCACTATCACGAGCCTCGAGCTGGTCAGGAGTGAGCCACGTCCCGTTGCACTTGACCCCATCGCGGATCTTAGAGCACAGAATGCTGGGGTTCTCCTGCGCTCTCCAATGGTGAATCCAGCCTCCACATTGGTGGTGGTGCTGGCATTTGTAAATCATACTTGGAGCTCTCGGGGCGCTCGATACAAAGAAGCTGCGGCGGGAGGGGGGAACGAGGAGAAAACAAGCCTACTCTCTCTCTCTCTCGAACCCCACCCCGACGTTTCGGCGCGGACGTTCAGCGCATCTGACTATCAGCACTGACGTTCGGCACGCTCCAGCGTCCCCGAGGCGACAACATAAACAAAACAATGACAACACCCGAGGGGAGGCACGCTCCGTCGCCTTTAAGGAATCGCGCCCACCCGCATGGGCGCTACGCCCCCCCCCCCCCCTCGAGAAAGGCAAGCAAACAACAAAGCAAGCTAGGAATCAAACTGGACAGGGTCTGAAATTCTGAGGCCTCCAGATCCTGGGAACTCCTGCTTCTGGAGCTTTCTCAGTTCAGAGGACATCTTACGGGTGCAATTGCCTAGCAGTTTCGGAGAGCCTCTGCCCGAGGTGAATCCTCCGCACTCACTACAGAATATTAATGGGAGCTTGCTGCCAATTATAGTACAATGCACAATCTTATGGTGGCGGCCTCTGGCTTCGGCTGCCATGTCTCTGATCTTGTGTGGCACTGGTTTGCAAGAAGTGCGGGTGCGAGCGCTTGCAACTTTCAAGCGTGATCTGCATCTGAAAACTGATCCACTCCACACTGGGCCATGGTCCTGGACAAAAGGGCGACCTGCTCTCTGCGGCGCTGGCTTCGTGATGTCTGGCCACAGTTCCTTGGCTGGGGGCCAGAGCGCAAGGACCTTTCCTGCACCTAGGACAAGGGACTTATATAATTGCATGGCGGCCTCATGCTCCTCCACTTCATTTGTGTGTAAAGCATGTAGTTTAACTGCTTCACCAGCGTGGTAATCTGCAGCTTTGTTGCCTTGGATGTCCAAAGCATCTAGAGAGTCTGCTGCTTCTTCTGTCTTGCGATGCGCCTAGGTTTTGCGCAACTCAAGCCATGAATCGGAAGGGGGGTAGGATGCAAGTTTGCTCCAAAAGGTGGCAGAGATGCTGGCCCCTTGGGGCGATGCTTCGGGCTTTAAAAATCCTTTCATTAAGCCAGAGTAGTCTACGATTATGGGTGCGGTCCGTGGATGTTCCGACCACTGCACCGCTAGTAAAAGTCCTAAGTGCTCCGCATGCCCTGGCATTTGAGGACGCTGTCGTGGCAAGGGTGCTCTGACAGCTCGTATAAAGTTGCCTTCGCTGTCTGTCTGGACTGCTGAAGATCCTGCTCTCGAAATGTGAAGCATGGATGGACTTAGGCAGCTGCCATCAACATGTATGGGCAGGTTCGCTGCCATTAATTCTGGATTACAAGGACCGTCTGGTCCAATATGTTGTGGGGGGAGGTCTTCCACTGGTGGGTCTACTATGGCTCTCGGGACCCACAGCCTGTTAAATAGAAGTCTTTCCTCACCTGCTGCTTTGGCTGGTTCAATGAGGTCTGCAAGAAACTCCTGGCGTGCCTCCCCGGCATGGGGGCAGAGCCAGATTCGATGGTAGGGTGTGTCTAACTGCTGGCAGTAAGGGCATAATCCGTCAAACTGATAGCCCCACTTGACAAGTGCTTGGCCTGTTGTCAGACAGCCGCAAAATATTGTCTGACACATCTGGCCTCCTGAAAACTCAGATGTTTGGAGACCTTCTTAAGTGCGGGGGTAAACAAGTCCCGCCAGAGTCCTTGCTGTGCAACAGGGGGCTCAGGGGGAACTTGGAAGTGACATATTCCTGGATCAGTTTGTCCTTATGCTGCCAGACAAACTCTTTAGAGATCCAACGCGGGGAAAATTCAAGTATGTTAAGGGTGCACCCGTATCTGTCGATTAGATGGGTTGCACCTGGGGCTTGCCAGCCTGCCTGCTTTATCCAGAGGAGCAACTGGGAAACAGGGCCGCGCGACTTGGCAAGCCAGGTCTTGAACTTCGAATTGGCGAGTCCAGCTTTGGCGACGTTGAACACGCATGCTAGCTCCTTTGCAAATAATTTGTCGCGATGAGTCCTAAGCTCAGGTCCGGTGGAAGTTGCCGACCACCATTCTAGACACCAACGTTCCAAAGACGCGCCTATCATGTTCAGCGGGTCGTTGTCTGCCACCGATGCCCACCACATGTTCACGTCGGCTCGCTTGCAGTGGTGGGGGGAGACAGACGCTGCAAGTCCTCGTAGTCGCCTGATTTCACTCGGTGTGAATCCATGGGATGCAGCTTCGTAATGCATGGTAGACTTGGCTCCTACAACGAAGAATATGTTTCGTGTCTTCTGTATTCTGCTGCCCTTTAAACGACGAATTCTGTTGACACGGGCTGTTAGCTGGAGCCATAATTTATGTCTTGTTACACATGCTGCTTTATGCTTTTTGTGTTTGCCCGCCGTAAAATCAACGCCCAGATTGGCTGCACCCCAACTTGCTGCCCCTCCCAGGTCCCCCAAGAGCTTCTTTTCCTTTGTTGGGCAAATCCGTGGAGGAGGCTGCCAGGGCGATTTTGGGGTATGTCAAGGCGAGGGTCAGCTTTTCGATCCCTTCCTTGATCTGGAGCACGAACGTTACGAATGACTCGAGACAGTGCACCTTGGAATCAGCCCAAGCAGAGAGAGTGAGATCGTCAATGTGTATACTGCTAGCTGCATTGGGCGAGAGGGTTGGGGTGATCAGCGGGTGCATGTAGAGCTTGGCCTCGTACGTGGCTGGAGAGGCTCCTGCCGCAATACCTTGCGCGGGGTATACCGGGTCTGAAATCGATCCTTCGAGCATCAGACGTCTTGGCCATTCATATGTATGTAATGAATATACCACTACATCTATGGGGTAGTTAGCCTGGTGAGCATGATCATAGATGATGGCATGGCCGAGGGTCTCGTAGAAAGACTTGAGATCCCATAGTAATGCTATGTAGTGCGTGTTGCCTGATGCTGCAAGTTCTGCGCGGGCTGACTGTCTCCAAACTGCGCCCTCTGGGCTCCTAGCCTGGGGTGCCGAAAACTCTGGAGCCAGTCCTGAAGACGCTTCCCATGATCTGCATTTCCTGGACATGAGTTCCCCATGGATACGTTCGAGGCCAGGATAATAATAAACAACAAAAAACAGACATCTCCTTCCTCCCCCTTTGTGCTTCGGCGCGAGAAGGATCTGAGGCTGCTGGATGGGCGACGGGGCTGCTCCTATCATGTCCATGGCTGTGAACAACCTGGCCATTATCTCCAATGCTTGTTCGCTGCATGACCTGAAATGTCTGGGATGGAATCCGTCTGGCATGCATGTGCGCATCTTGAACTTGCTCGAAATCTTTGCCAGGACTGCTGGATGGGTTGGAAGGGACACGACATATGCTGGGCAATTCATGCTGAATTCTGGTCTTCGAGGTGAGCCTTGGCCCACCTTTCCTTCAGGCTTGGCTTTCCACTTCTCTGACCAGTTTTTCAGATGAGCATCCAGCAAACTTGGTAGCGACGAGGTGCAGCCTGATTCTAGCAAGACCTGCTCGACATTCCTCTCCTCCTTTCCTTTGGTATATATGTAGATAAGCCCATCTGCTACACTGTCGCACCATTCTGCCCACTGCTGTCTCTGCGCTGACTTGTCCTGGCCGATGTTGCCCTGGTGATGTTCGGCGAAGGCGTTGGCAACGGTGGTGGTGAAGTCTCTCTTTTGCTGCGAGGCTGGGCCCCATAGCTTGGAGGCGACACCTTTGAGGATGAAATGGTAATGTACTCCTTCTTCCCAAAACTGCCTGACTGGGGCCACCTGAATGGGTGGGGAGGTGAAGCTGGAAGACGAGCTTGTTAAAAAATTCATCCATTAGCTGGTGATCCTGGGGCTTATTGTATCTTCTAGCCATTTCCTTTAGCCTATTTGCTGCCCAGAGGAGGGCTCGTTCTTTTTGCTGCTTCTTCTTATGTCTGGTTTGGAGCAACTTTTAGAGGGGTATGTCCTGGATCTCCAACGGGGCTCCTGGCTGTCTACCTTCTGGTGGTGTTTGGGCATGCTGCTGAATTTCTAGGCGGATAAGCTCCAACCGCTGAACGTAGACCTGATCCAACACTCCTTGGCCTCTTGCATGCCCGTCAGCTTCCCGTTTCGGCACGCTGACGATGTCGCCCCTGTCATTCCTGTGATCCTGGATGAAACTTCCCAGCGCTTCCTTCAGATGCCAATGCGAGGGAGGGCAAGGGGCTGGTCCAATGGCTGGGTCGGTGGGATATCGCTGGTACTTGCCAGGTATCTTTACCAGGATCTCATCTATGTCAGTTCTGCGTACAAGCTTTACTGGGCGATGAGGAGAGAGGGGAGTGTCCAAATCCACCGAGACTGACTTGAGGGCCTGGGTCAGGATGCTGCTGTTCCAGAAATAGTCGATCCTGGATTCTATGTCTCCGCTAACATACGTGGGTTCCAGTGGGGCCTTGACGGACATACCAATTTTATCTAGGCCCGCATTCCCGATCATGTCGACTACGCTGATATTGAAATCTCCACCGACTATGACTGGCAGGCCCGTGGAGTGGATGTCCTGCCCTAGCTTTCGGAGGATGCTTAAGTTGATGTCGTCAAAACCTACTCGGTCCTTTAGGTAGATGCTGCACAAGCCTATGACTCCCAACTTCAGATGGCGGAGATAGCATTTGCATAGCCTGCCAGGCACTAGCAACTGCTGGGACTCGTTGGGGCATCCAAGTGAGCACGCACAAGTATGAGCACCCCTGACGACACTCCTCCATTCTTAGACGTGAATGCTAGGGCTCCGAATACTTCCCACCCTTTCTGCCTGAGGGAGGAGACGACGACCGAGTACCTGTGAGGTAAGAGCTTGTGCTCCTGAATCAGAAGCACGTCGACTGTCGATTCTGCTAGCTGGGGCAATATATCTTCAGCTGTGCCCCGCGACGATACATTCAGCGTACGAATCTCGAAACTGCTGCTCTGCTCACTTTGGGACTGCCACTGCTGCTGCTGCCGCTGACGCTGATGCCGCTGCCTCTGCGATGGTTGCGGCACATGGGGCTGAGGGCGGGGGCGGAATCCCAGTTGGCTTTTGCTTTTTTCCCAGAACTTCGAACAGCACGTTGGACACCTGCAAGGAGTTCTGGGGATAGATTGAGAGCATTGGCCAGATTCTTGTCCCCTGGGTCCAACATGTCCGACGCCTTGTGTTTAACTCCTCCTGTGCCCTCCATCGGGGTTGGGTCTGGGACATTTGCCTGGTCAAACTTCTGGAGGAGCTGGTCACGGTCGGGATGATTGAGAATGACTTGCTCCCAAATTCCCAGCCGACTGGTGAGGGTCTCGACTGTGGACTGGAGCTCCTCCATCTCTGGGTCCTCATACTCCTCCTCATCTTCGTCAAAGTCCTTCTCCTGATACTTCTGCCAAAATCCACCTTCCTCTGGTGAGTCTTTCTGAATTGACGTGACAATCTCAATTTCCAGTCGATCGATCTCACTCTGCACATGTTCTTTCTCCTCGAGCACCTCTTTCTTCCTCTTCTGTACTGCCTCCAACAACTCCTCAATCTCCTCATGCTCCTTCTCCAATGCTGCCAGCTTTGCTTGCTTCTGATCAAGCTGCCGGTCCACACGTAGCAGGCGCTTGACTTAGGTAAGTTCTGTTCCTTGGAGCTGCGATAATCCTGCATGAGGGAGTCCAACTGGGGGATGAGGTGCTCAGGGATATCTGAACATTCCTTGGAGTGGGCATGCTGGACCAGGAGGTTGAGAAGGGTGGGCCCGTTGAGCTTAGGGCGGGGTGTGCCTCCTCCTCCTCCTTTGCCTTTCCACGCTCCCTTAATGCCCCCAATACCTCCCCAATGCAGGTCGTAGGATTGGGAGGGGTGGGTGAACTTTCCGTAGCCTTTGCCTTTGCCTTTGCCTTTTGTGGTACTGCCTTTGCCATTGCCTTTGGTCCTGGGTCCCTTTGCACCTTTCGGCTCACCCGTGAGGTCGGTGAAGCGAGAAGCCCATTTGCCCATAGGGGATCTCTCCAGTGTAATAGCAGGCCCATGTAATAGACTTGCAGAGCAATGGTAACAGTAAGAATACCAGAACGGGTTCTTAGCATTCCCATATTGGAGGCACTTGACTGTCGCATGGTTGGCGCGGCTCATAACTTGCGGGGTACGCTTGGGGTTGTTGGACGGGACCAACGTTCGCTTGGGAGTTGGGGGCGGCATGCCGGCGGTGGCCCCGCCGAGCGCGGCGGACGGCGCGGGCGCTGCCGCGGCTGCCGCCGCCTGCCGCCGGCGTTCCGCCTGCTCCTGCTCGCCTCGGAGCTCGGTGCCGGAGGAGGAGGAGGAGGAGGAGGAGGAGGAGGAGGAGGAAGAGGAGGAGGAGGAGGAGGAGGAGGAAAAGGAGTAGGAGGAGGAGGAGGAGGAGGAGAAGGAGGAGAAAAAAAAGAAGGAGGAGGAAGAGGACGGCGGTGGCGCAAGCGCTGTGGAGCTCGTGCCCGCGGTCGCTGTCCGCCCGGCGCTCGTGCCGCGCGCGGCAGCGGGAGCGGGCGGCGGGCGCAGAGGACCCCGCGGCGCGGCAGCCTCCTCCGCGCCCTCCTGTTGTGCCCTCCTGCTGTGCCTCGCCCCCTTCTCCTCCTCCTCCTGCTCCTCCTCCTTCTCCCCCTCCTGCTCCTCCTCCTTCTCCTCCTCCTGCTCCTCCTCCTCCTTCTTCTTCTTCTTCACTTCCTGGACGCCGTCCTCGTCCTCGTCCTCGTCCTCGTCCTCATCGTTGTCGTCGTCGTCGTCGTCTTCGTCGTCGTCCTCGTCTTCCCCTCCCCCTCCTTCTGCTCCTCCCCCACCTCGCGTCCTCCTCATCCGCCTCCATTGCTCCCTATTGCTCCGCTCATCCCTCCCACTCCTCGCCGTCTTCCTCCGTCTTGCGTCGGGCAAACCTCGAGTGCTAAACTCTTCCTTCCCCTCCTCCTCCTCCTCCTCCTCCTCCTCCTCCATTTCTCCCTCCTCCTCCTCCTCCTCGGCCTCCTTCTCCTCCACTTATCTCTCCTCCTCCTCCTCCTCCTCCTCCTCCTCCACCTCCTCCTCCTCCTCCTCCACCACGTCCTCGACGTCGTCCTCGCCATCATCGGGCTGCCCGCAGTCTCTCCGGCCCGCTCTCCGCCTGCGCCTGGCCTGCCGCGCCCGGCGCGCTGAACGCGGCGGCGAGCCTGCTGGCGGGCGGGGCTTGCTGCCGCTGTCGGTCCTCCTCCTCGCTCGCCTGCCAAGTCTTACGTCGGGCCTGTCCCTCTGCAGGGGGATATCCAAAAATCTCCAGGAAATAGTCTGGGGACCATCTTTTGACAATGTTTGAACATTTTCGGCATATCTGTTGAGTATTTGTAAATTTTCGCCCAAAGCTCCCCTGTAGGGGGACAGGCCCGACCTAAGCCAGGTCTTTACCTCGATGATCAAGACGAAGCCAGGGCGAGGATCAAACCGGGTGAGGGAAAATCGAGAATCTCTCGGATCCGGTGGCTCTGGAAGATGTGTCGGGCGCCGCGTCCTTCTCAGAGCGTTCGAACGCTCTTGGCGCGTTTCGGAACGCTCTGGAAAGGGTTCCTCCTCGTCCTAGCCACGTGCGATTATGTCAAGTCTTGACCTCGATGATCGAGGGTCTATGATAATGATATCTTCTATCACGTTTGAGCCCATACCGTATTTGTATATGCGTGTGTGTGTGAATGTGTGTGTATGCGTGTGTGTGTGTGTGTGTGTGTGCTTGTGCGTGTGCGTTTGCGTGTGCGCGTGTGTGTGCACGTGCGCGTGCGCGTGTGCGTGTGCGTGTGCGTGTGGGTGTGGGTGTGCGTGTGGGTGTGGGTGTGTGGGTGTGTGAGTGTGTGGGTGTGTGGGTTTTTGGGTTGTGGTTGTGTGTGTATGTGTGTGTATGTGTGTGAGTGTGTGTGTGTGTGGTGTGGGTGTGGGTGTGGGTGTGTGTGAGTGTGTGCTTCACGCTCTTGCCCCTTTTGAGGCCTCTGGGGACCTCAAGGGCCACTTGGGACCTCAAGGATCAGGGTCCATCCCCGCACAGAAGCTTACCACCTCCCCCTTCCCCCTCTCCCTCTTCTTCCTCCTTGCTCTCACCCGAGACAGCCCCCACCCCAGGAGGCCCCGAGGGCTCCCCAAAGGGCGCCAAGAAAGGCCCGGGATGATTCTCAAAAGCTCCCATTCGCCATTTGGGCAACTACTCGGGCTGACCCTAACTTTGGTCCCTCCGATGTTCTCACCTCGTGCTCTTCTGCTTCCGTGCCCACTGCAGTGCTAGTGAGATTCGGGAGAGCTCCTATAAGATGAGGCTCCAAGGAGCGTCTAGAGGGCTTCAAGAACGCAGCAAACGGTAACCTCTCGCTGCCACGTGAGGATGCTTTTACTTCCCTCTGGTCGGTTGGCTCCATCATGGCCCTGAGAAGGGACACGACCTATTCCTTTGGCAACTTGTCTGTGAACGTCCTTCCTATGTTTCGTCGGCGGCGAGGCAGAGGCGGTCCGCTTCGGCGTGTGGCAATTCCGGGCGACCGAGTACGTCCTTCCCATACATGTATATGTGTGTATGTATGTATGTATGTATGTATGTATGTATGTATATATGTATGAATGAATGTGTGTATGTATATGTGTATGTATGTACATACGTACGTACGTAATGTGTATGTATGTATATATGCATGTATGTCTGTATGTATGTATGTATGTATGCATGTATGTATGTATGTATGTATGTATGTATGTATGCGTGTATCTAAACATACACTTGTACACATATTTCTCAGAGTCAGGGGGCTGAACCGAACGGTCATTCACTGTCCCTGGGTGCGTGGCTGAAGTGGAATTCCGCGATGCGGATTACTGTTGTTGTTGGTGTTGTTGTTGTGTGTGTTGTTTGTTGTTCGTTGTTTGTTGTTTGTTTGTTGTTTGTTGTTTGTTGTTTGTTGTTTGTTGTTTGTTGTCGTCGTCCCACCCGCGACCCGCCCCGCGACCCACCCGCGACCCACCCCGCGACCCATCCGCGACCCACCCGCGCCCCGCCCCGCGACCCACCCGCGACCCACCCCGCGACCCACCCGCGACCCACCCGAGACCCGCCCCGCGACCCACCCCGCGACCCACCCCGCGACCCACCCCGAGACCCCCCCGGCGACCCCCCCGGCGACCCACCCGCGACCCACCCGCGACCCGCGACCCGCGACCCACCCGCGACCCACCCCGACCCACCGCGACCCACCCGCGACCCACCCGCGGCCACCCCGCGACCCACCCAAAATTTTCGGCGCCTGCGACGAGTTTGTTTTGCATTCGTTCCAAGTGGAGAACCTGCGACCCACCCGCGACCCAAGCCACGCCCGCGACCCACCCGCGACCCACCGCGACCCAACCGCGACCCAACCGCGACCCACCCCGCGACCCACGCAAAATGTTCGGCGCCTGCGGCGGGCTTCTTTCGCATTCCAGGTGGAGAACCTGCGACCCACCCCCGCGACCCAAACCGCGTTCAGTGTACAAGTGAAAATGTTCGGCGCCTGCGGCGGGCTGTTTTTGAATTCCTCCCAGGTGGAGGTGGAGAGCCCGCGACCCACCCGCGACCAAAACTACGTTCACTGAGCAAGTCAACACTTCGGTGCCTGCGGCGGGTTTCTTTTACATTCGTTCCAGGTGAAGAATCTGCGACCCAAGCCGCGTCCAGTGTACAAATCAAAATGTTCGGCGCCTGCGGCGGGCTGTTTTTGAATTCCTTCCAGGTGGAGGTGGAGAGCCCGCGACCCACCCGCGACCAAAACTACGTTCACTGAACAAACCAAAATTTCGGCGCCTGCGGCGGGCTGTTTTTTCCCCACATCCTGATTGGGGTTTTTGGTTTCCCAGAACATCCTCTCCTTCTCCCTCCCGCCCCCCGCCCACCCCTCCAGGGAGGCCCCGCCTGAGCGAGGAGGGTATCGGAAACCCATACTATTTACATGGTTTCGTGCCCTTCCCACCTCTCCAGGGAGGCCCCGCCTGAGCGAACAGGGTATCGGAAGCTCATACTATTTACATGGCTTCGTGCCCTCAAAGGAGGCCCCGCCTGAGCGAGGAGGGTATCGGAAACCCATACGGTGTCGTGCTCCTCCCTCCCGTCCAGGGAACCCCCGCCGGAGCAAGGAGGGTATCGGAAACCCACACTATCTACATGGTTTCGTGCCCCTCCTTCCCCTCCAGGGAGGCCCCGCCTGAGCGAGGAGGGTATCGAAAGCCAATGCTATTCACATGGTTTCGTGCTCCTCCCACCCCTCCAGGGAGGCCCTGCCTGAGCGAGGAGGGCATCGGAAACCAATACTATCTACATGGTTTCGTGCTCCTCCCACCCCTCCAGGGAGGCCCCGCCCGAGCGAGGAGGGTATCGGATACCCATACTATTTACATGTTTTCGTGCCGCTCCCATCCCTCCGGGGAGGCCCCGCCTGAGCGAGGAAGGTATCGGATACCCATACTATTTACATGGTTTCGTGCCCCTCCCACCTCTCCAGGGAGGCCCCGCCTGAGCGAGGAGGGTATCGGATACCCATACTATTTACATGGTTTCGTGCCCCTCCCTCCCCTCCAGGGAGGCCCCGGTGGAGCGAGGAGGGTATCGGAAACCCATGCTAGTTACATGGTTTCGAGCCCCTCACACCCCTCCAGGGAGGCCCCGTCTGCGAGAGGAGGGTATCGGACCTTGGGCGCCTGGGCGACTCACCCGCCCGCCCGACCTTCCTCCTTCTCATGTTCATACTCCTGGTCATCCTCCCGCTGCTGTTCCTGCTGCGGTTCCTGCTGTTGCTCTTCACCATCATCCATCTCATTCTCTTTCTCCTCGTCCTCCTCCTCCTCCTCCTCTTCCTCCTCCTCCTCCTCCAGGACCCCAGGAGGGTATCGGAAAACAATCCAGTTTACACGGTTTCGTGTCCCCCCCCTCCACTTCTCCAGAGAGGCACGCGCTTGAACAAGGAGGGTCGCGGAAAGCATTACTCTGTACCAGGTATCGTAGCCCTCCCCCCTTCCAGCGGGGCCCCGCCAGAGCGAGGAGGGTATCATGAAACCGTACTATTTACAAGGCGTTTCCTGAACACCTGTCCTCCCTCCTCCTTTCTTTCGTCTGCCCTTTCGTGCGTACTTACTCGTTCGATGATTTTCTCCTTCGTGTTGATGTTGTCGTACCCCATGGGTCCCACGAAACCGTTCAGATCTTTATGTGGGGAACTCCGTTAGCATAATGCATTCGTTTTTGGTGGCCCACCAGCAATCCCCCCCCCGCTGAATGTGTCAGAGCACGACGACGACGATGCGGATGAGGACGCGGACGAGGAAGAGGAGGAGGAGGAGCAGGAGGAGGAGGAGGAGGAGGAGGGGGGCGCAATCGACAGGGAAGGTGAGGGCCACGAGGTCCGCCGGCTCGACGCCCGCGTCGCCCGGGCCCGCCCCCTCACTCTTACCCGCAATTGCGGGGTGCTGCGTGTATACGCATACGGCCAAGGCGTACCTTTTCATGCACTTCGACTTCGGCACCGCCTGATCCCAAGGCTTCGCCCTCTCCCGGCGTTGACGTGAGGCCCCGCCCTCTTTTGCCCCCCCCCCCCCCCCCCTCCGCTAATTAAAGCTGAGCGCGGCGCCCGCTTAGCTTCTATCAGAAGAAGCCCGCTCTCGACCCGTATATCAAAACAAATATATGCATACGGTCTCAAGGCACGCGTGACCTCCCCCAGATCCTGCATCGGAAGTGTCTCCCGTGTGGCCTGGGCGGGTTAGCACTGGGGGGCGACCCACACGGGAGGGGGAGGGGGGGCGGAGGAGGAGGCGGAGGAGGAGGAGGAGGAGGAGCAGGAGCAGGAGGAGGAGGAGGAGGAGGAGGAGGAGGAGGGGGGCGCAATCGACAGGGAAGGTGAGGGCCACGAGGTCCGCCGCCGGCTCGACGCCCGCGTCGCCCGGGCCCGCCCCCTCACTCTTACCCGCAATAGCGGGGTGCTACGTGTATATGCATACGGCCAAAGCGTACCTTTTCCTGCACTTCGACTTCGGCACCGCCTGATCCCAGGGCTTCGCCCTCTCCCGGCCTTGACGTGAGGCCCCGCCCTCTTTTGCCCCCCCCCCCCCCCCCCCTCCGCTAATTAAAGCTGAGCGCGGCCCGCCTAGCTTCTATCAGAAGAGGCTCGCTCTCGACCCGCAGATCAAAACAAGTATATGCATAAGGTCTCAAGGCACGCGTGACCTCCCCAAAATCCTGCATCGGAAATGGCTCGTAACCCGTAGGGTCTCCCGTGGGGTCTCCACTCTGGCTTCCTCCACGGTCTGCCGTGTGGCCTCGGGCGGGTTAGCAGTGGGGGGCGACCCACACGGGAGGGGGAGGGGGGCGGAGGAGGAGGAGGAGGAGGAGGAGGAGGAGGAGGAGGAGGAGGAGGAGGAGGAGGAGGAGGAGGAGGAGGAGGAGGGAGGAGGAGGAGGGAAGAGGAGGAAGGGAGGAGGGAGGAGGGAGGAGGAAGGAGGATGAGGAGGGAGAGGGAGGAGGGAGGAGGGAGGAGGGAGGAGGAGGAGGAGGAGGAGGAGGAGGAGGAGGAGAAGGAGGAGGAGGAGCAGGAGGAGGGGGGGGTGCAGAAGAGTGCCCTACTGGGGGCACTTTCGGGCCCCCGTTGGGAGAGCCAGCAGGGGCCCCCAAAAGGGGCCCTCTCGCGTTCCCCTCCGGGGGCCCTCCTCTCTTCACCCCCCCCCCATCCTCGGGCCACCCACACTCTGTGCCACCCGCCCGATGCTCTTCCGGACGGCCCCCCTCGGGGTGTCCATGCTCGTGTCCCCTTTGTGGTCTGCCGTTGGCGACTCCCTGTGGCCTCGTGCTATGGCCTCCGGCGTGGGCCTCGTGGTCTGCCCTTGCGGTCTCCCCTGCAGTACGCCCCAGGATGCTCTCCCCGCGACCCTCCACTCTTCACCCGCCGCCGCGCAGGAGGCACGCAGCAGAGTATCCGGAAGTCCTTTAGAGCCCTCTGTATCTAATCTACTGGTCTCTTTCAGTGGCTGTGGGCCGACTTCGGGCGCTCTTGGGCGATCATGGGGTTCCCCTCGCGACTTCCCCAGAAACTCAAACATGGCCATTCCGCTAAAGGTACCATCAACACGTCGGGCCCTGTTGTGCCAAGATGGCCCTCGAGACCGCCAACGAGATCCCGAAAGGGCCCCAAGACGCTTCAGGAGGCCCCGAAGAGGCATACCAAGAGGCGAGGCATCCCGAGAGACCCCGATGGACATCTCAAAGGCCTCTGAACCACAACCCAGACACGAGGTATCGACGCCCATTGGGATCCATATGACCCCAGCGGTACAGCTTCGGTCATATATCTTGCATTCGCATTCAAGAAGGGGACATTCCAAGAAACGCTCGAGGGACATCCCAAGAAGCCCCCCAAAGCATCCAAGGTGCCCATGGCCCACATACAAGGCACGGCGACAGAAGGCCGCTAGATCCGCCGCCCCTGTTGCTTGCAAGAAGGGCTGTTGGCGTGCCAGGCGAAACTGTTGGGGCCCTTGCACCACGTTGTCAAACATCGCGGAAGATCACACAATGGAAAAAGGTTCTCGGCCGATCCAGTCGGCCACCAGGAAGCGCTCATAAAACAAGGGCTCCCTTCGCCTTCCCTGCCCAAGATGGCCTTGAGAGGGCCTCCACGGCGGCCTCCAAGACCCCCCCAAGAAGGCCAATGTGGCCCAAGATGTCACCAATACTGCCTCAGACAACCCCGAGACGACCCAAGATGCCCTCCAGACGGCCGAAGAGGCCCCCAAGACGCCCCGTGAGGGATGACCTCTAGGAAGCCAAACTCATGGATGTCGCGTATGGTTTCCCGTAGTTTTCGCGCTCTCGCCACTTCGGGCTCCAGACCGCCGAAGGCACTGCCCCAGAGGCCCCCAACACAGCCCCAGAAGCCCCCAAAGGTGCCCCAACACGATGGCCTAAGAGCCGTGAATGCCGTGATAATGGACACTCTAACAATCCTATCATTGAATTAAAGATGTGTTTAACATGCGTAAAGCGTGTTCTAAACATGTGTTCAAATCTATTGTTTTCAACAACAAATATTTGAAACATATTTCCGACATCTGGAAATTATTTGGCAGCATGCTTCCTCTCCATTAATCGACTTCCACAACCCAAGAGGCCCTCAAGGCGGTCCAAGATACTTCCAATACTGTCCGAAAGCGCCCCAAGACGACCCAGAGAGGCCCTTAGGACGGTCTCCAAGGCCTTGAGGCTCCCAGGGGCCCCCCAGGAGGCTCCCAAGAGGGCCCCCAGGAAGCCTCCAGGAGGCCTCCAGGAGGCCCCCTTGTCCTCCCTCGCCTTGTACTCTCCCTCTTCCTCCCCCCCCAAATTGTTCCCCAAGCATTTTCTCAACAAACAAAAAAAAAACGGCTGGGGGAACGCATCGCCCCACAGCTTGGCAAGACTTCGGCGCACGGTCTAGCCACACTGGCCCTTCCGACAGGCAGGGTGGGGCGGCGGTGCGCCGCCCGCGTCTTCGACAGCATCACTCTTTGCAGTGCTCTCTCTCTCTCTCTCTCTGTAGCGCTCGCCCTAAAACCTTTCTTGGTGCCTTCCTCCGCCAAAGGCGCAAGTGTCTGTTGACGGGGAATCCAATAGGTACCGCTACCGCTACTCCCCGGGCCTCTCCCGGGGTGCGTTTTTGACCAGGATTCCGATGCGCGAGCCCAGCGGTGGCGGCGAGGGCCTCCCGGGAGGTCCGAAGAAGGAGAAGACGAGGCCAGGGTAGCGGCATCGGTACCCTTTCCTCCTCTGATGCTCGGCGCTGGCTTGGTCAGCGCACAGCACGCGCTCTTCGCAGGCTGGCGCTGCGCGGAACGCATGCTCGCCCCACCCCCACACAGTGCCACCGTCTCACGCGCCGGATGACCAGGCGTCTTGAGCGCCGGGCCTGCCGCCCAAGCACTTTCGGTGCCGATGGTCTCCCGGGTGGTGGCAAAGCCGTCGGCACCGTCGGGCGCCCCGACGGCTGGCGTGCGGCCGCGCCTCCCGAGGCGGGCGCGTCAGCGTCAGCGAGGGCTCGCCAGCGAGAGCCCCGGCCAAGCACACATCTGCAGGCTGCTGCTCCCGTGCTGCGCTGCCGAGGCACCCGCCTGGCTCGGCTGTTCCCTTGCGGCCTCACGGACGGGCCCAGGCAACACCCCTGCCAGCTTCCCCCGAGCCGAGTCCAAGCGCTTCCGCAGGATCGGCGCCGACGCGATCGTGGGAAGACGGTGGCGAGAACCCGCCCAGCAGCCCAAATCATGTTCCGCATGGTCCGCCGCTTCGGCTCCTGACACGCAGCGACCGTGACGGCAAACCTCGATGCTACACACTGGTCGAGCAGGGACCGACCGTCCCGGCATTCCTATGGCCCTACCACGACATGTTCGCAGAACCCCAACATGTTCTAAGAACAAAAGCAAGGTTGTTCCCGACGTGTGAAAACAAGACAGTCCCAGCCAGAAATGTTCTAAGAACATTTCGTGGGACCCACAAAAGGTTCTTAGAACATTGTTTGGTGGGGCTATAGGCGAGCCGGGACGCTCCGCCACTGCTTGATGCCTCCTCCTTGGCCGCTGCTGCGAGGTGCTGGGGAAACATCTTTGCACTTCGGATCCGTAGGCTGCTCGCGCGACGGGCTCGTCCATCCTGCGTCACGCAGGGGCCGCCGCGTTGAGCAGCACGTCGTGGCATCGCTAACCGCGTCTCCTTTGGACATGCTGCCCAGAGGCTGGAGGACGACTGAATCTGGCGGACGCCTTTTCACGTACACCTTTCTCCATTCTCTTCCACTGCTGTGCTCTGGAGCTCCGAGCCCTTTCTTGTCGTCGCCGTGCGTCGTCGTCGGCCTCCTTGGCCATCTAGACCTCCCTGACCCCAGGCCCCTTTTTTCTGGCCCCGAGAGACCCGAAGAGAACCCGAGAGGGCACCAGGATGGCCCCCACATGCTCCCCCTCCTCGCCACCCTCCCTGTGCAAGAGCCAGGGCACGCGTGCCACTTGTCATTGGGGAGTTGCACGGGGGAGCGCGGGAGCGTCTCCCAAACAACAAGTTGCAGCGCACCGGCCGTGGCACTGTCCGAGCCGCCCAGGGCGAAGAGACGCCTTGCCGCTGCTCTGAGGAAACAGCCGGGCAGCCGCCGCAGCGGTCATCACGAGGCATGTCGGAGGCCACTGCATGCGTGCTGGTGTGCTTGGCGCTCAGCTGTCTGTCGATCCGCCCGCTGCTGGCGTCCATCAAACATCCCGCCGGCTCCCACCAGCCGCTGGCGCTTGCCGCCGCTGGCCTCCGCGGGCCTTCCATCAACTTTCGCCATGGGGAGGTCACTCTCCCCTCCAGGGCTGGACCTAAAAACGTTGTTTCTCATGTTTGTCTCGTTCTGTGCTTCGTGTTGCGCTGCCTGCTTCCCTGTTCCTCCCTGCCGAAACGAAACACAAAACGCAGCCGACGTCCAGCAAGCGTTTAGGGCTTGAGTCGGGCATGTCCCCCTACAGGGGGATTTTGGACAACAGATAATGAATGCCCCCTCCCAAGTGCTCCCCAATGGCCAAAATCAGTAACACAAAGAATCCCCAGACTATCATTTTAGATGGCTATGTTTGAATCTTCCTCCTGTAGGGGGACGGGCCCGACTCACGTCTGGGTCCAGCCGTTGCTCCCCCTGCCGTGGGCGAGGCTGCCCGCTCTGGTGGCCGCTCGCCTCTGCCGCCGCACCCCGCGGCCGTGCGCCTGCGCCTCGTGCGCGGGCGCTGCTGCCGCGCCCGCTGCCTGCCGCACCCTTTTGGGCGGTGCCTGCTGGCTGCGGCGTGCGCGGGCGCGGATCGTCGCGTGGGCCACACGGGGGTGGGCGCTGGACAGGGGGCCTTCGACTTCTGTTCCCATCATACCTGGGCCGGCACGGAAACGGAAAGAGCGCCTAAAACACATTAACCGAAGTTACTGACACCACCGTTCGTACTGGGAGGCTTGGCGTTGAGAGCTTGTTACGTCACCCCTCACTCCTCCTCCTCCTCCTCCTCCTCCTCCTCCTCCTCCTCCTCCTCCTTCTCCTCCTCCTCCTCGTCCTCCTCCTCGTTTTTCTCCTCCTCCTCCTCTTTTCCCTCCTCCTCCTCATGCTCCTCCTCCTCCTCCTCCTCCTCCTCCTCCTCCCCCTCCTCCTTCTACCTCCCTCCTCCTCCCTTGGCCTCGTCCTCGTTCCTCCTCCTCCTCCTCCTCCTCCTCCTCCTCCTCCTCTCCTCCTCCTCTCTTCCTCCCCCTCCTCCTTCTACCTCCCTCCTCCCCCCTTAGCCTCGTCCTCGTTCCTCTCCTCCTCCTCCTCCGCCTCCTCCTCCTCCTCCTCCTTCCTCCTGCTCCTCCTCCTTCTACCTCCCTCCTCCTCCTCGTCCTCGTTCCTCCCTCCTCTCCTCCTCCTCCTCGTCCTCCTCCTCCTCCTCCTCTCCTCCTCCTCCTCCTCCTCCTCCTCCTCCTCCTCCTCCCTCCTCCTCCTCCTCCTCCTCCTCCCCTCCTCCTCCTCCTCCTCCTCCTCCTCCTCCTCTCCTCCTCCCTCCTCCTCCTCCCCCTCCTCGTCCTCCTTCCTCCTCCTCCTCCTCCTCCTCCTCCTCCTCCTCCTCCTCGTCCTCCTCGTTCCTCCTCCTCCTCCTCCTCCCCCTCCTCCTCTTCGGGCGCGCTGGGGAGCCTATTGGGGCCCTCTTGGGCTCTCTTAGGGCCCTCGGGGCCCTCTTGGCCGTATTGGGGCCATCTGGGGGCCATCTTGGACCATCTGGGGGCCCCTTAGGGGCGCCTCTGGGGCCTTCTTGGGATGATCTCTGGGGCCTCTTAGGCCGTCTTGGGCCCGTCTGGGGGCCCTCTTGGACTGTTTTGGGCCCGTTTGGGGCGCCTCCAGGGCCGTCTTGGGACGATATTTGGGGCCTCTGGGCCGTCTTGGGCCCGTCTGGGGAAGAAGCGACCCATGGGAGCCGCCCGGGAGCCGCTTCACTCCAAAAAATACGAGGGAAACGGGCCATTAGACCATTCCGTCCCCGGCTCGCACCCCCCCTGGACCCCCCCTAAGAAGCGCTTCGCCCCCTACTCAACGTCACTCGCTCGTACCTCGCTCTTTCCGTCACCTGAGGACCGCATCCCAGAAAAAATTTCGAGCACCCCGAGAAGTGTCAAAAGAACGTCGAAACGGTGTCGAAACAGTGTCGGGCGAGTGCCTTCCAGGGCCCGACACGTGAAAACCCTTGAATTTCGGTACTCTTCTTTTGGTCGCTCGAAATGTTTCCTGGTGGCCAAGGCTAAAATAAGTTGGAGCATCATAACCTTAGACAAGGAATCCAGGGTCTGGAAGCCAATGGAACTCCAATCGTGGCTCGGACATGCCCGCGCCTCGTGGGGCGCCGCGCTTCTGCTGTTTCTGCACCTTTGAGGCGCCTGCTGACTGCGGCGTGCGCAGGCGCGGATCGTCGCGTTGGCCATACGGGGGTGGGCACTGGACAGGGGCCCTTAGACAAGGAATCCAGGGTCTGGAAGCCAATGGAACTCCAATCGTGGCTCGGCCATGCCCGCGCCTCGTGGGGCGCCGCGCTTCTGCTGCTTGCTGCACCCTTGTGGTGCCTGGATCGTCGCGTTGGCCACACGGGGGTGTGCACTGGACAGGGGCCCTTGGACAAGGAATCCAGGGTCTGGAAGCCAGTGGAACTCCAATCGTGGCTCGGCCATGCCTGCGCCTCGTGGGGCGCTGCGCTTCTGCTGCTTCTGCACCTTTGCGGTGCCTGCTGATTGCGGCGTGCGCGGGTGTGGATCGTCGCGGTGGCCATACGCTGTGGGCATTGAACAAGGTTGTGGATGCCACGACAATGGACGCTCTAACAGTCCTATCATTGAATTTTAAAATGTGTTCACGATGTCGGGACAATGTTCTAAACATGTGTTAGCCATGTGTTTTACATGTTGAAAACATGTTCAGCACATGTTTTAGGCATCTGGGAATTATTTGGCAATATGCTTCCTCTCCATTGATCGTCCTCCACAATGATTACGGCGTGTGCAGGTGTGGATCGTCGCGTTGGCCATACGGTGTGGGCATTGGATAGGGACCGTTCGATAATGGAGGTCCAAGACTAGAGGCCTCCTAGATGGGGTCGGGGCAGGTGGGGTCGGAGGATCGCGCCGCGTCGCCGATACATCGGCGATGCACCAGCGATGCATCGTCGACGTCGGCGATGCATCGGCGACGTCGACGTGGAGCAGATCGGGCCCCACCTCGAGCCGCATCGCCGATGCATCGGCGATGCAGCGCGATCCTCCGACCCCACCTACTCCGACCACATCTAGGAGGCCTAGAAAAGCTTCCACCCCCATAATAATAATAACCCCAAACACGTAAAGTCGTTTAGCAACCGCGCCCAAAGAAGGAATCAAGCAGGGCAGGGCTGTGTAGTAAACGCCCAAGGCCGTCTCGTAAACGCCGATGGTCACGTCCGGGTGAGTTTTCCTCCCTTGAGATAAGGAGTCCAGGGTTTAGCAGCCTGTAGAACCAATCGTGGCTCGGCCATGTATATCACCGCCGCCCTCATGGGATAGGGAATCCTCCGGGGTCTGGCGCCTCCTGGGACTATTCCTTCACAAGCGCCTCCACGGTACCCGCCGCCAGCCTCAGTCCACCTAACACGTGTCATCCAAGTCTAGACGCATATATCCTGGCAGGGCCAATCGGTTGTTAAGGCACTGCGTCGATACACGATTCCGTCTATAGCTTTCCTGGGCGATCACTTGCCGTGGGGAACAATGCCCTCTCCACCAATATCCGCCCACCCCGTTTCTTCCATTCCCTTTGCCTGCTTCATCCCTCGTCCATCCATCGGTTCCCTCGGCTCCCTCTGCAGCGTGCCCACTGAGTTGGGGTCGGTGTCTCTACTTGCCAGTGGGGTCAAATGCATGCCTCCGTTCCCTCGCTGCTCGCGCCTGGCTGCCCGTTCTGTCTCCCGCCCCGCCGCCCGCGCGCCTGGGCGTGAAGCCTCTGCAGGGGGGGCACCAGTGGGCACTGAAGTACAGCAGCACACAGGGCACCCCGCCGAGAGCCTGGCGGCCGAACGGGTGGGGGGGGGGGGCGTTCCGAGAGATGGAGAGAAAGAGAGAGAGAGAGAGAGAGAGAGAGCAGACCAGTGGCTCATGTCTCAAGAAAATCATGCCGACAGGCGAGAAATCACCATTGCTCCGCCGACGCACCCGACATGCCGGAACGCGCAGCGGCTCGCGCGGCTGAGCCCGTCGAGAGGTGCCTCTCTCAGCTCAGTTCGCGCGGCTCCAAGCTGAGAATATGCCCCTGCGGGCAGGGGGAGAGCCACACGCTGCAAGCTGGAAGTGGCATGCGGCCGCAGCCAAAACATGAACACCGTGAGCTGTGAAAGTCATTGGCGCCGCTGGGAGAGCTGGGCCGCGAGTGAGCTCGCCCACCGCACGTCCCTCACGGAATGGCCTGCTCTCAGGCCAGAGAGCCGTTCCGAGCCGTGGGAGTGCAGAGCGTGGCCAGCGCCTGTGCCGAGCTGGGACTGCTGCCAGGGCTCGAGCGAAAGCACCACTCCAAACTCGGACATACAGTGGGAGCTCGACCACAAGAAACCGTCCACAAAAAATCCAACCCTGAGACCCCAAGACGTCCATTGACTTTTGCTGTGGGAGCGCCACGCTTTCCATAGCGAAACCATCGAAACCCAAGAAAACTAAGGCACCCTGGAGGCAAGCAGGGTGTTTCTTGGCACGGGCTTCCACTGCAGCGCCTCTACCGCACAACAGAGAGTGAGCGCACTTGCCGCACGACCCGTCAAGGTGGCCGGCGCCAAGGTGGTTGCATTATCCCTCGGCCTTGGGCATGCAATGCGCGCTGCGGCCCCAACACCCGACGCCGCGCGAACGTGGCCCAGACGAGGGGCGAGGGCGCGACTCACGGCTTGGAGCGGGGCTGGTGCGGAGGCGATAGCCGAGCGAGCTCACCCACCGCGGGGCCCCTTCAGGGGACGGCGAGGGAATGCGGCCAGCGCTCGGACGAGAGCCACAAGGACCCCTCAAGGAGTGGCAGGCGAAATACTGCACCGAGATGGACGCTTGGCTTGCGCTCTAGCACCCCTCCTCCTTCTCCTCCTCCTCCTCCTCCTCCTCCTCCTCTTCGGGCTCTTCCTCCCTTCCCCCTCTCTTCTCCCTCCTCCCTCCTGACTCTTCCCTCCTTCCTCTCACTCTTCCGTCTGTCCTCGCCGCCTCTGCAATCTGCCATGGTGGAGGATGGCATGGATATTCTTGTCACAGACAATGCGGGCACGGATGTTCCCGACGATGAGGAGGATGCGCAGTTGGAAGACTCGTCGGATTTGGATACGTATGCTTCTATCAAAGAGGAATGGACGGAAAAGGCTAAGGATTTGCTGAGGCAGCAGGTACCGTCGCGGAGTCACATTTCCAATGTTCCAGGTCATGTTCAAGAGTCCCCTGCTTTTCGATCTACCAAGGGGGAAGCCACTGACCTCGGTATCTGTTTCGCCACCTGGGTCGACACCATGGAGTTGTATTGCCTTGAGTTATAGACGGTGACGCCCATGGAGAGGAAGTAGTATCGTGGTCGGGCTGCTCAGAATGGACCCCAGCTTGGAGTTTATCGGGGGTCCAAGCCTTCGTCTCTTCTTCGGATCCACATGCTCAGTGGTGGGCCACCGTGTCCAATCTGCTCGAGGAGTTGACGCACCCGAAAGCCGACAGGAGTGGGACACCCCGAGCCCGACATCTTCGGGACCAGCTCCGTCGCTCGGCAGGGTCCTGTCCCAATGCCCCGATCGTTCCATTGCCAGCTCGACGTCGAAATCGATGGGCTCGCGCGCTGAGGACACTGGGCGACGCGACCTTCTCATCAGTGGAGTCAATCGCGCAGACTGCCAGGATAGCTGCGGACCCAGCTCTCAGGGCAGTGGGGCGACAGAGGGTCCTCGCCTTTCGTGATTGGGCTCATCAACAGGCGGTCGAAGGCCGTGGAGCCCTTCACGGGTGTGCGAAGGATAGCACGGCAGACACCAGTGAGGTGCGAGGTGACGGCCCGACGTCTTTCGACGCCTGCTTCGGCGATGGAGGTCGAGGCCCAGGTACGGTGCAAACTCTGGTCGCCTAAAGGCTTCGATGATCAGAGGGCGATGGAGGTGTTGGCCAGTGCTCGGCAGTTGGCTCGCTTTGAAGGGGCCCTAGGACACACAAATAAATACACACAACTAAAACTATTCCCCATGTTTTCATATATTTTCTGGGTTTTTGTGTTCCCCCCCCCCACTTCCCATATTTTCCCATATTTTCCTGGGGATCGACGATTAATTGTGTCTGTGTGTGTTTTTTTCCCTCCTGAGTGTTGGCCAGCGCTCGGCAGTTGGCTCGCTTGGGCGACCTGGAGCCTCCGACTCTCGTGCAGCTCGACGGGGCCCTGCGATCTGTCCCGCCGAGGGTCGCGGGGGCCGTCGAGGCCGCCGGGTGGCGCGACATCTGTCGGGGAGACGTAAGACTCGGGTACGGGTGACTCGGGTTGGCCCGACGGGGCCATCATAAAAATGGCGAGGCCCAATCTGAAATTTGACGCGAGCTCCCGCTGCAGACATCCCACGAAAACTGGACCGTCAAAATCCAGGACGCGCTCGTCAAAAAAACGTCGGCAAACCCGAGCTCCGGCTTACTCGGGTCTTGCGTTCCCCCGAATCTGGTGGCTGCCCGAGTCTGGTCGCCTCGCCCGGTTGCACCTGTCTCATGCCATCGAAGCCAATGTTGCTTGGCCTCGGCAGTGGCTCACTGCGCTGCAGTGAGGGCGCGGCCGCAAGAAACCCTCGCAAGAAACCCAACCCTGAAAACCCGCGCGCGGGGTGCGCCTGAGGGGAATCCTGGAGCGCCCCGAACGCGGCAGCTTCTTCAGCGGCTGCGGGAGGTCACCGCGCAGCGGGCGGAGCGAAGAGGCCCAGGACACCCTGACGACACGCGGATGGCTTCTTGCTGCGCGCCCCCACCGTGACCGTCTTGCTTCGCAGGCCTGGTGTGCGCAAGGAGCGCGCCGCGGGCCGGGCCGCACCCGGGCAAGGGCCGCCCGTGGAGAAGGCCGGGGGCCTCGCCCGGCGGAGGCCCTGGGCGCCGGCCCGCTCGGGGCTCGAGGGAGGCCCTGGGGACGCTGCGGCTCGAGGCGGCCGGGGCTCTGCGGGAGGCCCTGCGCGGGTGCTGTGCCGGCGAGGCTGCGCCGGCAGCTCTCTCTCGCCCGAAGCCTGCTCCGCGGCGGTCTGCTTGGGGCGTAGGAGGCCTGCCTACGATCCCATCGGACGGGAGGAGGCCGCGGCTCACGCTGCCGATCTAGATTTCCCGCCGCACCCATTGGCTCTTCAAGGGGTCCTCCACATGCGGGCCAGGGTGCTTCGTGATGAGGGGTGCTGTGCTCCTCCCATCATCCCTCACGGGGTCCTCGTTGCTGGCGCTCGCGGAGCCCCCGACCCTTCGAAGTGCCAGACGTTTCCAGCATCGCGAGCGGGCGTGTGCTTGCAGTTTCCTGGTCTCCCTCCGCACGCGGATCGATGATGCCACACAGCGTGCGTGTGGGGTTGGGGGCGAGACGCTGCTCGTGAGTCAGTTTCGGCTGGTGGCGTCTTCGCCACGGGCTGCGCGAAGGAAGATCGCAGGATGGCAAATACATATTGGCCATTACTTCGGGTTCGTCGGTCGCGCGTGAGATTCAGGCCG
>CAUYUJ010014551.1:40000-42500 GCA_963575745.1 Prorocentrum cordatum
CTTTTTCCGAGCGAGCGGTGAAAGTTCCAGGCTGCCAGCCTGTGGAGCTGGCAGTGGCAAGTTACGCCATCCCTGCTCGCCTTGGAGAAACAACTAGGGGTCCCCATCATCGTCGTCAACCGAACACGTACTAATGACGGACCGTTTGCTGTGCATATTCCGACGGCCCAGGGGCAACTGCAGAGGCCTAGAGTCAGGATCCTTCCGAGGGCTGCTCGGATTGTGAGGGCATGGGGGTACACCTACAATGCAACTCATGGCTGAGCTATACAACGCGCTGCATACCGCCCGGTCCAGACAAAGGGTGGGGAAAATAAGCGGAGGAGACAAGGAATGGCAAATCTCAGCAATCATTTACGAAACTGCTGCTGGTGCTCCTCCTGCTCCTCCTCCTGCTCCTCCTCCTCCTCCTCCACCACCTCCTCCTCCTCCTCCTCCTCCTCCTCCTCCTCCTCTCCTCCCTCAACGTGACCGCCGAGTATCGCCGCTCGCTCCTGCGCGGATGCAGACACCCTTATTACGTGAAGCTCTCCCTAGGAGAGGCGTGCCGCTCACTCTTACAGTGTGAGCGGGACGCCTACTGGGAGAGAGCTCTGAACTGAAAGTGGACGGGCGAGTAGAGGCACCTTCTCAGTGTGCCCGCCCGTCCACTTAATTTCCCCCGAAGGCTGACTAAGGCAAGGTTTGCCAGGTTGGTTCTAGCAGCAAAAACCTCTCCTCCCTCACGCTCTCTGCTGCTGCTGCTGCTCCTCCTCCTTATCCTCCTCCTCCTCCTCCTCTTCCTCCTCCTCCTCCCCTCCTCCTCCTCCCTCCTCTCCTCCCTCACGCTCTCTGCTGCTGCTGCTGCCTCCTCCGCCTCCTCCTCCTCCCCTTCCTCCTCCTCCTCCTCCTCCTCCTCCTCCTCCTCCTCCTCCTCCTCCTCCGCATCCTCTTCTTGATCCTCCAGCTGCCAGCTTGGCCCGAGCCCTGCGGGCTCGGCGCGAGCCAGCGCCACCGGCGCCCCCCGCGCCGCCCTCCCTCCTCCCGCCGTGCCTTCTCATCCCCCTCCGCGGGCCGTGATGGAGGAGCCGAGGCGGCGTCGCCCCAACCGGTCGGCCGCGGCTCGGCGGGCGCAGTATCGCCGCGCCGAGTGCCGCACGGTCGAGCGGCTCCTGTCGGCGTTCGCCGAGCTGCGCGGTCATCGCGGCGGCGCCCCCACGCGCTTGGGGGCCGCCCTGGCCGCAGCTCTAGCGCCCGCGGCCGCGCCGGACGTCGCTGCGGAGGACGCCGCCGGCTCCGAGGCGGCCGACCCCGGCATCGAGCGGGAGTCCCAGGCCGAGCGGGCAGAGGGACCGCCTGACGACGCGCCCCAGCCCACGGCGGCGGCGGGGGGCGCGGCGGAGACCAGCCTCGTCGACATGGTCCGAGCCCTTCGCGGGGAGCTCGCAGAGGTGGTCGCCGAGAGCCAGGCAGAGGCCATCGCGGCCGAGCAGGCGGCGGAGAGCGAGCGGGAGAAGGAGTCGGCGGCGACGGATGTGCTGCGGGTCATGCAGGGCGGCCGCTTCGGCTCGGTTGCCGTGCCGCTGGGCGGACCAGCCGCGGGCGCCGAGGGCGCGGCCCCAGGGCCCCTACGGGGGATGACTGCCCAACCGCTGGCCGCTGTGGCGGGCTGGGCAGGCAGCGCGACGGGGTCGCAGATCGACTCAGCTGGCAGCGGTCGTCCCAGTGGAGTTGAGCGCGATGAATTGGTGTCGCCAGATGTTCTTGCCTCACGATTCTCTGACGACGAACGTTGCAAACAGCAGTGATTTTCGCCCAACATTTTGTTCGGGCCTCGCAAGTTTCTGCACTTCTTCATGGCACTTCGATGTCTTTGAATTGTTGGCTTGCTTGCATTGCCTCGTGTGTTTGTGTGTGTGCGCGTGCGCGTGTGTCATGCGTGCACACCTATAAGAGGCTCTTGAATTTGATATGACATCGTCATTGGTCTCGTCTCGTCTCGTCGCCTCTTCTTGATCCTCCTCCTCGCCCCGTTCCCTGCCCGCTCGCCCCCGGGCTGGCGTGTTGCCACCCGCCGGCGGCACCGCCCTGCGGGGCGGCCGGCGGCGGCTGCGGCGGCGCCGCCTGCTGGGCCTTCCGGGGCGCGCTCAGGCCTCCTCCTCCTCCTCCTCCGGGGCACATGCTAACATGGTTTATCAAACCCTTCGTTATGAAGAAAATCCTGGAGGCCTCGCGCAGCAACTTGAGACCCGATGTACGTCGGATCCACATCGGATTTGGGCGGAAAGCTGGGAACACCTCGGGACGCCGACGCTTCGGGACCGGGGCATTGATCGGGGGCGCGCAAACATGGATTCGCGATCCATGGATTAGGCGCGCGGTTGCCAAATCCATGGATCGGGGGAGGTGCCCTCCCTAAAATGCGGCCGGTGCCGCCTCGTTCGGCGGCTGAAGCCCGCAATTTCCCATGGGAACGGGGCCCGTCGCTAATCCGCGCCCCGTTGATCCATGTTTGCGATCG
>CAUYUJ010014551.1:45000-82353 GCA_963575745.1 Prorocentrum cordatum
GTGCAAACCCCCACGCCCCACCCCGTGCATCGCCCCCCCCCCCCCCTCCAATTGCCGCGCGCCCGACCTGCCGGCGGCGCGCAGCCCCCGGACACCCGACGCCCCGGACAGATCGAGGCGGACACGTTTTGTCGCTTTTTGGGGTCGGGGAGGGCCAATCTCGGAGCGGGCTCGGGTCGAGTCGGAGTGCGCGCCGGAAGGGGCAGCAGGAGGAGGAGGAGGAGGAGGAAGAGGAAGAGGAGGAGGAGGAGGAGGAGGAGGAGGAGGAGGAGGAGGAGGAGGAGGAGGAGGAGGAGGAGCCGGGCCCTGGGGCCGTCAGAGGGCGGCCCAGGACGAGAGCGCGGCCTTGGCGAGGGGGTCGGGCCTGCGCTGGATCGGTCGAGGCGCGGGCTGCGCGGAGAGGGGCGCGGCGCGAGGGGGGCGGCCTGCTGGGGGCGGCCTCTCCTCCTCCTCCTCTCCTCCTCCTCCTCCTCCTCTCCTCCTCCCCCTCCTCCTCCTCCTCTCCTCCTGCTCCCCCTCCTCCTGCTCCTGCTCCTGCTCCTGCTCCTCCTCCTCCTCCTCCTCCTCCTCCTCCTCCTCCTCCCTCCTCCTCCTGGCACGTAGCTAAGGCGGCCTGAGTCCTGCATCAAGTCGAACCTCTCGCCACACGCCAGACCTCGGCGCGCACCTGTGGCAACACCGCCTGGGCTGCAGACGGATCGATACCTTGATTGAGTCCGTGGGGCAACTTGCTGAGGTGGTTATAGAAATGGAAAGCGGCAACAGTGACTACAAGCGATTCAGGACTGGGAGGATCAAGACCAAGGAGGGCGACAGGACACGACGGGATCAAACGACCGAGGACCGAGGCAATCAAATCCTGAAATCGCTTACATTGTAAATAGTGAGCTACGGTATCTCTAGCCTGACAACCTAAACAACAATAGCTATAGCCTGCACCAATTGGGGTTTCGTGGAGACGGGTAACCGTAGTCCACCCCACACTAAGGGTTTTAATTATGGCATTGGTCCAACTCTTTGGGGGCTCAATCATCGTGCTCTGTACGCGGCCCCAGGGGATCTTTAAAATTTGCTGCCGAGCCTCAGGGAAGTAAGCGAGTAGTCGTTTCTGAAAGAGCTGTTCAAGAGGGTCTGGGTACATCACCTCCTGCAAGACTCTACCTACACGACGCTGCACCTTTCGGCCTCCCTCAGCAATGGCTCGTTTCGCTTCAGCCACCGCCAAGCGACCCGCTCGTCTCCACTTCTGGGAGCTCTGGAAGCCAGAAGCGGCTTCGCACAATCGACTGACAAGCGGCGGAGCCTGCCAGAAATCAGGCGAGAGCTGTCTCTCCAAGACCTGTACCGCAGGGAGAAACGCATCCGCCTGGTCTTGCAGGCGGTCAAGGAGCGACCGCCATTCAGGAAACGTCACCAGGGCACAACGAATGAGCGAAGCGCGGTTCACGATCTCCGCACTTCCGAATTTGGCTCCCCCCACTTCTCAAGAGCGAGGAAACCAGCAAAGCTGAGGCAACAGTGGGGTGCTGCACATTTGGAAGCTAGATTTGCGTGCTCACGCCCGCGATGCCATTGAGGCAACATGTTGATCTGACTGACATAAGAAAGTGTGGTGAGCGCGCGGCGACTGTACGACAAGGCAGTGACCGACGACGGCGCACGTGCATCCGCCAGAAGAGCCGTCCTCATCTGATATATCATCAACGGGCCAGTCCAGGAGTCGCCCAGAACCGAGGCCCAAGCTTGAACCCAAGATGAACCAGGGACCCCTCGACCCGGAACTCGGACCAGGTCGGGAGGTTTTCCCGAATCCAAATCAAGATCTGCTCGCGTAGATCGGGCGTGCAAGGGCAAGACAACGGCGCCAAAAAAACAGTTAGGCGGCTTAAGGTGAAGGCCTGCCACGCGAGCAGAGGCTTGGAAGACTTTGTGGAGCCGCCGAAGGGATAGAATCGAGTAGATCACCGCACCAACGTCGTCCGCACAGGCCCTGACAATCCCTTTACGCGGGGTGATAATGAGGAACCGAAAGTGAACCATAAAGGGATGCGACGCTAAACTGTAAATCACCCCCGAGGCTCGGCAGCCCTGAATGATCCCCGCAAGAATGTAAAACAGGACCTGGGAAGTAGTCCTTAACATACCAAAACAGCAGACGTGTTGATAACTAACAGCAAGGAGGTGCCTAAGGGGGTCTGGGATCTTAAGAGCTCCGAGGACCAATGCCAACCATTCATGAGCGATAGAAGGGAAAGCTTGGGAGTCGGCAAATGAGGCAAGGAGGGGGAGGCGGCTCATGGCGTCTTCGTTCAATCCCGCGGCTCGGGCTTCCACGTCAAGCTCTAAGATGTTCAGGCCGAAGTTGCGCCCCACCACGAAACCTCGTTGAATTGGGTCGACAGCATCTGCGGCTGCCAGGGTGGGACTCCTAACAGCGACGTTCGTGATGATTTTGCAGTCGGCACTTTTCAAGCCCAGTGGGCGCGCATTGGCTGGGGCACGGGCCACAAAAGTGGCATCTTCTGGGGCCTCACCCTTGGCGATAAAGACTCCTCGAACATTGTTAAAGTCGAACGGCATCGAGTTCCCCTGCAAGATCCAGGCTAGGGTATCTGCTAGAACAGGCGCTCCAGAAGGATGATAGGCCCAGGCAACATACGGGAGCCCATCGGGGCCGGGTGCGCTCTTGGGTAGTCTTCGGAGGGCCTTTTGAATTTGCTCAAGATCTGGAGGCTTGATGTTGGTAAAGTCATGCTGGGCCCCAAAACGCTCGAGATACATCGTGGCCTGGGGCTGCTCGATGGGCTTCTTACTAAAGACTCCCCCCCAATGGTGCGCAAGCTGGTTCAGACACTCCTGCGGATCCGAAGTGATTCCCCCCCCCCAGGAAGATGGATGCCCTGCAGACATAATTGTCTCCCGCAAGGAAGCCAGAGGCGTCCTCGTCGCTCGAGGCCTCTGAGTTTGCATCTCAGTCTTGCTTGCACCCTTGCTGGGGACGACTCACCTGCTTGCTGACGGGTACGCTGAGCAGCAGCTTGGTTGAGCCTGAAGTTCAGCTCATTGGTAAAGATCGTGAAGGCGTCGGGATCTGTGATCTCGACGGTACCAGAAAGAGGCTGCACTCGAATAAACCGACCGGCCAGACGATGAGAACGCTGGAGTTTTTCGGCAAGCCCACGGCCCTGCTTCCAAGCCGCCCTCCCGATAGACCTGGAAACAAACAGCTGAGCTAAAAGACTTTGTGGTTTACGGAAGACGATGGTGTCCCTGGCAACTCTGGCAGCCTCTTTCATCACAGACTTGTGAAGGGCGAGAATCTCTGGCTGCGTCATCTCGGCGCAGTCGACCTGCCGAAGAACCTGCGAAATAAACGCCTGATACTCAGGACGCTTAAAGACTTCTGGAGGGATAGGGCAGCCCTCAGGGTCCAGTGGCTTTCGGGGACATATGGTCAGGATATGGGCAGCATGATCTGATATCGCTTTTCGATGAAGGACCTCAGGAAGGCCACGGACCTGACTCGAGACAGCCGCCTGCGCAATAGCCCACCCAGGCAAACTGACAAAGGCGTGGTCGATCTTCGAAAGCGTACACTGCGCAGCACAGAAACGCGTGTAGTCCCCCCTTCCACCTCCACCATGGCAGAAAACACTCTCGCCCGCCCCGTGCTCCTCTCCCTCCTCCATTGTTGGTCGCGCTCCACCCCTCGCCTAATCTGAGCGCCTCCAGCGGACGGGCCATCAGCGCGAAGCACGGCTGGTGGGTCGCTGGCTAGGTTGAAATCGCCGTGCACGATGACTAGGCACTCGCCTGGTCGAATAGCTGCAGCCTGCTGATCGGCGAGAATGAGCCTGATAATTGCATCCCGAGTCTGAATCGACAATCCGAAGTTGTGAATGTTACAGTGAATGACCTGGACATTCTCCCCAAACGTAAGTTGTAATCGTAAAGCTCTTCCTATTGCCAAAGTCTGCCGATCCTCAACTGGTGGGGACCGATGGCCAAGGCTCCCAAAAGCCGGGTAAAAAGGTCACTACACCTCCCGCGGGGCGACCTGGAACAACAGGGGGAAACGAGCCGAACGCTTTAGAAGTTTTGCGAGCATTGCACGGGAAATCGTTGACCTCGCGCATTGACCCGCGAGCCTCTTGGACCCCCACAATATCACCAGGAATCAGGAGATCCCGAATATAGGCAAGTTTTCTAGAACGGGTGGGAAGATCATGGTGGAATAACGCTCGGGCATTCCAGGATATTGAGGAAAGGGGCATCGGAGTTGCCGAAAATCGCCCCAGAGGTCCCAGGGGAAGACGACGGCCTGGATGTCCCAGAAGACGGCCCAGAAGAACCAGACGGCCCCGAATACTTTGGAGGCGGACCCGAGGAAGACCCTTGCCTGGAAGCCCCAGTCGAAGTGCCAGAAGTCCCAGATGGAGGCCTCGGAGGTCCTGCAGAAGCCCTGCGAGCAGACGACGAACCAGAAGGCCCAGAAGCTCTAGTAGCACTCGAGGGTCGAGAGGGGGTCGCTCCAGTCGGCGCAGAAGGTGACGAAGAACGAGAGGAGGAAGAGGAAGAGCCCGACGAACCCGAAGTCGACGAAGAACAGGGTGGAGCGGGCGAGGGGTCACACTCTGCGCTGCGCGCTGCTGTCGACGGTGGTCTGGGCGCGGAAGCTCCCGCCCAGGCTCGCATCACCGCGCTAAAGGCTCCACTGTGTAGAAGTTGTCTGCTGCTGAAGTGCGGGTTGAATCGCGCTCTCGATCTCAGCTCGGTTGAGGCCCAGCGCCGCAATGTTCCCCACTGCCCACTCCACGGTGGTCGGCTGCCCACTCCACGGTGGTCCACGCGTAAGATTGGTTTCCACTGATGGCTGAGTTCTCCCCGATGCTTGTTGATGAAGACCTCTCGCTGCGGGAAGGCCTGAATGAAGGAGCGCTTGATGGCCTTAAAGGTGATCTCAGTGCGAATCTGCGCCTGCGACTTGTTAGGGCCAATGTGCAACTCTTGCCGAACGCCAGCCGTGTCAGCCACCACGAACCTGCGCCGGTCATTGAGCCCACGCCTGAGGCGCGTGAGCGCCGTAGAAGTACGACGAGCAGCGAGACCTGCTTGTCCTTTAAACTGGATGTCGAAGCGCTTCGCCGCGGGCTCTCCGACAATCTCATACTCAGAAGACGGACAGTTGGCAGCATCCATCCACTCCTGAATGGCGAAACTGACTTGCTCTTTGGTAACCAGAGTGCGGCATCTGGCCACCACGATGGTAGGGTTGGGGTCTCTGTCGAAGCCCGTGTCGATCTCGATCTTCGGCTTCTCAGACCGCATGATGCCGAGGATGTCCTCAAGCTGCTTGATCCTTTCTTCCAAGGTGTGCATATACTGTTCAAGCTTGGTCTGTCTAACTTCGACCGTTCCCGTCCAGCGCTCAACCTGAGTACCCAAGCTCGTGCAGGCCGTCTGCACCGTCGATGCGAGCGTGGAGACCTGCGAACGGATGGCGCCGATGGAGTCCATGAGAGACTTCTGAACCTCATCAATATAGTTCTTGAATTCGTGGGCCTCTTGTTCTCCAGACGGAAACGTGTTGGGCGGCCCCCAGAATTCGCCCTCGGTTTCGTCGTAAGAGTCGGCGGTGCCACTTCCTTTGCCCTCCTTACCGCCCTTCGGCCACTTGTGAGCAGGAGCCTCAGGGTGATGAGAAGCGCCACCACGAGCGGAAACGGCACTCTGCTGCGCATGCTCTGGCATCGCGTCGCCCTCACAGACCGCTCGGCCTGCGAGCGGACAGCCCGTCGCGAAACGAGAGTGCGCAGAAAGGACCATGGGCGGTGCCCCAAGCCGTCTGAGCCAGACAGGCTACGGAAGGGCCACAAAGCTAATCGCTGATTCTCGGGCGTCTATAGCCCTTCACAACGTTTAGCCTTGAGCCAAAATGGCTGCGGAGCTCCTCCTCCTCCTCCTCCTCCTCCTCCTCCTCCCTCCTCCTCCTCCTGCTCCTCCCCCCCCTCCCTTTCCTCCTCCTCCCCCCCCGCCCCTTGGGCCCCGAGGCGCTCCAGAGCGGGCGATCGCTCGGATTCTTTGAAAATTGGAAGAGCTCGCGCGCTTGCGGCGCGGCCCCTCTCTCGGGGCCTGCCCGAGTTGGAAGTCACCCGTCGCCCCCTGCGAAGTTCTCGAGGTCTTCCCCGAGGCCACAGGGGCACTCCGCAGATGGCCGGGGGGCCTCTCAGCAGGTCCCGCCGCCTGCTGAGAAGAGCCTTCTCCTCCCCCTCGCGCCCCCCGAGCCCGCCCTTTCCGCCGACCGAGCGCGATGGAACAAACTCCGACCAAGTGTGACAAACAACCCCGAACACGTGTGCCACCAGACGGAGGTTTAGCGCGAGAAAACAGCTCCGAACCAGTGGGATAGTCAAGTCCGAACAAGTGTGATGCACCAACTCCGCACAAGCGTGATTCAAACAAACAACAAGTGTGATTACACCAACTCGT
Organism: Prorocentrum cordatum; assembly: GCA_963575745.1. NCBI lineage: Eukaryota > Dinophyceae > Prorocentrales > Prorocentraceae > Prorocentrum > Prorocentrum cordatum. The sequence continues at coordinate 51,490 of CAUYUJ010014551.1, forward strand.
TGGCCCAGCGTTTCCATCATCAACGTTGTCGACGATTTAACTTTCTTCGGCTCAGCCACGGCTGACAAGCTCGGAGGCCTGGTAGGCTCCGCTACCAGGTACGTGCGCACGCAGTTGGAGAGGCCCCAGCTCATAGCATCGAAGGAGAAAGGGGTGATCGTGTCGTCTGACAACGTCGTCGCCGCCGTGATTCGGAAGAAGCTCGATAAGTGGGATTTTGTTATTAGTAGCTCGTCCAAGAACCTTGGGGTCGACTTCGGCTTGAAAAAGAACAAGAGGGCCTCCAAGGTCCAACGGTCCAGGCTTCTGAAGCTTCGTCCTCATGTTCGGCGTTATCGTGGACTTCGAAGTTCGTTCCGAGGTGCTGCTAAAGTCGTTCGTGTCGGAGCTCTGCCTGCTGCAATGTATGGCACGCCTGTTATAGGGTTGTCGGACAAGAGAGTGGTTGAGCTCAGGGCCCAGATGGGCCAGGCCCGATTCGGGACTCCGACAGGCAGGTCGCGTACCCTCGAGTTCTGGCTGGGCCCTAAGCCGATGGCGGACCCCGAGTACCTGGCCAACTCTGGTCCGATCATATCTTGGGTTTTGGCTTTGCAGCAGTCTTGGGTTCCTGAAAGGAACATGCGATCCTGTTTTGAGACGCTCATGAGGCTTGAGAACTCGTCTTGGCAGTGCGTGCAGGGTCCTGCTGGTGCGGTTATCTGTACTTTGAAGCGTTTGCGATGGGGTATTGTCTCATAGGACTCTTGGGCCACGGACGACGGCATCCCGATCAACCCCCGCGACTACGGCAAAAGAGGTCCCTGATCAACTCCAGCACTCAGAGGTCTCTGGCACAAGGCCTAGGCGGGCCAGGCGGAAAGGTTGATGGTCTAACAGCAAGTCCCTGCCTCACGCCGCTTATCGGCTATTTGAAGGAGCTGCGCACGCTGTGGAAAGGATCTTCAGCAGGCAGATTGGCAGCGGCTGTGGCAAGGGATTTCCCGACACAGCAGACGCTTTTCACGGATCGCAGAGTTGTGTCACAAGGTTGCCTTTGGTGTTTGCAGTGTCCAGGCGCCAGGAAGCATCGCCTTTACCAGTGTGATGCGCACCGCCTTCTTAGACGAGATCTTGATTTAGATGATGTTATTCAGGCCGGCTGTGAGGGAGGTGATGAAGACCTTGCAACAACAAGATGCCTCATCCCAAGCCCTGTATGGGAATGGCCGAAGCCCTACCTCATTGCCGAACCGAAATGGAGTGTGTACCACAGATATGGTGTCCTCGACTCAGGCTTCGTCTGCTTAGATGGCTCGGCCGTCGACCCAGCGTTGCTCAGTTTCACGAGGGCAAGATATGGCGTGGTTGCAGCCGGCCAGGGAGGCAACATCGAGGGCTCCCTCTTTGGCCCGTTGCCCCACCCGCTGCAGATGGCGGGTTGCGGAGAGGTCTACGCGCTGCTCGTGGCTCTCCGTTTTCTTGGCCCGACTGTCACCACCATCGCCACAGATTGCAAAATGGTTCTTGATATCTGGTCCAAGGGCCCACTCCAGGATTTACCATATGTTTGTTTCAATGAGCTTTGGGTTGATATCTTCAGGATTGCAGCTGATATTGGTTTCGAAAACATTTCCTTGGTGAAGGCGAAGTCGCATCTAAGTCGGGCGGCAACTTTATCCAGAGATATCCCGTGCTGGGCTTGGGCTGGCAACCGCGAGGCCGACCGTCTCGCTCGACTCGGTGCTGAAGCCCAGGCCGCTCTCCCGTATGTCAGGCAAGCAAAAGTTTCCCAGATGTGACTAAGATAAAACGTGCCGTTCGACCCAAACCAGCGGTTTTACAACTTGTCCCAGAACCCCGAGGCCATGTACTGATGCGTGTAGGCAAGTCGTATGCATGCACTCGGTGTGGGGACAGGGGTATGTCTAGGGTTTCGATTTGTATGACCCCCTGCCGTGGACTCCCCCGCACCGCCCGCACCTCCCACCCTTCCCATAGGATGTGGGTCGGGGGAGGTCGGGTGGCTTACTGCTCCAAGTGCGGAGCCTTCGGATCCGAGCGTTCCAGGTTTCTTCGGGAGCAGTGCCACGGTGGGCCCAGAAATCGGGACGCTGCCAACTCTTTGAGGCTTTTGAAGTCGAGCGTGGACCCGTCTAATGGAGCTCACTTCGGCAGGAGCTATCCCGTCTCTCATCTCCTGGCTGTGCCGCCGCCGTTGCCAAACCTTTCGCAGCCGCCGTGAGCACTGCAGGAGATAACTCGTCCATTCGTTTTCCTCTTCTTTAACGGGCTTGTTGCTGCACCTTGTCCCTGTATTGGCGGTAGCTTGTTCTCTTCGCAGAAGGTCGCAGAAGGAGGAGGAGGAGGAGGAGGAGAAGGAGGAGGAGGAGGGGGAGGAGGAGGAGGACGAGGATGGAGGAGGAGGGGGAGGAGGAGGAGAGAAGGGGGAGGAGGAGGAGGAAGGGGCTGGCAGCATCCCCAGACCTCCTGGCGCTGCGAAAAAAATGCGACGGGAGGTGGTCCAACGGCGTCTTCCGTCTCTCCTCTGCCACACGGCCCTGTCTGTTCCTCTTCCCGTCGGCTCTCTCGTGGGCGCGGGGCTTCTGCAGGGGCCGGTGGGGGTACTTTTTGGTCAGCAGGCTCGCGGGGCGGGTCGAAGGCCGTGCGAACACCAGTCGGGCCGCGGCTAGGCAGCAGGAAAAGAAAGGCACGCGAAGCGAGCGAGCGGGCAGCCACTCAGAAGGAGAGCAAGAAACGATACTCCCAAACCCGGTGGCGTTGGAATCCTGGTGGCGACCAGCAAGTAAGCGCAGCCAAAATGGCGCGGCGGCGCGATCATACACACGCAGAGGTCGATCGCTCGGTGTGAGTCAGGCAAACAGCACCGTCAATGACGAACTAGACCGACAAGCACACCCAGACGACATCTGTGAAGTAGGCGACACAAATGCCAGCCGGTGGGGATATGCGGAGAGTGAAGACTTGGTCAGTCCGGCACGGTCTGGCGATCGAGAAGCCGCCGATCGTGAAAGAATGAAGGATACACGCAGTGTCAGAAACCAACGCTGGGCCGTTGCGGCGCGAACCTGCCCTGGAGGTGGGTAGTTTCCCCCGTCTCCTGTGGATTTCTGAGGTCGCATGGAGGTTTTGCGAGGGCGTCGTTCCCGAAAGCGCGCTCCTCGGCCAAGACCCCAGTACAATATTCGGCCTGACCTAAGGAACGATACATGAGGAACGAAGCCCCTTTTTCCAAGTAGGTCTACGAAGCCCGAAGGAACACCAGCACCAGGGGCGGGCTCGCCGCCGAAAAGGTATCGGAACGCATGCAAACCAAAGGAACGACCGAACCCCTCTTGAAAAACAAGTGTTCCCTATTCAAGCCGGATGCTGTAGTTCGCCGTCTTCTGTGGATTTGTGAGGTCACCTCGAGGTTTTGCGAGGGCGTCGTTCCCCAAAAACGCGCTCCTCGGCCAAGACCCCAGTACTCTTCTTGGACACGCGCTCCTCTCAAGATTCCGCGGCTGTTCGACAGCCTGCGGCGCTCCGGTGGGCACGGCAGCAGTTGGGCACGTGGTGAAGGCGAGCTGAGTTGCAGAGCGGGTTCGGCCATTCGCCGCCAGTCCTTCTGACTTTTGTCGTCGTCGTCGTCCTCCTCGTCGTTCTCGTCGTCGTCGTCGTCGTCGTCGTCGTCGTCGTTGGCGTCGGCGTTGGCGTCGGTTCCGGCGTCGGCTCCGGCGTCGTCGGCGGCGGCGGCGGCGGCGTCGTCGTCGGCGCCGTCGTGGTCGTCCTCGTCGTCGTCGTCGTCGTCGTCGTCGTCGGCGGCGTCCTCAGGGAAGCAGGCAGGCCCCCGAAGGGTTCCCAAGAGGCACCTTGCCTCTCCTCGGCAGGCCCCCCTCCCCAGAGGCCTCCTGGATGAGGTTCGAATAGATGGGGTCGGAGGACCTCGCCGCATCGCCGACACATCCGCGATGCACTGGCGACGTCGGCGATGCATCGGCGACGTATCGACGTCAGCGCGGAGGAAATTGGGCCCCACATCGAGCCGCATCGCCGATGCATCGCCGATGCGGCTCGATCCTCCGACTCACGCTACTCCAACCCCGTTTACAGTGGAGGCCAGTCCACAAGAAACCTTCCACAAGAAACACAACCCTGAGACCCCAAGACGTCAAGTCATTTTCGGTGTGGGAACGACACGGTGTCCACAGCAAAACCACAGACACCCAGGGCACCCTGGAGGCAAACAGGGTGTCTCTTGGCATAGGTCTCCACTGTAGGAGCGAAATAGGAAAGGCTGATCACCTGTGAACGGAAGTTAACGACAGAAGGGTCGAACCTACCGTATTGTCCGTAGGTGGGGGACAAGGAGGGGAAGAAAAGGCGGTCGTTTCCCCCAGGCCCGTAATGGTCGGGCGCAGTGTCCAATCCAATACCTGAGCCGAGAAGATAGCAGTATAGATGGATAGAAAAAGGAGGAGGAGGAGGAGGAGGAGGAGGAAGAGGAAGAGGAGGAGGAGGAGGCGGAGGACCTTCACACACAGCAGGAGGCCTAGACTCCCCCTCCCCCCCCTCGCCCCGCCACGCCCCGCCCTTGGCCGCGTGCCGCCGCGCCTGCTCCCGGGGGAAACCCATGTCGATGAGCCCCTGGACCGTCGCCTGGCCGCGGGGGGCAGCGTACGGCCCTCGGGCTTCCCCCGTCCCGGCTTTCTCCTTCTCTCCCTCGAGAGAAAGGCATCTTGAGCTGCACCTCGACGTGCATCCTCAAACCCGAACTTTCACTTCATTGCGCTGGAGAAAAATCAGCCGACCCTGCGGCGCGTGTGAGACGCTGTCGTCGTCATCGTCGCCGTCGTCGTCGCCAGTCCCAAAGACGTGGAGGAACGAAGACAGAAAGAAAACGCCGTAGTTCATTAGGTCGGTTCCCCTTCCCTTTCTCCCTTCCCTGACAAGGGGGTGGGGCTCACGGCAGGGGGCCCCTGGCCTTCAAGCCCGGAGGGGCGCTCGGGAGCGCACGCGCGCGCAACGCCTGGCCCACGTGGCGCGTGCGCTCTGGGACCGCCTCCTGCCCAACCCGCGGCTCCACCAGCCTCCCCCCCCTTCCTCTCCGTTTCTGCCCTCTGCCCCATCCGCGCCATTCCCTCCCAGTGTGGTGCAGGCGGCAATCGCTCCCAGGATCATGCGGTGGTTCGGACCAGACGAAGAGGGGTTGGGAAAGGGGGCTGGGTCGTCCTGCCTTCTTCGCTGGGGCCGTTCCAGGCGTCATTCGAGGGAGGAAGAGGAGGAGGAGGAGGAGGAGGAGGAGGAGGAGGAGGAGGAGGAGGAGGAGAAGGAGGAGGAGAGGAGGAGGAAAAGGGGGAGGAGGAGGAGGAGGAGGAGGAGGAGGGAGAGGGAGGGAGGCAGAGAGAATCGGAGCATGGAGGAGGGAGGATCGGAGCATGGAGGAGGGAGGATGATAAGGGAGACAGGAGAAGGAGGAGGAGGGGGAGAAGGAGGAGGAGGAGGAGGAGGAAGGGGAAGAGGTAAATGATGATGAAGAGGAAGGGGAGGGAAGTGGAGGAGGAGGAGGAGGAGGAGGAGGACAAGGGCACGGACATGTGACATCCGCATAAAAGGGGTAACGTCCGAGCACCTACACGGGTGATCTACGCGCTATTGCCACAGCCCTGCTTCTCACTAAGGCCGACAGGGGGGCATGCCCCGTAGTTCAAGGACCGAACTCCGAAGTGGCCCCGTAAGAGAGGCTCGCTACCTTACATCACGAGTCCAATCGGGTCAGTGCAAGGGTTGCAGCTGCTGGCCCTTCCGCGCGCCCTAGGGGTGGGGGCGCGCGGGCTTAGCAAGGCGCCCAAGCCAAGGGGGGAGGAGACGACGACACGACCTCAAAAGAAGGAGAGGCCCGAGGCCCCAAACTGTTGCTGGGGGGGTGCTCCTACCTCTACAGACTGAATTCCGTGCTCCCTTCTCTCCCTCAGCTCACTTCTCGGTCGTTCCGAGAGATGCCCCATGTGGTATCACATCCGTACTCTGGCGCCCTGTGGGGTAGCCCAAGTTTCCCCATCGGAATGTGCGAGGTAGAGCATGCTGAAAGTCACGGTCATAGGTAGGGCCAATGAGGAGGACACTGGTGGGCATCTGGATGATCACTTTTTTCTCGGTCCACACCCTGCACTTGTGTACCTGATGGCACTTCAACCGATTCTTCCCATTGCAATGGCGGTGCAGGCGTGCTGTTGTGCCCGCGTTGTCTGCCATGAGTAGCACTCCGAGAAACCTCGCTAATGTTGATCCTGACTGCCTGTGGGCGCGGCCAGCTCGCTCCTTGCCTAGATCAGCGCTCCGAGAGACCTCGCTAATGCTTCCTCTCGGCGATCTGCAGGCTCCAGTGGGTGCAGTCGCTGGTGGCCGCTCGAGCTGGCCGCCGTCGTCTCGTCCGACTCGGGGTGGCCGAACTTCTCCGCGGAGATCCCGGTGTCATCCAGCATGGTCTGGGTGCTGTCCATCAGATTCTGGCGCTCCTTCAGCCTCGTCGCGCCCTCTGGGCCCATGCTGTCCTCGTTCTTCATCTCCCCGATGGCAGCGTTCATTACCTCGCGGAGGTTATCTTCGTCATTCTGCGCAGTCCTCCGCAATCCTCAGCGCTACCTCGCACCAGCTCTGCGCACTGAAGGCCTTCTTCCCTCGTTTCTCCCACTGGTCCACGGGGTGCCTCGCGACGAGGTCGCAGCCTTCAAGCTTATGCGCCATCGGGAAGGACAGTGGGGGCACATCGCATAGCTCTTCTGGGCTCATCTTCTTGGCCGCGTCGAAGAGCTCGCAGCGGCGCTCCTCGAATCGAAGGCGTCGTCGAGTTGCCGCGGCAGCCTTTTCCGTGGTGAGAGCTTGCCGCGCGGCTCCTACTTTGGGCCCCGCCACCGTCGGCGGCCTCCCTTTGAACGGGAAGAACTTGCACCCGCGCCCGGTATTTGGCCACGTCGCGCAGTCTGGTCCGAACGCGTTCTTCATTTTACCTATCCACTCCGCCAAATACACGTCCCATGGGTGGTTCTCCCGCGCCCTCACCAGCTGCAACCAGTCCACGTTGCGCCAGAGCTGCCGCTCGTCACTCCTCGATCGGGGGCCGGGGCCCCACCGCCGCAGCTTGCTCGGGAAGGCGAGCCCGCGCGAGCAAGCCCCTCCCCCCCTCATCGCCCCAACCAGTGCCCCTCCTGCATGCATTGAACAGCTGCGTGTTGTCGCTCCACTCGTCCACGAAGTCCAGCGCCTGGAGATATCCGGCTGCTGCTCGCCCTTTCCCTTCGCCGTCCTGTAGCCGCCCATCTCGCGCATCTTCTTTCCCCTCCAACTCCTGGCGCGCCGCCCTCGGGGCTCCTTCGCGATGTGCGCCCATGGCCGTATACTTTTCGAGAAAGGTGTCATATTCTTCTGCGCGGCGAAGGGCCTACGTCATTCCCACTCCTGCATTGCTGAAGGCTGTGCGTTCTCCTCCATTCAATTTTATACCCCCCCCCCCAGCAGCGCATCTGGCATCTCCTTTGGCTCCTGCATATCGGCATGGCTTCTTTGCGCGCGAGACTTCTTATTTGGGCCTCCTTCTTCGGCCAGCTGTATTTGAGCAGTTTTGATCTGTCCGAGTGCCTGGGCCACCCGCGCTGCTCCATTCGCCTTCCTCTTATGTTCCCGGCATACCTGCGCTCTCGTGATATACTTTCCTCATCCATGCAGCGCCCTCTGTTCTTCGCCCCAGCCCTCCCGCTCCGCCCCCCTCAGCTCCAGCTCGCAATCAATGCGCACTCTTTTCCATTCGCTGCCTTTGCCACCTGGATCCTTTTCGTGACCTGGTTCGTTCCTCGCGTGCGCTCCGCGGCTTTCGAGCATCTTGTAGCACTGGCACCCCTCGTTGCAATGCCCGCAGGGCCATGGTTGACTGCTGGTCGCGAAGGCTATGGGGCCGCAAGATCATGCCAGTAATGCGAGCGGGTCATCCATATCCTGCAACCGTCGTCATGTTGGAGCACCTGAGGCCTCGTACGTGAGCGACTATGGGGGCAGTCTCGAGCGGGGGCCCCCTCACTATGATGCCGCCGCATCATGTCCGAGCGGGTCCTCCAGATTTTGGGGTTGTCGTCACTTTTGACGTCTTCAGGCGTGGATATAAAAAAGGTTCGAGCAAGAACCCTGCCCTGAACGAGTATGGACGAGTGTTCGAAAGGGAGCCCCGTCCCTATGAGGCCGCCGCATCGTGTTATTAATCCGATAGGGCCGTCCACATCTTGCAACCGTCCTTATGTTTGGCTTGGATATGGAAGAGCTCGCGAACGGACCCACCCCCCATAGCCGCCATATCAACTGAGTACCCAAAGCGGGTCACCCATATCTCGCAATTGATGTTTTTTTTTCGTTCCCGATACCTGAATCTGGAAGGAGGCTCGAGCGGAAACTTCGTCTGTGAATGGGTTGTGAGAAAATCTCAGGCGGGATCTCCTTCCGCACGGGTCCGCCAAATCATGTTGATAAGCCGAGCGGGTCATGCAGATCGCGTCACTGTCGCCATTTTTGTATTATTGAGGCCTGGATGTTGAGGAAGGCTCGAACGGGAACCCCGCTTATCGTAAATTGTGAAGAAATCTCAAGCGGGACCCATGTCCCTACGGGGCCGCCAAATCATGTTTTCCGAACGGGCCATCCACATTATGCACCTGTCGTCACCTTTGGCCTGAGTATGGAAGATCATTCGAATGGTAGCCCCTTCACTATTGGGACGCCAAATCATGTTACCCATCCGACCCTGTCATTCAGATCGTGCAACTATTGTCACTCTTGAGCTCCCGAAGTTTGAATCTGGAACAAGGCTCGGGCGAGAGCCTCGTCTGTGAGTGGATTGTCAGGAAGTGTCAGGCGGGACCCCCTTCTGTATTGGGCCGCCCGATCATGTTACTAATCCGAGCGGGTCATCCAGATCCTGCGACTGTCGTCACTTTTGTGATCCCGAGGCGTGGATATGCAGGAAGTCTCGAGCAGGAGCTTTGTCTGTCAGTGACCTGCGAGGATGTTTCAGGCGGGCCCCCCCTCCCAATTAGGCTGCCAGACCACGTTACTAATCCGAGCGGGTCGTCCAAATCGTGCCACTGTCTTCATTCTTGAGCTTGGGAAGCCTGAATCTGGAGGACGACTCGAGACGGAACCTCGTCGGGGAGTGAATGGGGAGAACGTGTCAAGCGGGAGCCCGCTCCCTGTGGGGACGCCGGATCACGTTAGCAATCCGAACGGGTCATCCAAATCCTGTTGCTGTTATTGCTTTGGGGCTCCGTGATTTGTCACGACGGCTCGATCTAGCGCCCCAGCGGCCCGCGGGAATTGCCTCATTGACCCTGCCCGCCAGGTTGCCCAACGGCTTCGCGATCTGGCGACGGCGCCGAAGAAAATCTGCATGCGCACCCGTGCAAGAAAAACGGGTGAGGAGACGCACGAGGCGAGGAGGCTGGAGGAGGAGGAGGAGGAGGAGGAGGAGGAGGAGGAGGATCAATAGGAGAAAGAGGAGCAGGAGAAAGAGGAGGAGGGGGAGGAAAAAAGGGGGAGAAGAGAAGAGGAGAGGAAGGAGAGGAGGAGGAGGAGGAGGAGGAGGAAGAGGAGGAGGAGGAGGAGGAGGTCGACGCCGCCTCCTCCTCCTCCTCGTCGTCGTCCTCCTCCTAACCCCTCGTTTCCCACAAGGCCCGCGGCCTCCGGCGGTGCGCCCACCACGGAGCCTGCGCGGAGGGGGGGTATGGTCGCCGCAGGGGGGGCCCCCCCCCCCTGGCGGAGCGGCGGGGGCCGGGGGCAGGCTGGAGGGCAGGGAGGGCTCCTCCTCCTCCTTCTCCTCCTCCTCCCTCCTCTTCCTCCTCCTCCTCCCTCCTCCTCCTCCTCCTCCTCCTCCTCCTCCTCCTCCTCCTCTCCTTCCTCTCCTCCTCCTCTTCCTCTCCTCTTCCCTCCTGCTCCTCTCCTCCTCATCCCTCCGCCTCCGCATCCTCCTCGTCATCCTCCTCCTTTTCCTCCTCATCCCTCCTCCTCCTCCTCCTCCACCCTCCTCCTCCTCCCTCCCTCCCTCCCTCCATTCCCTCCCCCTCTCCCTTTCTCCCTCTCTCACGCTCTCTGCTGCTGCTGCTGCTCCTCCACTTTGTCCAACTCCTCCCGTTTCTATGTATGAGCTTCAGCTTTGGCTTCAGCTTCAGCTGTGGGTGCAATGCGAAGCGCCTTCGGGCCAGGTCACCCGAGTCGGTTTTCCGCTCGCATGGGTGCCTCCTCCTCCTCCTCCTCTTCCTCCTCCTCCTCGTCCTCCCCATTCCTCCTCCTCCTCCGCCTCCTCTTCCTCCTCCTCCTCCTATTCCTCCTCCTCCTCCCCCTTTCCACTGCTCTGCCTCCTCGTGGCGTTTTTCTGCTTTTCTCCCTCCTGTGGGTATCTGGTCTCTGGAGGAGCGAGGAGGGAGACCAGCGAGGACAGGCAGGGAGGACGAAAGGAGAAAGCGAAGATCGTGGGAGGGAGGAGTGAAGGGGGTACGGGGAGGGTGAAGCAGCCAACGAGGAATGAATGAACCCCACCAACTGCTGAGCATGAGAAAGAGTTGCTGGCCCCTTTGGGGCCGCCAGGCGTGAGACACTCCTCCCCCCTGATCTCTACCACTGGATCCCAAATCGCAGATTCGAGAGGAGGTAATGGGCCCATCTAGAGACCGCTTCGAGATGGCCAACGAGGGCCTATGAGGCCGTAAAGGACGGGTCAGCAATATTCCAAGCCATAGCAGGATGTTGCCGATGTTGCTTCAATCGGGGATGGACAGACCCCCCTTTAGTAAAACGTAGTTTAGTGAAAACGACCTGAGGCCCAAACCTGGCGGGCGCAAGCCTGGAAAATCACGGCCACGGCGCCCTCTCGAGAACCGAAAACGGACAATTCACTAATGGACGTGTCACTGTTGGGGTTCTGTCCACCCCCGATTCAATGTGTTTTGCCAACCCACATCTTCGGCCGCTGATTGCCGTAGGAATGCTCACGAGTGTCTCGGAATGGCCCAAGAGTGGCCCAATAGATGCCCAAGACTGTCCATGAGCACCCTCGGGCCTCAAGGTGGCCCAACAAGAGGGCCTCTGGATAGGCCCCGACACAGTGCACGATGCTGCTGAGACAGCCCTCAACGGCTCCCAGAGGGGCACCAAGACGGCGCCAGAGGGCCCCCAGGTGGCCCCCAGGAAGCCCCGAAAAGGCCCTCAATACTCTGCAAGACGGGTGCACCGTGGCAAGCGGGAGGAATTGACGAGCACCTCTTCGCCCGGCTTCCCAAACCGCTGAACTTCGCGCCTGAATGCACATCCTGTCCGAAGAGGAGAAGAGAAGGGCGAGACAACGAGCAGTAAAAAGGAGAAGGTGAAGGGAAGAAACGATAAGAGGAGCGGGAGCGACGAAAGCATGCCCTCTTGCCACCAGCACCAGCAGGTTTGCGACGGGGCGGTCCGCTTGCCGGCTCCAGCCCTTCGGGACCACTCGAGCCTGCACCGACCTGCTCGAGCCATCCCCAAGTCGGAGGAGGGCCAATATTGAGACGACGACGGCGCTCTCGCCAAGAGCCCCATTCCGCTCAGAACTGAGCACCAAACCCCCTCCCGGCCGGGTCCATCCTGACTCGGGGATCTACCGTTAAATCGGGCCTGTCCCTCTACAGGAGGAAAACTCAAAAACAGTAAAAAAATAGTCTGGGGACGATGTTTTGACTAATTTTGAAAATTTGGAGGCAATGTTTGGGTATCTTGAATGTTTCGCTGGAAATTCTCCTGTCGGGGAACAGGCCCGACCTGCCTCTACCGACCCGGGTCCATCCAGACTCAGGTCAGCCAAGCCTTGCAGGATCCTGCAAGATCCTGCAGGACCCTGCGCCCAAGCCCGGGTCCCCCTGGCCCTGCGGGGTCCTGCAACATCCGGCGCTCTGGCTGACCCCCGTTGGCGTCGACCCCCGTCCCCTGAACCATGGGTCGGGCGTGTCCTCCTAATTACAGGCAGATGTTGGACGACAACTCCAAAATGGTCCGCAACTCATCTCCACGTGTGAAATAACACCTGCTTCAAACATCGCCCCCATGGGATCTGTGTTGGAATATGTTTGGAATTCGTCTCCTGCAGAAAGGACGCACGCCCGACGTCACCCGCGCCCCGACGGACCCGCCCTCCGAGGCGGGCCCGGCCGCGGCGAGGCGAGAAGCCGCTGGGGAGCCCCGAGAGGAGCGGCCGCACCTCGCCCGGGGAGGGCCGCCCGGGGTCTCGGCGCCGGCCCTCCTCCGACGCATAGCGCCGCCCTGCCAGGGCCTATATAGGCGCCGCCGGAGGAAGAGGACAGCACGCCACACGCCGCGTCCCCCGATGGCTCTGGGCCCCCGGGGCTGCACAGGTGCCCCCCGCGGACTGCAGGTACGCACCCCCTCCCCGAAGGACAGGTGCCCCCCCCCTGCCCCCGGACTGCAGGTACCCGCCCCCCCGCGCCCCCCCGGACTACAGGTACCCCCCCCGCCCCCCCGACACAAACTTTTGGCGCCCCGCGCGGGCTTCTGGGATCTGCGCTGGCGCCCCCCCGCCCTGGCGCGCGGGGCGCGCCGGGGGCGGCGCCGGAGGGCGGGGTCCCAGCGCGGATCGAAGACATCCGCGCGGAGCGCCAACAGTTTGAAGACGAGGATGAGGAGGAAGAGGAGGAGGAGGAGCTTATGGCGTGCTCTTTCCTCTTCGATCAGCACAGCACCTCGCCCCAGCAGCCTTCCACAGCCGCCCGGCTCAGCGCGGACGCCTGCCGCTGCTGCGCGTACCTATTCCCCGGTCCGGCGTGTCCCCCTGCAGCGGACTGTGGACGAGACATAACAAGTAGTCAACCGAATATTCAGACATGCTCAAACTCGGCGGTGGACAAACCTCCCTTTAGTAAACCTCCCCTTAATGAAAACGGCCTGGGGCCGAAACCGACGGACCTGGACCCGCAAAATGACGGCCGCGACGCCCTCTCGCGAACCGAAAACGGCCAATTCCTCAATCGACGTGTCAGGGTAGGAGGTCGATCCACCTCCGACAAACATCATAGAGACATCGTCCCCAGACTATTTTTGTTTTGACTCTTTTTGGCTGTTCCTCCTGAAGGGGGAGACGCGCCCGGCTTGGGAGCGTACCTGCCCAGGTCGCGCTCGCGCGTGGGGACCACCACGTAGTCCATGTGCAGGCCGCTCTGCGGCGCCTCCGCGGCCGCGGCCTCGGTGTTGAGGTCGCACGTGGCCAGCTTCAGGATGTGCGGGGGAGGGCCCGCAAATCTGAACGCCCAAAGTGGGTACGGAAAGAATGGGTACAATGCCCAACAACAAATGTTGTTCCAAACCAACAGCGGCCGCTGCTGGGCAGGCGGCCTTCTGTCTCGAATGGACACAGGCCGCGGCGGCGTGGACAGCGAGTCCTGTTCAAAATGAACAAGAGCTGCTGTTGGGCACCGTACCCATTCTTTCCGTGCTCATTTCGGGCGTCCAGAGCCGAGACCACGGCGGCGCTTCCTGGCGTTATTCGCCCGCCTCGTCAGTGCACCGACCTTGCAGACGTGCGGCGCCGGATTGTCGCGTGGACTTCTGCCAAGGCAAGACCCCGAAACGGCGAGCGAGAAGCGACGTGCATCTCTCGTGGATGTTTAGCAGTCTTCCTTCCTGGCCCAAAAAACATAACCCACACGAGATACGCTTCGAAATCCGGACCGAGACTCTCCAGGACAGTCCGGGCCCATCCCGGTGTTCTCCGAGCCCGATCCGCTCTGCGATGTTGGCGCCATGATCCTTGTTCCGGCGGTGGACAAGCCTCCCTTCAGTACAGTGCGGACGCGGCCGCAAGAACCCCTCGCAAGAAACCCAACCCTGAGAACCCGTGCGCGAGGTGCACCCGAGGGAAAGCCTGGAGCACCCCGAACGCAGCAGCTCCTTCAGCGGCTGCGGGAAGTCGCCGAGCAGCGCGAGGAGAGAAGAAACCCAGGGTACCCTCACGAAAAGCATACGGTTTCTTGCTGCGCGCCCCCACTGTAAGCCACCCTCTAGTGAAAGCGGCCTGGGGCCAAGATCGGCGGGCCCCGGCCCGCGAAGCTGACGGCCGCGACGCCCTCTCGTGAACCGAGAACGGCCCACTCGCGATTCGACGCGTCAGGGCAGGAGGCCCATCAACCTCTGCTCGTTGGGCAGGGACCGACCGTCCCGGCGTTCTTCGAACCCCAAAAGTGTGCCACGAACAACAGCAAGGCTCCTAGAACCTTGACCCGATGTGTTCCAACACAGGACCGTCCCGGCCAGAAACGGTCGAAGAGCACTCCGCGGAGACCGCCAGAGGTTCTCAGAACACGGCTTGGCAGCCCTTATGGGCACGCCAAGACGCTTCGCCGCTGCCTGCGATCGGGGCCTCCTGGAGGCCTCTCGCCGCCGCGGCCGGGCAGCGCCTCGGAGCGAAACCAGACGGGTCGGGGCAGGGGCCCGGCCGCGCGGGGCCCCGCGAGTGACCGGCCCCGGAGCGGCTGCGGGCCAGGGCGGGGGCGCCGCCGCCGCCTCCCGCGGCTCTCCACCGAGGTCTATGCTGTTCCCAAGGCCCAGTGCTCAGAGGGGGGGGGTCGGAGGCAGGAGGACTGGCTATGGGCACGGGTGCGGGTGGGCGGAGCCCCGGGGGAGGCTCCCGTTCGAGGGGGCACCCCCCTCCGACCACACGCACCCCATGGCCCTCTCCGCCCCCCCCTATGGGTGTGCGTCGTTCGTTTCTAGTCGTGCTCATTGCTAGTGGTGCTCGCTTCTGACTGTTCCTGGCCCCCCAGTGGCCAGGAGGAGGCCCAGGATAGAACGACCAGAAACGAAAGGAGCGTGGCCCCCAAAAAACCAAGGAATTTTCGAATAATCAGAAATGCGCAATTTGTACTTGAAGGACACAATCCAGGAAGTAATTTCGAGCACCTAGAAAAGTGTCGAAGCAGTGTCGAACGATCACCGCCTCCCAGGGCCCGACACGCGACAGCCCTCCAGATTCGGTGCCTTCCTAGTGCTCGGAATTCTTTCTGGTGGTCAAGGCGAAGGTAGGCTGGAACATCATAAACCGAGATGTGCGGGGTGGACTTCAGGTCTGGCGCGGGCTTGTCGGTGACGAAGGCAAGCCACAGTACCCACACCTGCGCGCGGGCCCCGACGACCAAGACGTATCTGGACTGCGGGAACATCGGCGGGAACTTGTGCTCCTGGGGGCCTCCTAGACGGGGTCCGAGCAGATGGGGTCGGAGGATCGCGCCGCATCGCCAGTGCAGTGCATCGGCGGTGCATCGGCGATGCATGGGCGACGTCGGCGATGAATCGGCGCCATCGGCGTGGAAAAACTTTGGCTCCACATCAAGCCGCTGCGTCGGTGCAGCGACGGTGCGGAGCGACCCTTCGACCCCATCTACAGTCGGGCTGCTGAAATAAGGAACGCTGAATAAGGAACGAAGCCCCTCTGTGGCTTCAAAAAAGCCTGGGTGCACGAGAAGGGCTAGAGGAACAACCACGGAAGGACATAGAGAACATCGAGCCACTTCAGAATCCAAACTGTTCCTAACTTCAGCATCTGGCTGTACTCGGACCTCATGTGGGAGGCCCAGAGCTCCATGGTGAAGCAGAACCCCTCGTGGACGGCCGCCAGCGCCACCGCCCGCGCAGCCACGCCCTCGGTGGCCCTGGCGCCGAGCTGATCCTGGAGCCAGCGAGCGAACTCCTCGAAGACCGCGTCGGCCACCTCCTTGCTCACGTCCCCGCCCGCCGACGCCGCCGCCGCCTGTGGGCGACTGCGAAGGGTGTGTGGTTCGCCGAGGGTGCGGCTCGCCACCCATGCCCTGGCGGGGAGGTTAGGAGGCAACTACTGGGAGATTTTCGTCGGAAAGGTTAAGGAGGATTAAGCCCCATGTGGCAGCTATTATGCTGGAGTGGGCCTAGGATTCAGCGGGATTGAGCCGGACTAAGCGGGGTTCAGCGGGATTCAGCGGGATTGAGCCGTTCTTCGGACCAGTGCAAAATCAGAACTTGACCTCCCAGGCTTAGCTGCCCCGATACGCAACACGCAACACGTAGCGTATTGATACGGAGCTCAACACGTAGGCTGAAAACGTAGGTCCGACGCGATACACTCGCCGAAACGTGGCCCGATACGTGGAGCCAACACGCAACGCATTGACACGGACGTCTTGCACACGGGACGTATTGCGTATCAAAACGAGCGTATCGAGGCAGCTAAGCTCCCAGGAGTTGCATCCCAAGGGAGGGGGGCGAGGACCTCGACGGAGCTCTCCGCCGCGCCCCGAGAGGGCTGCCCGAGGGTGCGGCTTGCCACCCACGCCCGGGCGTCGCTCGGACGTCCATTCCCTGTGCTTTTTTCGGTTTCGTGCGTGGTTTTTTCGCCGAATGATCAAGGATGCTCCTCGATGGTCCTCGCCGAAGGAAAAATGCACACGCCCGAGCGATGCCAAGGGGAGGGGTGCAAGGACCTCGACGGAGCTCTCCCCACCGCGCCCCGCGGGGGCCTGCCCGACGAAAAAGCCGCGCGGCGCCCGGCAGGCCCCCGACGACACGCGCCTCGCAGGCCGCACGCCGGCGTCGCCCAGACTTTTTTGGCAGTCTTAGGTCGGGCATGCCCCCCTGCAGGGGGATTTTGGACGAACAATTCGCCGGCCCAACGGGCCAGAGGCGTGCTGAGATCTCCGGTAACTGGTTAAGAACATTTCTAGTTCGCGCGCGCGGAGCGGCCGCTGGGGGCCCCCGGACGACAGGTACCCGGGCAAGGTCCCGGGAGAAGCCACCAGAGCACTCCAGGGGAGGGCCATTTTTCGACACCCCTCACAAGGATCGTGGCCTCCGAGGGGGGAGCCGCAATCGACTACCCCCCCTCCCGCCCCAAGAGGCTCCCAAAAGTCCCCCAAAGCCCCTGGGGGCCCCCAAGACGCTGCCAAGGAGCCCCAAGAGACTCCCAAGAGGCCCCCAAGAGGCCCCCAAGAGGCCCTGAAGAGGGCTCCAGGGCCGGCGGAATGAGCGAAGCGATTAAATAAAGAATACCCCAAAAATGCTCCAAAATGGTCGAACATAGCTTAAACAAATCGTCCCCGGACTATTCTTCTGGCTATTCTTGAATATTCCTCCTGTAGGCGATCTAATGGTAGTCGCCGGGCCTTGCTCGTCCACGGCTCTGGCGCCCCTGCGTGGGGCGTGACTACCAGCAGGCCCCCGCCGGCGCCGGCGGACACCACGCGAGCGAAGTCGCGCTTGCGCTCGTCTAACGCAGAGCCGCCCGCAGGCAGCGGGGTGGACCTGTAGGTGCCCTTCTGCTCCGGGGGACGGAAGGCGTCCGCCTGCACGACGACGACTCAAACGTAAAAGCGCCTCACACACGTCGAGGGGTCGGCGGAGTGTTGGCCATCGTTGGGAACTCACTCAGAAGCCGTGCATCGTTTGTCGGTCATTGATGGCCGATGTCTCTAACGCATGCTTGCAGATGGTAATGGCATGGATGCCCATCCATGATTGCTTACCTGTTTGGCCAGCGACGGGAACGCAGTTGTAAGCGATCTCCGTATTGGGGATTTCCCAATTTGATTAGTTCATTCATCAGCTCTCCTGGTCCGCTGTCCTCCACGATCGGACCCAGGCCAGAAGAGCATCCCTCAAGCACCATAGGAGACCCTCCGCGGGCCAAGACGGGCAGAGCATCTGAGGGTACACCCGCCCTATAGGATGCACAAGAACATCCAACGAACACGCAGAACACTCCCCGAACCGACCTCGACCTCGGTCCGCCGCCGACCATCTCTGGTTTTTGGGTCAAGCTCGGGTCTCCGGCGGCCGTTCGGAACAATCCTGCCCCCCCGGAACGCTCTCGGTGAGGCGCAGCTGCTGGCAAACCTCCCGAGGCTGGAAAACCGCCGAGAGCCGACGAACACGTCCGAAAACCTCGATCCCGAACACCTCGAACCTCAACCTCCGACTGTAGCGGACGGGGTCTCCTGCTCGGCCGGGGGCCGAAGCCCACCGAGGTCGGGGCCCGAGCCGGGAATGTGGAGGCCCGGCGGCGGCGGAGGCCTTCCCTCCCCCGATCTGCTGCAGCTCCTTGAAGGGCCACGGCCTTCTCTAGAAGAAGAAGGCATGGCACAAACATGCAGCAGGAGCTCGACCACAAGAAGCCTTCCACCAAAAAACCCAACCCTGAGACCCCAGGATGTCCATGGACGTTTGGTATGGGGACGTCACGTTGTTCCATCGCAAAACCATCGAAACTCAAGAACCCCAGGAGGCAAGCAGGGTGCTTCTTGGCATGGGCTCCCCGGGGCCCCGCGCGGATTTCCAGAATCTGCGCTGGAGCCCCCCCTCCTGGCGCGCGGAGCGCGCCGTGGGGAGCCCAGCGCCGACCCGAGAACTACCCGCGCGGAGCTCCGACAACTCCTGTTCGTGCCGATGTTTCTTCTTCGATGTTCCGCAGCAGTGCCACCAGCGCCACCAGCGCGACGGCCCCCGCCACGGCGAGCGCTGCCCCCGCCGACATGGCGCCGCTGCGCCCGTGCTCCGCCAGGGGGCCCCGAACCGCGTCGCGCGTGACACGCAGGCTTGGGCCCAAATTGCGGCGGCAGGGAGGGGTGGGCGCCCGAGCTACCCGGGATGGCTGCGGTCCGGGGTCACTCCAGCTTGGGCCTCCGAGGCGCGAGCATGTCGTTACCCCTGACTGCCCCCAGCCCTGGTGACTCAGGGTTGGGCGCCCGAGCTATCCGGAACAACTGCGGTCCGGCGTCACTCTGGTTTGGGCCCCCGAGGCGCGAATCTGCAGCCCAGGACCGCCAAAAAATGACTCAGGATGAAAAACCGATCCTGGGGAATGGGTCGAGACTTCTGGGGGCCCCGTATTCAAAAAATCACGACATCGGATCTCAGGGAACGTGGCGCCGGAGGGGGGCCTCCTTCTGCGCTGCCACGGCGGGCCAGCTCCCCGCGGGGGTAATTACACGGCTGGCTCGAGGAGCACCTGCTCGAGGAGTGCCGGCTCGTCGCCGCCCTTCTGCGGCGCGGTGGTGTCGTGGCCGTGGTCGTCTCATCGCACCGATCTGAGGTCAGCAGCTCCGACGACGGGCACCGCGTAGGGAACGAGCTCTCTCCCGGGGAGCCGGGGAGCGCTGGCTTGCCCTGGATCGGGTCGGCGAAGGCAGCCTCGCCATCTTGAGACGTCGCCACGAGCATGGACATGTGCTGTCAGAGTGGTGGCCAGCCAGCAAGCACGCGTCTTGCACTGGTTAGCCATTCTGCCCCGACCAGAGTGACTTGAGCCAAACTGGCTACGGATTTGTGATGCACGGTCTTGGTGGATGTTCTCCACATCTGTTCTGTATGAGTGCTCGTGTTGTGCAATTGTGCAGAGTTGACTGTTTCAGGATGCCAATGACTGAGGTATGTGAGTGACCCCTGTTGCTGGCGCCTGCTCTTGACATCAGCGCACGGCGTGGCGCCATGACGCCTGTGATGGCTGACTAAGCGTGGACTGCTGTTGTCTGTCGTTTCGATGCCCAGGGCCCGGCCAGGTGGGATACTCGTGGCACCCGGGATTACTCGAGCCCCGCGGCCGCGAAAAGGGCTGGCGGGCTTCTCTTTAGAGAAACAAGAACCAGCATAGACAACATTTCTCTGAGGCCCGCGCGGATTTCTTGGATGGATCGGCGCTGGGCCCCCCTCCCTGGCGCGCCACGCAGCGCCGCTGCAGTAACCCCGCGCGGAGCGCAGAGAATTGGGCTCTTACCGCTTCTTCTTCTTCCTCCATTCTTGCCATCTAGGAAACCCAAGCTGTCCCTGGGGAAGCCAGAAGGCACCGATACCGCTACTCCCTGGGCCTCTCCCGGGGTGTGTTCTGACGAGGGTTTCGAGGCGAATCCAGCGGTGGCGACGGGGAGTCCCAAAAAGGGGAAAACGAGGGAAGGGTAGAGCTATGGGTACCTTTTTCTCCTCTGAGTCTCGGCCGCGCGTGGGGAACGACCTTCTGGACCTCCGCGAACACCTCAGACAGATGCGAATATTTAGAGGCGGCCTGGGGGCCCGAGCTGGTTGGGCCCCACGTCGGTCAAGAGTGGAGGGATATGATGGCACATCCGCTCGGGAACGCTCCCCGGACCCCTTCCGGGGGACCACCTGCTGCAGTTTTCCTGACCGGCTCCGCGCTTGACGGTTCCATGGAGGGCTCGAAAGTGCTCCCCCAGAGGCCGAGAGGGGAAGGAAGCCTTCTCGAACCCAGCACCTCGAAGCTCGCCTCCGCTTCCTGCTGGCCAGGACCAGTGCTGGGCCACCTCAGACCCTCAGCGGGCTCCAGATGATGGCGGGTTCCTGACACCTTGCACCCCCAAAAGAATGCAGGCATCTGGGGCGCCTCCTTCCTTCTGCTGGCCTTCCGCCAAGGAAGAGATGGCAACTCCCTCGATCCTCGATCCCTCTGGAACACGCCACATGCCAACGCCGATCTTCGTCCCAAAGAGCGAGAGACTCAGAGATCCGATGTCGTGATTTTTTCAGTACGGGGTCCCCAGAAGTCTCGACCCATTCCACAGGACCCGTTTCTCACCCTGAAGTCGTTTTTTCACGGCCCAGGGGGCCTGGCGAGGGCCCCTCGAGGCCGATACTTGCAGAAAACCTCCGCCTCGATTTTTTCAATACGTTGGCTCTCTGGGGAGAGAGAAAGAGAGAGAGAGAGAGAGAGAGAGAGAGAGAGAAAAAAATAAAGAGAGAGAGAGAGAGAGAGAGAGAGATGGAGGGCGGCCACCTGTGGCCGCCGCTGCGCCCGGCGCGGCCGCCGGCGCGGCCGCCGGCGCCGCGGCCTGGCCTGCGGGCGTCCCCGCGGGGCTGCGGCCCGAGGGCCGCATGCCGCGAGGGCTCCGCGCCGCTGCCGGCGCCGCCGCAGGTGCCGCCGCCGCCGCCGCCGCCGCCGCGGCAGCCAAAGCGTCGTCGGCGTTGCCGCTGTCGCCGTCGTCGTCGCCGTGGTCGTCGCCGAGGGCCGCCGGCGTCGCCGAGGGCCGCCGTCGTCGGAGGGGCCCGCGGCCCCCGGAGGCGCTGGCCCCCCGAGGCGCGCGCCTCCACCGCGGCCACCACCACCGCTACCGCCACCGCTGACGCCTCCCGTGGGGGAGGTGGGGGGGAGGTGAGGGAGGCTCGCAGGAAAGAGGCGTCATGGGACGCACGAGGACACACTGGTACGATGTGTCCTCTTCGGACGCGTGCGCCCGACCCGAAAATGCAGTAGAGCCATCCTGTCGCATGTCGCTTCCAGAGCGGTACGGCCGAAGAGCGCCCGCCACGACGCATATATATATATATATATATATATATATATATATATATATATAAATTATATATATATATAATACACTGTAGGATTTCTCGGCGCGCGCGCCGCCCCTAGGTGGGGCGACGCACACATAGTACAGTCGGGGCGTTGACCTAAGGAACCATAAATAAGGAACGAGGCCCCTTTTTTCCCATAAGTTAAACTCCGATTTTCCATGGAGAGCCTCAGGAAAACCCAAGGAGCACTGCAACACAACTAAGGAACACGGAGCCCCTCCCAAAACGAAAAGGGTTCCTTCTTCAGGGCCCCGACTGTATTAGATATCAGGGTGTTGGGGTAGCGCCGACGTCATGGTCATGCGTAATTATGGGAGTGGTCCTGGACCGAGTTCGTCGGAGGGGCTGCTCCCTCGCCCCCACCCCGCCCCCACCGCTGCCGCCACTGCTGCCGCCTCCCGCGAGGGAGAGGGGGGGAGGGGGGGCAGGGCGGGATCGCAGGAAGGAGCCGCAGGATCGGAAGAGGAGGGCTCCTCTGGCCTCGCTCCTCGGTGCTCGGGCCCCTGGGGCCCTCCACGGGGGCTGCCAAGAGACGGCGCAGGACGAAGAGCTGGCCCTGGGGAAAAAAAGCCTCGGCGTCTAGGGGGGGGGGGGGGGGGAGGGAGGCTCGCACGAGGGGAGCGAGTCGTGGAGCAAAAGGGCCCTGGATTCGCTCCTCCGCGTTCGGGTCCCTGGGGCCCCCCACTAGCCACGGGGCTGTCGAGAGACGGCTCAGGACGAAGAGCTGGTCCTAGGGAGGGACCCAGAGTCCTGGACCTGCAACCCTTCCTCCTCCTCCCCCCCCTCCTCCTCTCCTCCTCCTCCTCCTCCTCCTCTCCTCCTCCTCCTCCTCCTCCGCCTCCTTCTCTCCTCCTCCCTCCACCTCCTCCCTCCTCCCTCCTCCTCCCTCCTCCTCCTCCTCCTCCTGCTCCTCCTCCTCCCTCCTCCCTCCTCCTCCTCCTCCTCCTCCTCCTCCTCCTCCTCCTCCCCCTCCTCCTCCTCCTCCTCCTCATCCTCCTCCTCCTCCTCCTCCTCCTCCTCCTCCCTCCTCCTCCTCCGCCTCCTCCTCCTCCTCCTCCCCCTCCTCCTCCCCCCTCCTCCTCCTCCTCCTCCTCCTCCTCCTCCTCCTCCTCCTCCTCCGGAACGATCAAATGATCGGTGCTGTGCGTACTTCGACCGGTAGCTTCAGTTTCGAGCAGCTTGGGCGAGAACCACCGCTGCGTTTGCAGCGATTGGTGCGTCGGGCAATGTGTTTCATCAGCTTCCCTGCCGACGAAGCAAACAAAGGACCCCCCCGACGCATGGGGCCGAATACGCGTTCACTGGTTTGACCCGGCCCCGCCCCATCGCAACGATCGGTATAACATCTGCTCGATAATCCTGCTATGTCAAGAACATCCGCCACCGTGCCACCTGGCACGCTGAGGTGCGGTAGCTTGCCAAGTGCTGCCTGGTACGGCCTCTGTGAGTATGCCTACCCAAGTCGAAAGCACGGGCAGTGTCGGCCGACCGAATCTGACACAGTTGCACATGTGATAATTCATCACGAATCGATATTCTTCTGAGAAGGGCGTATGGGGCGCGCAGCCATGATGCGAATAGCGTGCGCTCTGTGGGCGCCAAAGCTTCATCCCGAAATGACTGAACAAGGCCACCCCTTCTTCTGGTCTGGCTTCCTTGCGAGATGCCCCCGAGGCGACCCCAAGCGGCCTCCACGAGGCTCCTCAGAAGCCCCCAAGGGATCCTCGACAAACTCACAAAAATGCCCACAAGAGCCTTCCAAGAGGCCCAGGGGAGTCGGCGGAGCGGCCTACGCCGCTTGAATAAAAGCACGCCCACAAGCCCACCTGGGCCGCCTCGGGCCCTTCTTGAACCCCTGTTGGGCCCCTCTCTGGGCACTTGTCGGTTCTCTTGGGCTCCTTTCGAGCCGTTTCCGAGCCGTTTTGGTCCCGTCTTCGTCTCGTCCGGCGAGAACTGGAATGGGCAAGCGGTGAACGCGAGGCGCCTTGAACAACGCCACGCCCCGTTTCTGGCCGCACTTCGCCCCCAGCGCCCGAGCCCCCAGACCTGGACGAGACCGGGGCTCTCCTGCAAAACGCCAGCTGGCGCGCCCCGATCCCTCAGAAACCGACCGAGACAGGATCGCGTCGTACAAAAAATCAGGACGGCCAGTTTGGGGCTCGTTTCGGCCCTGGGGGGCCCTCGCCGGGCCCAGAAGGCCTCCACAAACGACTCAGGAGACGAAGCGCCGGCTCCGGGGAGAAAGGGCCGAGACTTCCGGGGACGCCGCCCTGACAACAAAAGAACTGGCAGGACGTCGCACGTCTGGGGGCCGGCGTCGCTAAAAAACATCGCCCGCCTTCGCGCGCCGCGCCCCGGCGGCGGCGCGACGACGGCCTCTGCGCCAGCGCTCGCGCCCTCGCGCGCTCGCGCCCTCGCGCCCTCGCGCTCGCGCCAAAAAACATCGCCCGCCTTCGCGCGCCGCGCCCCGCCGGAGGCGCGACGGCGGCCTCTGCGCCAGCTCTCGCGCCCCCCTCGCGCGACCTCCCTGGCGGAGGAGGGGGCGCCCGCGCTCTGGCCCGGGGGCGCGCGACGCGCAGAGCGGCGCGGCCACCTCCGCGCCCCCCCTGCGTGGCTGGCGTCCGCCGCCCCCCTCCCCCCCTGGGGCCCCCCAGATTTGGACGAAACGGGCCCCCCAGAGATCCCGCGTGTTGAAAACAGCAAGACGTGGGTTTTGTTGATGTTGTTGTTGGTGCTGGTGTTGTTGTTGCTGTTGCTGCTGCTGTTGTTGTTGAATATTATTACTTCTAAAGAATAATTATTGTTGGGCCCCCTGGTGCACGCCCCCCTCGCCGCGCCTAGGCCGCAGCCACATTTTCATCATTTTCGTGAGGAAGTCTCAGGCAAAACGATGTCATCCAGATCCGGTTGTTTTGTTGACGCCCGCTTTCCCTTGCAAAAAACAATATAAAATGACATTTCTTGTTCTAACATAACCAAACTTCAGGAATCCATTGCAAAAAACGGCACGAAGTGCACACTCGCGCGCGCAAGACGAAATCCTTCCAAAACCTTAGTTTTCGTAGCGATTTTAACATAAAAACATCAAAAACCCAAAGGTTTTTCAAAAAAAAAGTTGTGAAAATTCTATCCCGCGCGCTCTTGCGGATTCGTAGGAAACCCAACACTTTTTAAACATTTCTGTCAAACGGGCTTTTGCGAGCAACTTTTTCGAACTTCTGCAACAACGGTTGCGCACCTGCCAGGGCCATCATCCCTGTCAAATAATACCATGCGGGACACATTCGTTTTTTCTTCGCGCGCGCACGCCGTCGTCGTCGGCCGCGGGGCCCTGAATAGTAGCCACGGTCGTCCGCATGCCACGAAGTGAAGTGTCCGAACGTCATAGGGCGGGAAGCTGGGTGTGGGTGGTGGCGAAGAGTCGTTTGGAAATTTGGTAGAGCTTGAACCGGCCCCCCCACAAAGTGGGGGTATTGCCCGCCTCCTATGAAAACCCTGGCACTGGTGAGAACGGAGTGTCCCCACGTGCTAGTAATTGTTGTTGTTGTTGTTGTTGTTGTTGTTGTTGTTGTTGTTGAACATTATTAATTCTAAAGAATAATTATTGTTGGGCCCCCTGGTGCGCGCCCCCCCTGCGCGCCTAGGCCGCAGCCACGTTTTCATCATTTTCGTGAGGAAGCCTCAGGTAATTCGAGGTGATCAAGATCCGGTTGTTTTGTTGTAATCCGTTTTCCCTTGCAAAAAACACTATAAAATGACATTTCTTGTTCTAATATAATCAAATTTCAAGAATCCCTTGCAAAAAATAAGGTAAAGTGGACATTCGCGCGCGCAAGACGAAATCCTTCCAAAAGCTTAGTGTTCGGAGCGATTTTAACATAAAAACATCAAAAAACCAATGGTTTTTCAACAAAAAAATGTCAAAATCTCATCCCGCGCGCTCTTGCGGATTCGTAGGAAACCCAACACTTTTTAAACATTTCTGTCAAACGGGCTTTTGCGAGCAACTTTTTCGAACTTCTGCGACAACGGTTGCGCACCTGCCAGGGCCATCATCCCTGTCAAATAATACCATGCGGGACACATTCGTTTTTTCTTCGCGCGCGCACGCCGAAATCTCCAAAAACCATTGGGTTCTGTGGGTGTGTACCCCGCGCCAGTGTAGTAGCCACGGTCGTCCGCACGCCACGAAGTGAAGTGTCCCAACGTCATAGGGCGGGAAGCTGGGTTTGGGTGGTCGCGAAGAGTCGTTTGGATATTTGGTAGAGCTTGTAATGCCCCCCCACGAAGTGGGGGTATTGCCTGGTGTCGTATGAAAACCCTGGCACTGGGGAGAACACCACGCGTTCGGGTAAAATGATTGTTGTTGTTGTTGTTGTTGTTGTTGTTGTTGAACTATCATTTCTGAAGAATAATTATGGTTGATCCCCCCCCCACCGGTGCATACTGTTTTTTAATCAAAGTGTTTCCCTCGACGATCGCACCTTGTTTTTTGATAAGGAAAGTCTTGAAGCTCAAACCGGGCCCTTGGCCCCCGGGTTACAACAACAACGGCTCCCGCTCAAGACTTCCTCGCAATTTAGCCAGGACCCCCGCTCCCGCCCGAGACTTCCTCGCATTTGATTCAGGAATCGCGCTCTCGCTTGGGACTTCCTTACAATTCATTTAGGAATCGCTCTCCCGGCGCTCTGAAGTCGCGCTCTCGCTGGAGACCTGCTTGCAATTTACTGAAAATAGCGCCCTTGCGTTGGATTTTCCGTTTTTTTGCAATTTGCTCAAGCGCCGCGCTCCCGACACCCAGGCACCCAGGAGTCGCGCCCGTTGTGGCCCCATGTGCATGCCCTTCGTGGCCCCCCTGTCGCCGTTTACTGTCCTACGTGGCCCAGTTGCTACCCTCGGCGGCCCCATCGTTGCCTTCTGTGGCCCCGCATTATCTGCCCTTCGTGGCCCCCGCTCGTTCGCGCTCGTGGCCCCATACGCATTCTCTTCGTGTCCCCGCTGTCGCCCTTCGCGGCCTACTTCGTGTCCTTCGTGGCCCTGCTGCCCTTCTCTCTAGCTCTCGCTTTCGCTCCTCGTCGCCGTCGTCGTCGTCGTCGCCGTGTCGTCGTTGTCGTCGTGGTCGGTCCCCTGTCCGTCCCTCTTGGTGTCGGGTCGACGGTCCGCGGCCGCCCCGCCGATCAGATCTGCCGCTGGCCGACGGTCCGCGGCCGCCCCGCCGCTTGGTTGGGCCCGGCCTGCAAGCAAGAAAGGTATACCCCCCAAAAGGGGTTCGATCGAAGACGAAGAGGGCGGGTATCGAGGGTTTGGGAAACACGCGTTCTTGGACACTCGAGCAAATAAGAGCGAACAGTCTTAAAATCATTGTTGTTATTGTTGTTGTTGTTGCTGTTGCTGTTGCTGTTGCTGTTGCTGTTGCTGTTGTTGTTGTTGTTGTTGTTGTTGTTGTTGTTGTTGTTGTTGATGTTGTAGTCTGTTTTCGGCCTCGAGGGGCCCTCGCCGGGCCCTGGGGCCGTCAAGAAACGACTCAGGACGAAAAACCTGTCCTGGGGGATGGGTCGAGACTTCCAGGGACCCCGTATTGAAAAATTCACGACATCGGATTTCTGGGTCTCCCGCCAAAAGACTATAGCGCGTTCCTCTGCTTGCAGAGCAGCTGCTCGCAAGTGACCTGAATCCATGGCGTCGAAGCAAGCGAGTTCCATTGCATCGAACGTCATACATGTCTTGGACGTTTGCGAGTAGGCACTTTAAGAGTAGTGGAACGCGCTCGGTGAAAAAGGCTAGCTACATCATCCCGATCATAGCGGAAACTGCCCGATGCTCCAGCCCGCGCCCACCTGCGGCCTCTTCTGCTTACCCAGGATCCCCGACGCCGGGTTCTTTTCTCACAACGTCGACCCCCAGAGGTCTGGGCCCCTTCCACGGGACCAGCTTCTCGTCCCGAGCCGTTCTCTGACGGCCTCGAGGCCCGGCGAGGGCCTCCAGAGGCCGCGTTAGGTCGGGCATCCCCCCCTACAGGGAGATTTTGAGCGAAAAACAAAAAAAACATCCAAACAGACTCCCAAATTGTCGAAAATACTGAAAAAGAAATCGTCCCCAGACTATTTTTTTACTATTTTCGAATGCTCCTCCTGTGGAGGGACAGGCCCGACTTAACGCAAATAGCGAAACACCTCCCGTCGTGAGACTGTTTCACGACGCGAGGGGGTCTGGTCACCCCGGAGCCTGACCCAAAGCTGCCGACGTCTCTTGGAATTATGTTTTTGGGGGCTGCTCTCTTTCTGAAAGGGGGTGGTGCAGACTTCGGGAACTGTTTTGCACATGTACTGCGCTGTAGAATTGCACTACACCGTATTGCAAGTAGCGTGTTGCACGCGGAAATCCAGCAATACATTTGCGCCCCGGGATGTATTGCACGCCCCAAATGTATTGGATCCCCACAAATCTATTGCACCAAATCGAGAACGCCGGCGGCGCATCACCGGCCGCTCCCTGGGAGTTTGACGCAGCGTCTCGGGAGCCTCTTGGAGGCAATTTTGAAGCCTCTTCGGCTCCTCTTAGGGGCCGTTAGGGGGCCTCTTGGGGCTTCTTTTGGGCCTCTTTTGGGCTTATTGGGGGCTTCTTGGGGCCCATCGAATGTGTCTTGGGAGCACCAAATTTACTGCACCCCCCCCTGTCGCTGGACCTCCTTTTGGGTCAACCCGATTTCTTGGTGCTGCTTCCGGGCCCGCCCCCCGTCTGGCATTCTCGCGGGGGCGTCCAAAAAAAGGGGGGCGTGACCGGGGGGCTACCATCAGGGGTCACCACCGTCTGGCTTACCAGGGGCGTTGAAACCCATACCCCCTCGAGTCTTGACAAACAAAAATCACGGCGGGAGGTTTTTGCTACTTTCGGCCCCTGGGGGCCCTTCCGGGGCCCCGGGACCGTCAAAAAACGATGCAGGATGAAAAACCGGTCCCGGGGACTGGGTCGAGACCCCTGGGGGTCGGCGTCGTGAAAAAATCGTGACGCCGGGGGTCTGGGAACGAGGGGGCGAGCCACCGAGGGTCGGCAAGTCGTGGCCGGAGGCGTGTGCCATGGACGAAGGGGGGGGGGGAAGCCAGGGAACGCACGGACACGAGAAGCGGGGCCATGAGATCTGAGCCCTCCCCCTCGGAGCAAGCGGGCGCTCGTCGGGGCGTTGCGGCGCCGCCTGCCGCCTCCGCCGGGCTCGCCGCGGGCTGCGCGGCCGCCTTGGCCCGGGTTCTGGGCTGGCCAGAAGGACGCTAGGGTCAATATGTACCGAGACATGCTCGCGTCATCAAAATTGAGCAGGGACCGACCGTCCCATCATTCCTATAGTCCTACCACGAAATGTTCGTAGAACCCAAGAATGTTCTACGAACAAACACAATGTTCTTAGAACACTAACCCGATGTGTTAAAACAAGACATTCCCAGCCAGAAATGTTATAAGAACATTTCGTGGGAATCACAAAAGGTTCTTAGCACATTGTTTGCTAGGGCTATAGGCGAGCCAGGACGCCTCGCCACTGCTTGACAAAACGAAAGGTGCTTCACCGTTTTCGGCCTTTGGGGGCCCCAGCTTGGTCCAGGGACCGTCAAAAAAGACGAACGAGGAGCATCCCCAAAATCAGGACAGCGCGCAAGTCAGGGTAAGCGTGGGGGGGTGGATGGCGTGGGGGTATAAGAATGGGCTGTGCTTCGGGGCGTGATGGGGTGGGTGATCGCTTGAGGAGGTTGGTTCGGTGGACATGGGAGGGCTGGAACGTACCGTCGGGCGCTTCATTGGCTCAGGAAGCGGCAAGGTAGTTTTTAGGCCGTTTCCCCCAACACTCTGACACACACAAACGCGGTAAACAACAACTGTTCCCAACAACGGGGGACAAACTGCTCTGGAATTGGATCTAGAAATAGAGCCCCGAAAACAACTGCGACGGAAGACAACTGCGCCCAAACCGGCAACAAAACCTGCCCGGCTGGGCGAGGTAGCATGGGGTGTGCATACAAAACTGCCTGAAGTACAGCTTCACACTCCTCTCCTTCCGCCCCCGCCACGATATCCAGCCCCCGAGTCAACGCCCCCCTCTTGGCCGCCCCCGAATCGCGGAATGCTGGTTGTACGCGTGGCCCCTCCCCCCCTCCCGAGACGATCCGCCAGGAGCCGTGCGCCCTGAGAGATCGGGCATGTCCTCTCCCACAGGCGGATCTTGGAAGACAGAACTCAAACTTGCCACACACACACAAAAGATAAGCAAAAGCAGTCGAAAGAGAACGACAAACCGCGACCATACTACCAACCGTGACCATGCTACCATTTAGTTAGTCTTGGATATTCTTCCTGTAGTCGGACATGCCCGACTTAACACGAGTCACCGCAGGGACAGCTCCAGGACCCGCTCCCCCCCCGCAGCCCCAGGGCCCTGCCTTGGCCCGCAGTCCACCCCTCTGAGCCTCTTTTCTCTTCCCTCCACCTCCCCCGTCCTCCTCCGCGTCCTTACTCCTCCTCCCCCTCCCCCCTCTCCCCTCATCCGTCCATCTCCTCACCTGCTTTGCTCCACCTCCTTCGTCCTTCTCACCGTTCTTCGTCGTCGTCCTCCTCCTCCTCCTCCTCCTCCTCCTCCTCCTCTTACCCGAGGCCTCGAAACTGCGGACAAGTTCGTGTCGATGCGCCGATGCCCTCGAGCCCCATCCCAACGGAGCGCCGGGGGAAGGGACAACAAAAGCAAACATGGTCAGAAGGATACCCTCCCCCTCCTCCTCTCCTCCTCCTCCTCCTCCTCCTCCTCCTCCTCCTCCTCCTCCTCCTCCTCCTCCTCCTCCCCTCCCCTCCCCTCCCCTCCCCTCCCCTCCCCTCCCCTCCCCTCCCTCCCTCCCTCCCTCCCTCCCTCCTCCCTCCGACCCCCCCTCCTCCCATCTTTCTCCTTGCCCGCTCGCTTCCCCCGTTCCTTCCTCACAAGGAGCCGCAGGGGCAACACGAGGCGTCCGGCCCCCCGCACGGGGAGGGGCTACGGGCTACACTTGGGGGCGATCCCCCACCGCCCACCTGCCAGAGGGAGGATCGGCTATCGTGGCGCGTCTCCCGTCTTGCGAACGTTTTCTTATTCGGCGTCTCGGCATTGAGTGGAAGGGGGGGGGGGAGGTCTGGCTCCGGACCCCTGCTTAGTGCGACTGCTTGGAACCGTGCGTCCTCTGGGGGAAATCCACCTGCTCCGTGGGTTGTGGTGGGGATGGGAGGGCACGCTCCGACCAGCGAAACGACGAATAAGAGAACTATCACCTTCCCTCGCGAGAACTCGGTGCTCAGGCCGCTTCAGGCTCCTGCTGTCTAACGCCCCAGACCCCACAGCGGAGAATCACGGCAGGCTCGTGTCGTCGCGAACCCGGCGCTGGCTTCTGACATCGCATGGCTCGTTTCTCCTCCTCCTCCTCCTCCTCCTCCTCCTCCTCCTCCTCCTCCTCCTCCTCCTCCTCCTCCTCCTCCTCCTCC
>CAUYUJ010014551.1:82453-124953 GCA_963575745.1 Prorocentrum cordatum
CTCCTCCTCCTCCTCCTCCTCCTCCTCCTCCTCCTCCTCCAACCCTGGACGATGGGCGGCTCCTCGCCCGCCAGGTCGATCCACACTGGCCGCTTCTGGGCCACGCGCGGCGTTCCACCCCGAGCGCCCGCAGCAGGGTGGCTGCCGCGTCGGCACGGCGCGCGCGCCTGCCGCAGGGGGGGGGAGCACGGGGGGCGCCCCGTCGGGAGCGCGAGGCCGTCCTCCTCCTCCTCCTCCCTCCCTCTCCTCCCTATCCTCCTCCTCTCCTCTCCTCCTCCTCCTTCTGCTCTGCTCCTTTTCTTCCCTGCTCCTCCTCACCTTCCCCTCCCCCTGCTCTGCATGCTCCTCCTCCTCCTCCTACTCCTCCTCCTCCTCCTCCTCCTTCCTCCTCCTCCGCCTCTCCTCCTCCTCGTAGTCCTTCTCAGCCAACTCCTCCTCCTCCTCCTCCTCCTCCTCCTCCTCCTCCTCCTCCTCCTCCTCCTCCTCCTCCTCCTCCTCCTCGTGTTGCCGCTCGCCCCCGGGACCTGTCCCACGAGGCGGGTCTGCATGGTGCAGGGCCCGGGAGGCCGTCGGCGTCTTCTCGCCTTCGAGAGCCCCGGGGCGGCACGTGCCCCATGCAGCGCCACGACGACTCCAGACGGCCCCGAGCGGACAAGAAGCCAATCCTCCTCCTCCTCCTCTCCTCCTCCTCCTCCTCCTCCTCCTCCTCCTGCTCCTCCTCCTTCCCCTGCTCCTCCCGCTCCCCCTGCTCCTCATTCTCCACCTCCGCCTCTTCCTTCTGCTGCTCCTCCTCCTCCTCCTCTACTTCGTCCTCCCCTCGCCCCCGGCCCCCTCCCCGACACACCCGAGTGAAAGACCAGCGGGGCCCCTGATCCCAGACGAACGGTATTCACTCCACGAGGGGGCACTCCAAATGGCAGTGAGGAGGGCGGCCAAAAACATGCTCCGGCTGGCACGCCCAAAACGGGTACGGACAGCAAGTGTAAAAGGCTCGGCAACAACTGTTGTCCAAAACCGACAGCGGCCGGTGCTGAGCAAGGCAAGTGACCCTTGACATCGACGTGCCGACGCCGACAGCGAACACTGTTCAAACGGACCAGAGTTGCCGTCACTCTTCGTCCCCATTGGTTCTGTGCACATTTCTGGCCTTGGTCGGGAGGATGGGTCACACTCGCCGAGAGCACCGGACAGGAAGTGCCTAGATTTAGGTCGGGTCTGTCCCCCTACAGGCGGATTTTGGGCGGAAAGTAACAGATACCCCAAACATGCCCCCGAAGAGTGACAACATGCGGACAAAAATCGTCTCCAGGCTAGCTTTTTGACTATTTTTGAATCTTCTCCCTGTAGAGTGACAGGCCCGACATAAGCCTAGATCTGGGTTTAAGTCGGGCCATTCCCCCTACAGGGGGATTTTCGACGAAAAATAAAAAATACTCCCAAACATAATCAACAAATAATCCAAAAATAGTCTGGGGACTATTTATTGAATACTTGTTTGACCTTTTTGGGGTATTTTTGATCTGGGTGAGTGTGGGGGGCTGCAGCTTTCGCACACCTCTTCTTCCCGGGGGACGGGGGCAGCTGCTCGGCAGCACTCCCTGCTGCTGGCAAGCATGCTGGCAGGTGGCCGAACCGCAGACAGACCCGAGCCTTTCCCCGGCACCTTCCCTGACAGCTGGGTCTCTCGCGCTCTCTCTCTCTCTCTCTCTCTTTCGGAATCGCGATGCTGGAGCAGGAGGAGGAGGAGGAGGAGAAGGAGGAGGAACAAGAGAGGAGGAGGAGGAGGAGGAGGAGGAGGAGGAGGAGGAGGAGGAGGGAAGGAGGAGGAGGAGGTGGAGGAGGAGGAGGAAAAGAAGAGAGGAGGAGGAGGAGGAGGAGGAGGAGGGAGAGGAGGAGGAGGAGGAGGAGGAGGAGGAGGAGGAGGAGGAGGAAGAGAGGAGGAGGAAGAGGAGGAGGAGGAGGAACATGAGGATCGGTCCTTCTTCTTCCCGAGGCAGACGACGAAATCCTCGCTGCTCTTCCCGATCCCGGCGGCCGCGATGGTCTGGTCGCCGTCCTTCAGCTGGGCTCCCTTGAAGGCCAGCCTGATGTCTTCCGGCTCGCTGTCCTCGAGATCCGGGCACAGCGTCATGAGCAACACCTTCAGAGTCTCGATCCGCACGGCCCCAGTCGCCGTGGGCGCGCATGGTCTGCAAGGCTCGCGTGCGGAAAGTGCGATTAAGCAGCACGGAGTGTCCCCCCCATGGCCACTGGCCTTTTCTGGGAGTCGGGAATTTACCCATATCCAAAAGGAGCCGACGTCCTGGTGCCCCAGCGAGCGGTGGATATGGATGTATTTCGGCCCCCGGGGGCCCGAATGTGTCCATATCCAGCGCCTGCCGAGGCTCCGAAAACTGACCCTCCAGGTGGTGGTCATGTATAAACTCTTGCCTCGGATATTTTGCAGCGCTCACTTCGAGGTGACAGGATGAATCGAAAGGGTTATGTTGCTCCCATCGTACTTAAGGACCACATCACAGAAATCACTTCGAGCGCCTGGAAAAGTGCCGAAACGGTGTCGAAACGGTGTCGAAACGGTGTCGGGCGAGTGCCTCCCAGGGCCCGACACGTGAGAGCCATCGATTTGCGGCACGTTTTTTGGTGCTCGACATTCTTTCTGGTGGTCAAGGCTGTAGGCTGGAGCATCATAACGAAAGGGGAGAGGGCAACGCTGCGCGACAGTCCGCCCGCTCGTCGCCGGGCAGGCTGGGCTAGCGCAGGCCTGCAGGCCCAGGCCCGTGGAGGCCTGCGGGGAGGAGGAACGGGGCGAAGGAGAGGGAAGGGTGGGGGGGGGAGGGGGAGGAGGAGGAGGAGGAGGAAGAGGAGGAGGAGGAGGAGGAGGAGGAGGAGGAGGAGGAGGAGGAGGAGGAGGAGGAGGAGGAGGTGGAGGAGAGAGAGGAGGGAGAGGGAGGAGGAGGAGGAGGAGGAGGAGGCGGAGGAGGAGGAGGAGGAGGAGGAGGGAGAGGTAAGAGGAGGCGGAGGAGGGCGAGGAGGAAGGAGGTGAGAAGGAGGAGGGGAGGAGGAGGATGAGGAGGAGGAAGAGGAGGAGGAGGAGGAGGAGGAGGAGGAGGATGGTGACTGGAGTCGACTTCTGCGGGCCTGCCAGGTGCGGCACACATTGGCAGATCACTGGCCAAAGCTGATCATAGGGCTGTTATCGGCCCGATGCCGCTTGGAACCCCCCAGCGCTGGCCCAGCTGAAGGCAGGTGGGAGCGCGCGCAACTGCCACCCACTGTTCTTCTCGGTCGCACGCAGCCAGTGCAGGAAGCCGTGCTGGCGTTCAACGTCAGGGAGTGCAAGGGACGGCCGACCCTACGTGGGGCGGTGGCGCCAGGCGGCAAGGGTTGCAGCGGCGGGCGACACGCCAAATGTAGTCGCGAGGCGCGCGCTGGTGGAGGCGAGACCACGCAAGTCCATAGCCGCCACACACACACACCAGCATCCACATCAGAGCCACAGGTCGAAGAACGGATGCAGAAGCATTCGGTGCGATGCGCGCAAGGACCATCCAACTGCGTATAACTGCGTGCACCAACGGCGAACGCGCAAAGGTGCCGCGTGGCCGCAGCCATTCGCGCAAAAGGTGCCAACGGGAGGCGGAGCCTGGGTGACGAGTGCACCGTCTGCCTGGGTCTGTGCCGTGTTCCAAGGAGCCCCCGAAGGTCACGAGCTACTCGTCGTCGTCGTCGTCGTAGTCGTTGTCATCGTGGTCGTCGTGGTCGTGGTGGTGGTGGTGGTCGTCGTCGTCATCGTGGTCGTCGAGGTGGTCGCCGTGGTGGTTGTCGTCGTCGGGGGGAGGCAAGAGAGGAGAGAGGAGGGAGAGGGATAGAGAGAGAGGAGGGAAGACAGATGAGGGGACGGAGAGGAGAGAGGAGGGAAGACAGAGGAGGCATGGGGGGAGGGAGGTGTGAGGACAGAAGCGGAGAGGAGAGGGGAGGAGAGGAGCCCTCCCAGGAGGCGCCCAGGCGCCGTGCCTCGCCGCACGCCGCCTTCCCGACGCCCTCGGCGTCCCCAGGAGCGGCCGAGGCGCCCGGGAGACGACCAGCAGAGATCCGAGGAGGACCCGACGAGGCCCGCGGGGCGCCCCACAGACCCCAGCGGGACGCCCCAACTCGCCATCGCTCGGACGTCCATTCCCCGTGCATTTCTCGATTTCGTGCGTGTATTTTTCGCTCGATGATTAAGAATGCTCCTCGATGGTCGTCGCCCAAAAAAAGCACACGTCCGAGCGATGCCAAGCCAAGGCAACCCTCAAACAGCCACGCACGAGGCCCACGGCGGCTCCCAAGAGGCTCGAGGAAGCACCCAAGGAGGTACCCCCAGAGACTCCCCGGGAGACCCTTGAGAGGCAAGAGGTCGACAGGCATTCGGCTTGCGAGGTGTTGGCCTCGCGCCGTCCTTCGCGCTCGGACTCGGACCAGGCAATCCCCAAGATGCCCCCAGGCGAACCCAAGATGTCCGCAACACGGCGCGGGGAGCTCACAGGATGGCCCCACGCACGCGTCCCAAAGCTGCCCCCCAAACGCCCACTAGACGGCCCAGGGACACTGCGAACTTCTCCAAGATGCCCCCAGACGCCTGCAAGACCCTCCACGATGGCCCAGAAGCCCCGACAGTATCCTAGCAGCCTCCCCTCATCCTCCCCCTGCCCCTCCCCTCACCTTCCCTTCGCCTTCCCGCTCCGCCCCGCCTCCACCTACCCCTGCCTTCTGCAACGGAGCAGCGAACAGAAGCTTCACACGTTACGGCTCCCTGGGCACTGAGGACAGCACTCGCATGTTGCAGCCCTCCAGGGCCTGTGGAAGACCGCGACGCATGCTGCGCCCTTTCGAAGACCGGGGGCGAGAGCTGCCACAAATCACGGCCGCCCAAGGCAGCTCTGGACGCGCTTCGCTGGCACGCCGCGGAACTCGCCGCAGGCCTCTGGATGGTGTCGTCCTCTCAGGGGAACGATCAGGGCGGGGGGGCCTCAGGGGGGGGAGGGGACCGTCGACCCGGAATCGGCGCTGCGCCGCCGAGAGCTCTGCGACGGGCCCGCGACGGCGACTCCGCGCGCTCCTGGGCGGGAAGGGGGCGCTCGGACCCCCAGCGACGGTCCACGGGGCGATGGCGGGTCGAGGCGTCCGCCCCCCCCTGGGCGCAAGTCGGGCCTGTCCCCCTACAGGAGGAGCATTCAAAAAAATAGCTTTAAAAAATCGTCGGGGGACGATGTTTCGACTACTTGTTGGGCATGTTTGAAGATTTTGGGACTGTGCTGTCTATTGTTCCTCAAACATCCGCCTGCAGGGGGACATGCCCGACCGAACCCTGGGCCCGGGCCCGTCCCCCCCATGACGCTGCCTCTGGACCTTCGGATGGCCCGTGCACCCCTAAAACGCTCTCGGCGAGGCGCAGCTGCCGGAAGGCGTCCGGGGCTGGAATGCCGCCGACAGAGCCCGAAAACCTCCGACCTCGAAACGTCGCCCCCCGGAGCCAGTCCCCCATATGCATCAGCGCCCCTTAATTTTTAAGGTTCAACCTTATCTATAAATGCATGCACCTATCAGTAAGTGCGCGAATATTATCTATAAGTGCATACTTAGATTTAACTTTATCTATAAAGTCAACTTAACTTGCCGTTAAGTGCAGCACGTGCATATTCTTAGATGCATCTTAGATTTATCTTAGATTTATCTTAGTTGTATCTTAGATTTATCGTATACGCATCTTAGATTTATCTTAGATTTATCTTAGATTTACATGTGATTTATAATATATTAACGTTCCAGTACTAGTGTTAGGATTATAGTGTTATTTCAGATTTATATTAGATTTATGTTAGATTTATGTTAGATTTATGTTAGATTCATATCAGATTTATGTTAGATTCATGTTATATTCAACTTAGATTCATGTTAGATGCATATTACATGTAGATTCGATGTGTAGTGGATGTGGCTGGACTTGAACTTGAATGACAATATATATATATATATATATGCTAGATCATAGTGTAACGCGGCCACAGTACATTGTAAGTAAGATGTATAGTGCAATCGTTTCACATGTATGTTGGAGTCAGTCGGGGCCACGTTGCCCATGTAGCGTTTAGAAGAGCAGGGGAACGTAGTGTGTTGTACGCGTAAGCAGTTCGACGTAGATGCGTGTTACGTTTCAAGTGGGCTCCGCTTTGGAGAGGTACCAAAGAGGTCCCAGAGTCCCAGAACGTCCAGAGAGGCCACAGAGAGGTCTTAGAGAGGTCCCCAGAGAGGTCCCAGCGAAATCCAACATAGGCCCCAACAGAGGCCCTAGAGAGGTCCTGGATAAGCCCCAGAAAGGCCCCAGAGAGGTCACAGAGTCCCAGAAAGGTCCCCAAAGAGGCCCCGTAGCCAGTTTGGCTCAAACGATTCAAAGGCGACTCGGCATGTCTCGCAAGCCTCGCGAGTCCCCAAACCCAAACGTGGACCAGGAAACGGTAACAACCGTTGTTGATGAGTTCAAAGCAGGTCGCGCATGGTCAGATCTGCTTGGAAGCCTTGCTCACGCGACGCACGCTGTCACTCCAAAGATGGTTTGTTTCCTCGGGCCACTCCTCAATTCGTTCTTGAGTATTGGGTTTAATAACTGTGTCCTTCCAGTCGGGAAAGTTAGTGCAGCAGTTCTCAGGACGATGAAGAAGGACGAACGGATACCAACATGTTATTCATTGGAACGCTGGGTGTCAGATGTTACAGAACATATCCGTTTGGTGGTTTCTATGTTGAGGCTTCTGAAGATGGAGGACATAGCGGCTACAACAACGCCCAATGGGCGCCGCCGCTACCCGAAAACTAACAATTTCAGGCGCCAAGCATCAGGAGCAGATAACATCATGATTTCAACAATGACCGATCAAGTTTCGTTGAAAGGCTTGGAGGACGTTTCGGACGCTGCTTCCACAGTCTCGATGCCCTTGCGCGACAAGGACAGCGACTGTGCAACCGCAGTCGAGGACATGCAACCAGCCCCGCCACCAGATTCTTGGTCAGCCCTAGCGCCGTCAGCAGATTCTCGTTCAGCCCTTCTATCTCACTTCAAGAAGATGTTTGCTACGCCAACCGTCAAGCTGGACGTGTCGATGAAGGAACCGCCTGCTGTCGACCACACGGGAGACATGGCAGACGACGAGGGCTTGGGCGCGGACTCCGAGGACCCAGATGGCGGCGGCACGCCAGCCGACAGCTCCTACGACAAGCTCGGCGTGTTCATTGGCTCTGTCGGGGGCAGCACGTTCCTCGCCGACAGGACTCAGGCGCGCAGGCAGAGGGTGCTGGAGGCCAGCATGTGAAAATGCAGAGTGTACCCTGTCTCCTATCAGCATTTGCGCCCTCGTTTTACTTAAAGT
Organism: Prorocentrum cordatum; assembly: GCA_963575745.1. Classification (NCBI taxonomy): domain Eukaryota; class Dinophyceae; order Prorocentrales; family Prorocentraceae; genus Prorocentrum; species Prorocentrum cordatum. The sequence continues at coordinate 89,857 of CAUYUJ010014551.1, forward strand.
CATGGTATCATGTGTCTTTGTTCTAATGTCAGGGGCCATTCGTCGCAAGGGGGGCGCTGTCTGCTGATGGGGGGCGGGGTCCACCCGAGGCCCGCGGCCAGGCCAACACGAAGACGAAACAGAAGAAGAGCTCGATGAAGAGCTCACCGCCTACCCCACAGATTACCAAAACCCCGCCGAAGGTGGGGCGTACCGCAAAGGGCTCGCCAGATTCGGTTTCGAAGCTGAGGGACCCTCGCAAAGCTGGCCCGACCTCCGAGACGCCTCCCAGGTGCGAGCTGACCGCCTTCGATGAAAATGGCAAGCGTGTGCACGTCTTCTCTACCACAAATTCCAAGCTATTCGGGACCATGGATAAGATTATAGCCGAGATGAAGAAAAACCCGATGACGAAGGCCGAGGCACTTCAGATGCGAGATGCGGCATCGAGTGGTGCCAAGTGAGTTCTTGTGAGCCAGGGTTTAGTCTGTTACGCGGTAACACAATGTTTTTCGAGGCAGCCATATCGCTTGAGGGGTATAGCGATGCTAACCGTTGGACCTCTTTCTGCTACTCTTCACAAGACCGTGATCCCGATGATTTGTCGTCGGCATGTGATATGTCCATTTCCTCCATCTCCTCCTCCTCCTCCTGGGTTTGCTAGTGCGCGGGGTTCAGATGGTAATGTTGCTGAGATCGTGCCAAGCAGCGAACGTCCATATAGCATTCACGCCACGTGCCAGATTTAGTCGGTGTCAGACTCACTTCAGGCTTACATAGCATGTTCTATGGATTACGATCGGTGTATACAATATTGTTTTTCTACAGGATTTCTATCAACTTTATATTAGATGTATGTAATGTATGTCTGGGACGTGTGGTTCAGCTTAGACTTATTTGAGGTCCCCAGAGCGCTGCTGTCATGATGCGAGGTCGCATCCAGCCCAGAATTGCGTTTGCATTGAATTCAGCTGGCAGCGTTGTTGAGACACGCACAAGCACACGCGCGCACGCACACGCACGCACGCACGCACGCACGCACGCACACACACACACACATGCACACACACACACACACGCGCACACACACACACACACGCGCGCGCGCGCACACGCACACACTCGCACACACGAACACACACGCACACACGCACACGCAAGCCACGCACGCACACACACACACACACACTCTCACACACACACACACACACGCACACACACACACACACACACGCACACACGCACGCACGAACACGCACACACACACACACATCCACGCACGCAGACGCACTCACGCGCACAGACGCATGCACATACACTTCCCTTGTGAGGTGTCACTGAATGCTTCGAGGTGGAGGTCGTATTTTGTCATAGCTGTTCTGGATCAAGGAGCAAGATTCCAAGCGTCCTTCAAGGCGAGCTCGCGTGCACTCCCGAACGGCTTCTGGGATGAAGCTCAGGCGCCCCGCGGCTGCGCTCAAGCGCCCTGCTACCGCGACTGAGGAGGAGGATGCGCCCGACTGGAGGATGGTGGCCGCTGGTACATCGAAGGCTACCCCTGCCAGGTTCTCGCCCGATACAGAAGAAGGCCAGCGAGTCGAGGAAGGGACCCCTGACCAGAGGCAGACTAGCTTGGCCCAGCGCCACGTCTTCAAGATGTCCCGCGAGTCGATCCCGCTCGACCTCGTCAATCGCTTCGACCACCTGAAGAGCAAGGAGTGCAAGATCCCAGGCAAGGAGCGCATGGCCAACGAGATAATCAACGCAGTTGTTCCCAGGGACGCGGGCTACGGCAGCTCGATCAAGCCCGACGAGATGACGCTGAGCAGGATCGTGACGCGCGAGAAGGTTGACAAGGATACTGTTGATTAAATTGCGCCTCCACAGCCCCACGCTGCCATAATTTAATTAGCACTGGTTGTGTTTCGGAGGCTTAGCCTTTCCCATTGCGTTTCGATCGGCACCGAAAACCTTGGACGCCTTTTGTTTGTCAGGAAGTAGATGCGACGAGGAGGAAGATGAGGGGCAGGAGGGGGAGGAGGAGGAGGAGGAGGAGGAATAGTAGGAGGAGGAGGAGGAGGAGAAGGAGGAGGAGCAAGAGGAGGAGGAGGAGGAGGAGGAGGGAATGCATTTTGATTCCCTCGCGAGGACAGTACCTCGGTCACTTCCCTTTCGAAGCGGATCATGACCAACACCATATTCAATGGAAGTTCGTCCGAGTTTGAGGCTGCAAAACAGGATGGTGAGGTATGGTCAGACCCAGACGAGCCAGGCAAGTACGCGTACGATACTGCAGTCAGGAAGACGTCCAAGGTGACCTCGAACAAGCGGGTCGCGAAGGAGACGTTCAACCCGAAGGATGCCAAGCTGTTCCGAGGTGGCATGGCCGACTTCATGCTTGAGGAGCTGGAGCCCCCGACCTGGAAGCCAATGAGGACCGATAACAAAAGCGCTCGCAAGGCGCTCCACGACACGAGGGCCGACCAGAACGACTACACGTTGCTCCAGAACTGCAACGACGCCATGACCACCGTCACGCTGGCGCTCAAGCGCATGGGGCCCGAGGTGATGAGCTACGCCAAAGCTGATGTTTCCAGGAAGCTCGCTAAGGATACGATGGAGTTGCTGAAGAAGGCTGCTGCTCCTGGGGAAAAGGTCACTGAGTACCTCATGACGCCGATTGGCGAGATCACCAAACTCCAGGCGGAGGAGGCGTTGATTGCGGCAGGGAAATGCTACGAGGATCTCATGGCAATGCACTCCCAGTGCGCCAACCTGATCAAAACGGAGAAGAGGAAGTCCAACCAGGGCGGTGGAGGCTCCAGCGGCTCCAAGCTCGCTAAGACGAGCAAGGGGAAGTGAGTGTGTTCCGAAGTTTGCCAGCGCTGCAGCCTGTTAGTAGTAATAGGTAGAATGATAATTACTAGACCGAGGGTCATGAGGAGGACGAGGGTCCCCACGCTAGTAGTAATAGGTATATAGGTATAATGATAGTAGTAATAGTCGTCGTCGTCGTTTGGGAAAAAACCGTCGACGGTTTTTTCCCAAACGACGACGACGACGACGCCGACGACGAGGACGACGACGACGACGCCGACGACGACGACGACGACGACGACGACGACGGCGAGGACGACGACGACGACGACGACGACGGCGAGGACGACGACGACGACGACGGCGGGGAACAATTGGGAGCTCCGAGCCTGATCTCCCCAAATTTGCCCCCCCCCATCCTGAGGATGAGAAGGGGGAGTCCGGAACTCTCCGGAGATGACGCCTCCGGACGATCCTTCCGGACATCTTAGAATTATAGTAAATTTATATTAGATTTGTATCAGATTTATCTTAGATTATTTATATCTTCATATTAGATTTATATTAGATTTATACTAGATTTATATTAGATTTGTCACCGATTTTTCAATCTACTATAAATCTAAGGTGAATCTAAGATACATCTACGATAAATCTAAGATAAATCTAACATAAATCTAAGGCAAATCTAAGATGAATCTGAGATGAATCTAAGATGAATCTAAGATGAATATAACATAAATCTAACATACCTTTAATAGAGTAGTATTACACATGTATTAGCATGATACATGCAAATCGTGTATGAAGTGATTCGAAGACAAATCTAGAATACATCTAACGAACTTTAAGATTCATTTTTCTTTCGGAGGTTAGCCTCGCTAGCTTCGACCAAGCACACATGATATACAAGGGCTACAACAATGTAGCTATGAAGATGTTCCAGGCAGTTTCAACTGATTCCATGAAGGAATCTCTCAGCGCATCTGGGTAGTGTGTGCTGCGAGCAGCATAAGCAGCACTGTGCGCGAACGGCGCGCCCTCTCTCTCTATCTCCTTCTCTCTCTCTCTATCTCTCCCTCCCCCTCTCTGTCACTCTGGCTAAGTGGCGCGCTCGGCTGGCGCATCGAAGGAGTCCGCCCGTGCCCATGACGTGGGAGAAATGCAATCGCCGCCTTCCTGCACCAATGCTTCATATCGGATGGCCAATTCACGTCGAATTCGTTCCCTGGACCGCTCCTGCAGCGTATTCCGACCAGGATTCCGACTCAAGTCCAGCCGTGGCGATGAGGCACCGCCCCCGCCCCACCCCCCAAAAAAAGAAGAACCATTGCAAGTTGTTTCTCCGTTGTCCCTGGTCCCCCTTCTCCTCCTCCTCCTCCTCCTCCTCCTCCTCCTCCTCCTACTCCTCCTCCTCCTGTAAGCATTTCGGATGCAACGAAAAGTGTTGCTCCCTCCACCCCAGCGCCCAAACCAGAAACACCCACCAATAACCACCCCAGCGCCCAAACCAGAAACACCCACCAATAACCACCCCAGCGCCAAAACCAGAAACAGCCACCAACAGCCACCCCAGCGCCACAGCCATAAACATACACCAACAACCACCCCAGCGCCAAAACCAGAAACAGCCATCAACAACCACCCCAGCGCCAAAACCAGAAACAGCCATCAACAGACACCCCAGCGCCAACGCCATAAACATACACCAGCCGCCACCCCAACGCCAAAACCAGAAAACAGCCAACGATAACCAACACAGCGCCGCAACCGCAAAAACAGCCACCAAGAACCATCCCAGCTCCAAAGGCGTAAACATACACCAGCACCCATCGCAACGCCAACACCAGAAATAGCCTCCAACAACCACCCCAGCGCCGAAACCAGAAACGGCCACCACCAGCCACCCCAGCGCGAACGCCATAACCATACACCGACAGGCAACCCAGCGCCACAACCAGAAATAGCCACCAACAACCACCCCAGCGCCAAAACCAGAAACAGCCACCAACAGCCACCCCAGCGCCAACGCCATAAACATACACCAACAGCCACCCCAGCGCCAAAACCAGAAGCGACCACCACCAACCATCCCAGCGCCAACATCCGACACAGCCACCAAACAGCCACCCCAGCGCCACACCATAAACACACCAACGACACCCCAGGGCCAAAACACGAACAAGCGGGGGAGGAGGAGGAAAGAGGTGGAAACAGGATGATGAGGAACGGGAACGGTAATAACGCTAGGTGCACGAGAGGGCACGTTACTTCACAGCCTCTTTGCAGTGACATTGCACGCGCACCCACCCCCCTCGCGGAGAAAGGGGGGAGGTGAGGGTCGCTCTTTTCCTCGAGCAACAAAGGGCTGCAGGATTTCCTGGATCCTCCAGGACAGTCTAGATTATATTTTATATAATCATATATCTATGTGAAACTACAAACTTCCTAGCACCTCTCCTTGGGCGCTGGAAGCGGCTCGGCCTCCAGCCAAGAAAAGTGAGCCACAGGGAAGCCTCTTTGTGCTCCCTGGGCAGGCGTCGCAACGGCGCTGGCCCCCTAAACCCATCGCGGGGCTACCCGCTGAGGGCAGGCGCGGGGCAAACCGCAGCCTGTAAAACAAAGCTCACCCTCGGCCGTCGTAGTGCTTCCTGCGACCATTCTCCTAGCCCTCTCCGTGGATCACCTGAGAGCCTCTGGAACGGTCTCGGCACTCGCCCTTGAACGTCTCGATCCACTTCTGCGCAGCCTCTGGACTGCTGATGTCCTGCAAGCTAAGCTTGGCAAGAGGTCCATGCGCTGTAGCCATCACCCGCAGCTGCTCGATCTCCTTGGCCTGGCGGTCCGACAGAACACCTCCGTGCTTGATCATCCTCGTGACCAGGTCTTCTTTGATCCCTGACACGGCCAGGCTCTTGGCCTTCAAGACAGCTCGCAGCTCAGCCACAAGAAACGTGTTTAAGAGCTTGTGCCTTGCACCTTTGTCCTGCTGTGCACACACGGTCTTGAACTCGACGTCAGCCCGCGCAGATGGTGGGCAAGTGCTTCCAGAGGCGGGGCTAACCGCACCCTGGAGGAAGAACTTGTCGTAGAAGTTCTTGAAGTAGCAACCACACCAGCACCCCAATAAGAAAGTACTCGCTGCAGTCACCATAACAAGTCCCAACATCAAGTAGAACCTGAACTCCTCGCTCTCCACATAGTGGCTGACAGGCGCGGGGCAAACCGCAACCTCGTCAGATCCTCCGTACACTGTCACCTTCTCGCCTGACGCCTTCGTCACGACCTCCGTGAAAACTGCCATTGCGCTCAAGCCCGTCATCTGCTTTCCGAACCTGAGGTTGAGAGTGGTGCAATGCTTCTCGATTGTCGGCCACTCGCTGTACTTCGTGAGCATGTCGGCTGTCATCTTGCTGGTGTCCTCCTTGTGAAGCTCGAACGCCTTGAGACGCAACCGCTCCTGAATCCACAAGTACCTCAGCTCCAGATGCCTGACCTTGCCCACCCCAACTCGGCTGCACATGCCACGTCCAGCTGTGCTGTCACTATAGATCTTCAGGTTGCAGGGCCTCTGGGTCTCGATCAGGTAAGTCTTACACTGAAGTCCTCTGGCTGTCGCACTTCCCGTAGCATACATCTCGGATTCCCCTGAACTTAGGGCTATCGTACTCTGCGTCACTGAGTAGCAGTCCCAAGTGTGGTCGCCATACCTCACAGCTCCTCCACTGGTAGATCGCCGCTGTAGTTCACTCGTAGGTGCCCAATCCGCATCACCATCTACACGAATGCCTTCAGGAGTACCTTGAAGTGGGTAACACCAGACCAAAACAGGCTGTCCTTCGTAGTACCTTCCAAGTCGCTGAACACGCGCATGCATCAAGACGTTCGGGTTGGAGACGTGCTGCATCGCTGTCTTGCTGGCGTACATCGTGTCGGGCCTGTCCGAAGAAAGGTAAAGAGCGGTGCCTGCTGCACCCGCCACTTCTCGAGCACGATCCTTGGAAAGAAGGTCTAGGCTGTCTCGTCGGCCTTGTCCTGTAGCTTTCGTTCCTGGAGTAGGAGCTGGTTTACAACCTCGCTTCTGCGTCCACTTGATCATGAAGTCCACATGCTTGGGATCGGCAGTCCAGAAGAAACCTGGCTCCTCGCAACCTGGCAACTTGTCGGTGTAGCCGATCGTCCTCTTGAGGTATGTAGTCTGCCCCACCGCTCCTGGTCCAAGTCTGGCGCTGGCCGTGACCTCAAACTGCTGCTTCAACAACTCGTCCAGCTCGTCCAGCTGCTCGTCGTAGCCTTCAGCAAGAAAGTCATCGCCATGGCAGATCGCTGTGCTATCCTCGTCGAAGGGGGCTGTGTTGGGGCTAGCAGGTAAGTAGAACACGTTAGGAGTTCCAACCAAGCATTCCCAATGGCCGTCGTCCATAGTAGTTCTCACAAGCTCACCCCACATCTGCGACGCCTTCCTGGTACCGTTCATGGCCTTGCGTAACCACCAGCACCTTCCAGGCGGACACAGCTCTCTCCCAGGATGCACGTAGATCGTCTCGTCTAAGTCAGCGTTGAAGAAAGCCTTCCTGACGTCCCAGACTTGTATCTTCCGCAGGTGCTGCCCGCTGGAAGTTGGACTTGAAGCGGCACGGCTCAGCGTCGCTCTGACAATCATGAGCGGGGGCGTGCCTTGGTGGTTGTCCTCCCTGACCTCGTACTTGTTCACCTCGGTTGCTACGAACCTCCACCTGACCTTTCCTTCTTTCATGTGGGCTATCGGGAAACCTCCAATGTGCTTGCCGTCAGTCGCCGTCGATGTCGCCACTTCCACGTAGACCCCGTAGTCTTTCATGGCCTGCAGCTCGTCGTCGCGACCCTTCTGATACAGGTCCTCATCCAGAGGCTCTCCAGTATAGTAATCGTAGTGTATCGTCTTTGGGCTCCACTGGTCTTTCTCATGCAGCTCGGCGCTCACCTCAACCATCTGCTCCACCTGCTGATCCTCAGGATCTCCGAAGTGGCTCCTGATTGTGCCGATGTGGCTCATCAAACATCTCCTGCATGCACACTCAGCTTGGTGGCATTCTCGTAGCTGGCATCGTGACGAGTGCTTCTCACACCTCTCGGAACATCTCGCACTGCGCTTTGGGTGTGGATCCCACATGGGGTCGAAGCTCTCGTCGTAGCCCTCCTCGCAGACTGCCAACTCACAGACAGAGAGATGCCCAATGCTTGCTACCCTGGGCTTCTTGACCTCAGCTCCTTCACGAACTTCACCTGGGGCACTTCGCCGAAAGTCGCTCCTGAGCTCGCCACTCTCCGTGTCCATGGCTGTCTGCACCTCAGCCTCTCCTGGGCCAGGGACCATAGCTACGTCGCTGGCAGCAGGTGCGGGGCTCACCGCAACCTCACTGCTGCTTGATGCCGCTGCTCCTCCTGGTGCGGCTCCAGGCGCGGGGCTACCCGCAGCCGGTGCTGGCACCACGACTGTAGCCTCAGGGGCCACAGGGTCCTTTGCCAACTTCTCGCGCAGCAAGTCGGCCTGAATGGTCTCGAAACGCTGTCGGCAGGCTGCCGAATGCGAACCGTATCCTGTACTGCACTTCCTGCACTCGTCAGTAGGACCATGAGCATCGATCATGCGCTCCGTGATGTACATGCTGCGTCCAATCGTTCCTGAACTCTTGTCAGGCGTCTGCTTCCAGGGCGTCACCCTGATGTGCTGGATGAGCTCGGGCTGCCATCTGAACTCCTCAGGCATCCTTCGCACCGTTCTGACCTTCTGCACTCCACGTTCAGGATCGATCACGAGATGTGTATCGTCCAGCTCACTCTTACCAACCCAGATTCCTTTTGCGAAGCGTGCTTCCCATTTGCCACGTCCCGCGGCAACTCTGGCTGAGATCCGATACCAGACCTGCTCACCCATCTCCGCAATCTCGCCGTTGTACTCTTTGCCGTAGAGCATCTTGTAGGAGGAACCTCCGTGACTGCGAGGCTGGAATCTGGTAATCATCCACCCCACTGAGTTCACAAGCCATGGCACGATCGGATCCGTCATCTTGATCTCACAGCCCAGCTTGTGCTCCAGCTTCAGCTTGTAGGCTCGAAGTAGACCAGCTGCTAGCTTGTTAGCTCCTTCAGCGTAGCCTGCACTTTGCTTGGAAAAGGGCGGTGATCCCCGCACCAAGGTTGAGTGTGATCTGCGATCTCGAACTGCCTGCGCCAGAGCCATGGTGGCAGGCTCCTGGTCTGTCTGAAGTATGACTGTTGTGTGGCCCCAAGCTTCCAGCACGCCTAGCAGGAAGGACACCTTGTAGTCATCCGTCTCCTTGTTCGCGTACAACGTCGCCTGAGCCAAGATCTTACAGTCGATAACATTCAAGACAGAGACCGCTTGGTCTAGCTCGGCCTTCGTGACCGACATCTTCTCCCTGATGCTGAAGTAACCTCCTTTAAGCTTGTACTTCGCAGCCAGCTGGTCCGTCCCTACGTAAAAGATGTCGAACATGACCTTCGGGATCTTGTTCTCATCAGCTGGTTCCTGAGCGTGGTGTGGGTCATCGTCTGCTCGAGCCTGCACGCAGATGGGACACCAAGGCCGAAAAGGTAGATGATGCCCTTCGTGCGCGGCTCTCTCCGCAGCACTAGGTTGGTGAGGAGTCTTCAACACTCTCGTTGGCACAGTTGTGGTCTCATCAGCTTCAGGACCTAGAACCTTCGGCAAAGATCCAGCTTCCTGTTCAGCTGGTACCTTCCTCGGTAGCGTCTTTCGGACCGCAGCTACCTTTGAAGCTTCTGGTTGAGTCTGGCCGTCGATGATGTGATCGTACTCTAAGTAGTAGTTGCCTTGGTGACGCCGTAGAGGTACGAACTCAGCTCCGTCAGGTGGCTCGACGGTACCGTTGATGATCCAGTGACCTGCAGGGCTATGAAGAACACTCTGACCACGTTGTACTACAGCATCTGTAGCCACAACTGGGTACTCCACATCGGCAACCTCTGCACCGACTTGAATAACCTCTCCTCCTCGGGATAGGTTCAGCTCCACGTGGCCGTACCTCTCGATCTCCTCGCCTCCTATGCCCTTCAAGCCGACAACGTTGCTGTCCGTCGGCGTGTAGTTATGCTTGGTCACCTGTGATCTCGGTATCGCACTGATCTGCGCACCTGAGTCGAGCATGATCGCATTCCGAAGCGGGGCTAACCGCAATCGGTCATCTGCAGGGCTCTGATCTTCATCCACGGGCCGAAGACCAGCGACGGTGACATGCCTGGGGCCGGCCAGCGCGGGGCTCACCGCAGCTGGCACATCGCAGCACTTACTGATAGTCTTTCTTGTGCTTCTTTGGTCTTGGCTTCTCGTTGTCATCTGGCTCTTCCTCGTCCTTGAACCAGTTGTCCAGGCAGTACTCGGCACACGCGGCACAGTAGTCCAGCTTCCACTGATCGAAGTGCCATCGCCATCCTTCAAAGGTCTTCTTGCAAGAGCAGCAGACATATTGGTGGTAGCTAGGCAAGCAGTACTTCCAGTCGATCGTGTGGCTGCGCTTCTTGAGACCTCTGCCCTCAGGGCCAGAATCATCTTCGCTTGCAGCGCGCAGTTGACTGGGCGCAGCACCTGCTGAGTCATCGCGCTGTCGGCGCTTCCTTGACTTCCCAACATCTGTTGTGTAGGTGCTGTCGAACTTGTTCCTGTGCCCACTCCTGCCTGTCGTAACCTTTCGAGCTCCCTGACTGCCGCTGCCCCGATCTTCTTCTTTTCTTTTCCCTTCTCTTTTCGGAGCTGCTTCTTGTCCTTCTTGTCCTTCTCGGATGTATTCTTCTCGTCGGCGATCCGCTTTCGGCAGTTTGCGCTGCGGTGGCCCTTCTTGTGACAGTAGTGGCACTCGATCTCGGCGTCGGGATTCGGTGGCCTCTCCTTGCCCTTGCCGTCTTTCCCTTTGCCGCGGCCTTTCCACGGTCTCTTTCCGCCCTTCAGCGCGCCTATCTCCATCGGGTCGTCCTGAACCGCTCGCTCTGCCATCAACGCCGACACCACCTCGGCTCTCAGGAGCTCGTACGTACTTAGCCGACTGCTGTTCCGAAACACGTGCTTCTGCAGCTCGTCGTGATCCTTCAGCGCCTTTGTAAGGATGCCTCGCTTGATCAGGTCCGAGACTGGTTCTCCTGCCATCTTCTGGTACCTTGTCATGTCCTCGTCCAGCTTGCTGATGCTCACCATCACGTCTTCTTTGGCGTCGAACTTCGTGTCCGTGAGCTTGGTCCACATCGCCAGCACGTTTCCTGCCTCGCTCGGGTTGTACTCCTTCTGAAGTTTCCTCCAACACTCGGCTCCTTCTCCTACTGGGCTGTTCCTCACGATCAGCTCGCCTACTGAGTCCTCGGGCATCGCCAGGACCAGGCCGTAGTACAACTGCGTGCTTAGCTCTTCCTCCTGCGCGTCCAGGTTGACGTTGTCCACCTCCTGGGCTCCGTCCTCGCACCTTTCCAGAAGATCTCGGTACCTTCGATCCTGGGCGATCAGGTACGCTCTGTACTGGAAACTGAACGTCTTCCAACTCGCCCTGTGGCCGTCGAACGGCTTCACCTTGTGAAGAATCTTCGGATCCATCATCTCGCCGCGCGGGGCTACCCGCTGCTGCTGAGCCTGTTGCTGAGCTTGAAGCTGACCTCGCATCTCTGCGATCGTCACGTCTCTGTTCTGAAGTTCCTGTCTCATGTTCTGACTCTCCGTCGTCAGCCTCTGAACTTGATCGACCAGTTGCTGCAGCTGCTGCTCCATCTTGATAGTCTAGCACGTCGCTGACACGCTTCCCTATCCTCTCGATGTCGCTTCTCAGCTGCCTCGTCACCGCTGCTCGCTCCTCCTGCGTGAGCTGCGCTCTGCTGCCGCACGCCTTGAGCTTCCTAAAGGCGGTCCCTCGGAGCTCGCGGTGCTGACGCGTGTCCGCCGACCTGCCTCCTCGCTTGTTCGGCTTCTTGGCCTTCTCCGTGGCTGCTTGGCCTCCACTGTCAGAGCGCGGGTCTGACCGCAGCTCTGACTAGCAAGGGGTCCTCTCGGCGCTCGCGTGGATCGGCCCGCCAGCTGCTGAGGGGCTCCTTGAGCTCGCCGGGGTGCGGAGCGGCCCGCGATCCTCAAGCGAGCTCCGCTACCATGCACGCGCACCCACCCCCCTCGCGGAGAAAGGGGGGAGGTGAGGGTCGCTCTTTTCCTCGAGCAACAAAGGGCTGCAGGATTTCCTGGATCCTCCAGGACAGTCTAGATTATATTTTATATAATCATATATCTATGTGAAACTACAAACTTCCTAGCAGACATCAGTCGGTTCTGATCGGGGGGCAGGGCGGCAAGGGAGCGATATGGCATGGTACGTTACTTCCCCTTTGCAGTGACGTCAATCAGTTCTGATCGGGAGCATGGGGGGGCACGGTACTTCACAACTCCCTGGCAGTAACATCAGTCAGTTCTGATAGGTAGGACGAGGAGGATGAGGAGGAGGAGAAGGATGAGGAGGAGGAAGAGGCGGAGCCTTTTCAAACAACAACAACAACAACAACAACAGCAGCAGCAGCAGCAGCAGCAGCAGCACCACCACCACCACCACCACCACCAACAACAACAACAACAACAACTACCACAACCACAACCACAACCACAACCACAACAACAACAACAACAACAACAACAACAACAGAACCGATGTGGATAACGGCAATTGCATCACAATGACGCAAAGAAGGTAGCAGTTGCAAGTACATTGCGAAGCTGTAAGCTGTACGGTCTACATGTTGCCACGACTCCCCTTTTCGTCAATTCCGTGGCCAGTTTATCCTCAAGGAGTGAGGCTCGAAAATGGCAGGGCGGCAGCAGAAACGTGCCCGACTGCAGGAGATCGACGAGTTTGCTGCCAGCGAGCGTGCAAGCTATCTCAATTCCGAAACGCACAGTTTCACTTGTTCCCATTTCTCCTCATCCCTTCTCTGCCCTCCCCCCTCCTTCCTTTCTTCTGCTCATCCCCCTTGTACCCTCTGTTCCCTCCCCTGCCCGAAGGCAGACGGGCACGTTTCGACGGCGAAGAGGGTTTGTCTTTGATTCTGGAGTGGGCTTGGGGAGAAACCAGCGCGGCGGAGGTGCAGCGGAAAGCTTCTATCGCGCTGCGCGATCAGCAGAGGCTTCTTCGCAATAAGGGGCTATCAGAGGATGGAGCGTCGAAGACGTTGACCATGCTTGCTTCTCTAGGTTGCTCTGGCGAACACAAGGGGAGTTGCAAACGAGACCTGGAGGCGTGGCTGGGGGAATATGACTTGCCGCACGCGTGCCTGCATCCAATCGAAGTCAAGGACTGCCGCGCCAAGGCGCGGGAAGCTGCCATAACTGAAGCGGATCTGCCATTTCTTTTGCCGCATGAAATGTTTGCTTGGATGCACAAGTCAAGGCCTGAGATGTTTGTCGAGACGTTCTTGGGGCCAGGTGGAGACGCATCGGTCTTGGTTGATTTTTGGGAGAATGTTGAACTTAGGGCAGATCCCAGACTGCGTGACCACCCAATGAAAAATATACATGGCTGGAAGGAAAAAGCAATACCTATCATGTTACATGGGGACGCAATTCCAGTTGTGGCATGCGGGAGGGCGACGTCAGAGTCATTGGATAACATATCCTGGTCATCATTGTTTGCAAAAGGCAAGGTTTCCAAGCAGAAGAAATTGATTTTCAGCATATTCGAGGGTTGCAAGACTGGGCGGACGATGAACATTGTGTGGTCGATCATCATGTGGTCCTTTCAGTGTCTGTATAGAGGGTGCTTCCCCACGCGAGATCACCGCAACGTGGAATTTCCAGAAGGTTCGAGTGAAGCCTATTTGGGCTCTCGCCATGCGCGGCTAGCTGGCGATTTCTTTTGCGTGATCTGGAGCATCAAAGGCGATCTTGATTGGTATGCGAAAGCACTCAAACTAAACAACTACAACGCCGATCGCCCGTGCGAGTACGACGACTGCCACAGGCACGGCACAGAAGGGATGCATCCCATGAATTTCGGCGCCAGCTGCACTTGGAAGAAACATATGTACAGTGGACAGCAGTGGCGACGACACAAGGCGGATCGCTTGCACCCAATATTCCAAGCGTTTCGATTTCTTTCGGTTTTGAATCTGGAGGCGGATGAGCTGCACGTGCTCTGGCTCGGTGTCGCCACGTACTTTTTGGGTTCCGCTCTCTGGCTTCTCGTGTTTCGCGTGTTGTCAGGAAGCCACGCGGACAACATGCTCGACGTGTGGTCAGCAATCCAAGTCGAGGGCGGCTGCAATTACGGTAACATCACTATCAATATATTCGTGGATACAAAGAATTGGAACAAGGAATACCCTAAACTCAAAGGGCGTGGGCACCAAGTGAAGAGTTTAGTGGATCCGCTGATGGCCGTGTGGCATAAAATGGCTGGCGCCGACTCTCTGTATGGCCCTGTGATGAACGCGCTGGAATCATTGAGTCACATGAAAGATTTAGTTGACAGTTCTGCACACGAAATGTTCATGCCGCCCGCTGACGTCGTGGTCATCCGTACTTGCGTTGACAGGTTTCTCGGGTTCTATACGCAATGTGGGTTGATTGCGGATGAAGAGGAGTTGATGCTTTTCACGGCATGCCCGAAGCTTCACTGGCTATGGCACTGGGCAGATCGATCCAGCATGCTACATCCGCGACGCTCGGCGTGTTGGCTGGACGAGGATTTCATGAAACATTGCAAAACGTTGGCCGAGTTCGCGACTAGAGGCGTCCCTCGTCACCTGGTTCCCGTTTACTTCATGCCGAGGTATCGGCTTGCGATAGCCCTTGATGACGAAGAGGTGCTTCGCTGAGTCAAACATTGTACATATAATATTGGTGAGGCCTTACGGCCTATGCCGCGCGGGGGCACCGCCCTTGAGAACATCAATGAATATGAGGGGGAGGGGGAGGAGGAGAAGTAGGAGGAGGAGGAGGAGGAGCAAAAAAGGGGAGGGGGGAGGAGGAACAGGGAAAGGAAGATGAGGGGGAGGAGGGGGAGGAGGAGGAGGAGGAGAAGGAAGAGGGAGAGGAGGAGAGGAGGAGGAGGAGGAGGAAGAGAAGGAGGAGGAGGAGGAGGAGGAGGAGGAGGAGGAGGAGGAGGAGGAGGAGGGAGGATGGATTTGCAACGCTGCCCGTACTTTTGTTACGACGCGCTTCTTCCGTAAACCCCTAAGCGACGGTTTCCCACAAAGAGCTTGCACCTGCTTGGGCGAGCACGGCACTGTGCAGTGCCGATTTAGACATGGACTGTGCACCCTTGCCGAAACACAAAAGCGGAGGAGGAGGAGGACGGTCCAGGGTGAAACCAGTACGTTTCAGAGCTGTTGCAATGCACCCTCCTGTCCCATGCGTCCTCCTCATGAGCCCCCGCATATCTAACAGGCGGTTCGGGCGGGCCCTAACGGGCGGGTCTGGCAAACGGGTCGGGTCGGGCGGGCCCTAAAGCGCGGGTCGGACGAACGGGTCGGGTCGGCGATCGCCACGAAGCCCCTTAGGAGCTAGGTGCGCCGTTAAGTCAGGAACAGATCTTAAGCCCTCGATGGGGCGAACGTGCACGACTCTGGCTTGTGTGCGCACTTAACGCTAAGTGCGGCTGAGCGCACTTAGCGCACTTAACTTAATGCACTTAAGGCATTTGGCATACTGCACTTAGTTGTCGCTAAGTGCGCACATAAACTTAACCTTATCTATAAAGCCACACATAACGTTAAGGGCGTTTGCCCTTAGCTCCTCAGATCTGCTCTTAACTTATCGGCGCACTTAGTTTTTGAGGGGCCTCGATGCATATGGCCACCCTTAGTGGGCCCCGGAAACGGCAGGGCCGTTTTGTCACCGTTTCCGAGAAAGTGTCCCTTGAAAATGGAAACGGCAAAAAAACGGCGACCGGAAACGGCACAAAAACGGCTCCAGGATTGGAACCGGAACCGGAACCGGTCAAAAAACGACGACGGAACCGGTAAAAAAACGGCGTCGGAACCGGCAAAAAGTCCCACCCCCTTCGTTGCCTCTGGTCCTCGTCTATGTCCACCACCAGCTCCTCCCCCCTCATCGGCTTGACTCTGAGCTGCATGTTCGCCGGGGGCCTAGGGCGCAGGGTTTCCGCAGGCGGGGCGGGAGGCGGGGGAGGAGGAGGAGGAGGAGGAGGAGGAGGAGGAGGAAGAGGAGTCGGTCAAGACGCTGAAAGCGAGCGCGTGACTGGTGGCTCCCGAGAGGCTAGTGTCTGTCGTGCTGCTGCAGGCGATCGTGCCTTCCCAAGTGGCCCTCGAACGAGCTCGGAGTTGGATGCGCACGACGAGCTGCTTTTCCTCAGTCATGACAGCCTAACGGTTGCTTGATTCGCCAAGGTCATGGATGTCATAGACACACCAGGAGTCGAACGAGGTGCGACATTGGTTCAGCAAACCTTCGCCGATGCAATGGGTACCTTCTTCAAGGCTGCTTTCAGGTAATTACCAACATTCGCATTGTGTGGTCGTCGGGCACGCTTTCGATCTCCTTGTTGCCAAACGGATCGCGTGCGACACCCCTATGCAGCCCTACGTGGACGAGCTCTGCGCGGACGATGCCAACTCTTTCGTATAGCCACCGCCACTTCCTTCAAATGTCAACTTTGATCAAAAGCTGCCCGAACGGTTTATCCGTGTGGCCTCCATAGCGCCCTTAGCTCAGTGCTTCGCGCTGTTCGGCTCCGTCGATGTATGGTTCGGCGGTCACGTGAATGGTGACCTTGTCGGCGTTGTGTTCATCGGTGCTGGCTGGGCTGCGGTAAGCGGTAGGACTTAGACTTCGCAGCGCGCTAGTTTTGGGAGGCCATCGCCGCTCTCCATCTCCCGACGTGCGCGGGCTCGCCGCGGGGGGATGGATCGGTGTTGTGGTCTCCCCTTCCTCTCACTGCCTGCCCCAGTCCTTCCTGTTGCCTTCGTTTTCCTGACCTGGCCTGCGCTCTGTTGCAGGCTCTTGCCGGCGCTTCGAGCTCTCGCCCCCGCGGACTGCTTGAAAAAAGGAGGAGGAGGAGGAGGAGGAGGAGGAGGAGGAGGAGGAGGAGGAGGAGGAGGAGGAATAATAATACTACTACTAAGAAAAAGACTCGGCATTGCGCGTGGTCTGTGCCGATTTCTGCCCACGCGTGCACACGTGCATGCAGAGCCCTACCTCGAACGAGCATCGAACACGTGCGACGGGGTCGTGAATAGCGCGCGCCGTACAGCCTGCCGCACATGGGGGCACGCAGGCAGTCGCAAATCGTGAGACCCCTCGGGGGCTGGGAGTGGGGGGGGGGGGCCTCTGGCCCCACAGTGCCGAGCCCACGCCGCTGCTGGCGACGGGCGGTCGACGGATGCACCCACCCCGCCCCGAGGAGGAACCGACCCTCCGGCAGAACGACGGACGCGGGGGGCACGGCGCGGAAGGGAGGCGACCAGGCAAGCGATGGGGGGCCAAGCGCACGAGGAGGGCAGGGGCGCAGCGGCGGGGAGTGCTGGCTCCCAGGAGCCAGGACACGGCCAAGGAGGAGGATCGGCGGCGAGCCACGGGGGGGAGGTGAGAAGGGGCGTGCCTTCTCAGAAGGCTCGGAAGTCCCCCGGACTTCTGAGAAGTTGTCTAAGCCTGCCTCGAAGACAGAAAAAGAACTCCTCAGAAGGCGCGAGGGCTTCTGACAAGTCCCGCCGCCTTCTGAGAAGGCCTTCTCCTTCTCACTTCCCCCCCCCCGCCCCTCGCTCGCCGCCGAGAAGGGAGGGAGAGAGGGCGGCGGCGGTGGGGCCCTCCGGCCACGATGGCGGGGCCGCGGCCCGCGGAGGCCTTCGCGGGCCTGCGCACGCTGCAGAGCACGGTGCCCCATTTGCACTGGTCGGTCGGGAGGGGGGGGGCCGAGACGACCGAGGGGGGGGGGGGGAAGGCGCGGCCAGGGGCGAGGGGCGGGGCTGGCGGCAGGCCCTCCGCAGGATGGTGGCGCAGGCGAAACACCGTCCAACGAGGAACTCCTCCGAGCCTGCCAGGCACCTGCACACTGCAGTCGAGCAGAAAAGACAGATGCAGCCAGGCGGGGCATCACGTGAAGAGAATGTCGTACATGCAATAGACACGGGGGGGGAATCGCCCGAGCTCCGCGACCACAACAGTCCGCAACAGACGAGAGGTAGTGTCTGATAAGCCTGAACCCCATCTGTCCGAAAAGAGTTCCAACGCCATCATATCTCCAGTACACCATGTGCCCTCGTAGATGAAACGCGAGCAGAGGAACAAGTATGAAGGTGGTGCCCCTGCTCGGTGATGATGGTGTTGAGCTGCCAGTTCCCGCGCCTGGATCCGCGCGAAAAGAGCTGCTCTCTTGATCCCCCATGGTGCTGGCGAGCTGTCTACTCCGTCTACTTGCCGCGCTTACCCTTGCCCCCGCAAGTCTTGGTCTTGTCGATCAGCCGCTGCGCCAAGCTCTCCAGATGCTCCTGAGGAGCGGTGCCGAGCTTGAGCTTGCCCCCTGTCTATCTGAGCCAACTTGATGATGGCCTGCTCCATCTCTAGCTTGCTCAGCGTCCTCACCGTCGCCGTGTGCGATGCTCCCGACGCCGTCGGAACCGAGATGTCGCCCGCAATCGAGAACTGCATCCTGGTGTAGTCCTCGTTGTCTCACCTCTTGCACCTGAAGTGCCTGATGACCAAGCCGAGCTCCGCGGCCGAGCTACACAACTGAACTTCCCGAACAAGAGTACCATCGCCTCGTAGGTCTGACTCCCATCCAGCTTCAGCTGCTCTGAGTCGACCATCGACTTGAACACGGCGCGCGCGATGTACAAATGAGGAGGAGGAGGCGGAGGAGGACGAGGAGGATATTCGACATCAACATCCAAGGACCCAACGTAGATTGATACAGGACTTGACGGATTAATTGTGGCTCCAGCCTTCTTGGGGTGGAGGGGGAGGGGGTGATAGGGAAGGCAGACGAAGGAAATGAGGAGGAGGAGGAGGAGGATGGGGAGGAGGAGGAGGCGGAGGCGGGGGAGGAGAAGAGAGGAGACGGAGGACGAGGAGGATGTTTGACAACCTCTGCTACATGACTGCTGACGGAACAGGCTGTGCTCGTCCACGCCACGTGGAACCCGCCACCGTGCCGCTGGGCACGGAGTGAGCGTGTCCTCATCAGGTCCTACATATGCCCAGTCCCTTGAGCCTCAGTCCTCAGTCCTGACGAGTGTTGGAGGGCCCCGGATCCCTAATTCCCAAATCTCTTTGGGCTTGGCGCGTACCATCTGGGCTTTGGGAAGTGCGCTGGCGCGTGATTTGTTTCGACCCGAGAAGGCTTCAAGACGGGCCAAGCGGGCCCCAAGAGGCTCCGAAAAGGGTCAAAGAGGGCCCCGTGCCACCGAACGATCGCTCCAGGACGCTCAAGATGGCCCCAAGACGGCCCAAGAGGCATCCAAGACGCCCCAAGAGGACTCCCACGAGGCCCCATATATATATATATATATATATATATGTAGATGTATGTATATGTATGTATGTATGTATGTATGTAGGTAGGTAGGTCGGTCGGTAGGTAGGTAGGTAGGTAGGGAGGGAGGGAGGTAGGTGTATGTATGTGTGTATGTATGTATGTATGTATGTATGTACGTATGTATGTATGTATGTATGTGTACATGTATGTATGTATGTATGTATGTATGTATGTATGCATGTATGTATGTATGTGTGTGTGTGTATGTGTATATGTATGTATGTGTGTATGTATGTATGTATGTATGTATGTATGTATGTATGTCTGTCTGTATGTATGTATGTATGTGAATATGCATGTATGTATGTATGTATGTATGCATGCATGCATGCATGCATGCATGCATGTATGTATGTATGTATGTATATGTGTATATACATATGTATGTATGTATGTATGTATGTATGTATGTATGTATGTATGTATGTATGTATGTATGTATGTATGTATGTATGTGTGTATGCATGCATGCATGTATGTATGCATGCATGCATGCATGCATGCATGCATGCAAGTATGTATGTATGTATGTATGTATGTATGTATGTATGTATGTATGTATGTATGTATGTATGTGTGTATGTATGTATGTATGTATGTATGTATATATGTATTCCTTGGGTTTGTACATGTGTTTGACTTCTCTCGCCTTTGCGGCCTCCCGACGCTCCAAGACGTCCCAACAGGCCCCCGAGACCGCCTCAAGACGGCCCAAGAGGCCTCCACGAGGGCCCCGAAACGGCCCAGGAGGCCCCAGACGGCGCAAGAGGCGCCCAAGACGGCCCCAAACCCCTGGGGCTTCGGCCGATCCCCGCCGGCCACCCGGAAGGGGGCGGAGAGCACCGCAGCGTCGGAAAGAAATCCCCCAAGACGGTTCAAGATGGCCTCTCCGACGGCCGAGGTGTCTCAAGATGGCCTCCAAGATGCACCCAAGACGGCCCCAAGGGGAGGAGGAGGAGGAGGAGGAGGAGGAGGAGGAGGAGGAGGAGGAGGAGGAGGAGGAGGAGGAGGAGGAGGAGGAGGAGACCCCAACACGGCCCCAAGGTGCACCCAAGACGGCCCAAGATGGCCTCAGGGTGGCCTACGACGGCCCAACAGGTCAGCAAGAGGCCCCCAACAGGCCCCCAAGACGGCCCAAGAGGCCCCCAAGAGGGCCTCCAGGAAGGCCCGAAGAGGCCAAAATCATTGCTTGTCCTATGGTTTCTGAAGGACTTGGGAATGTGCTTCTTTTCGGCAAAGATTGCCCCAATATCGCCCAAGAGGCCTCCCAAGATGGCCCCAGAACGGCCCAAGAGGCCCCCAAGACGGCCGCAAAACGACCCAAGAGGCCTCCAAGACGCCCAAGATGGTCTCCAAGATGGCCCTGGAGCACCCCAAGGGGGCTCCAAGTCGGCCCAAAGAGACTCTCAAGACGGCTTCCGACGGCGTCAGACGGGCCAGGAACGCCCTAACACGGGCAAAGTGGCCCCCGAGAAGCCCTCAAAGGCCACCAAGATGCCCAAGGAGGCACCCAAGATGCCTCCAAGAAGCTCCCAGGAAGCTCCCAGGAGGCCCCAAGAGTGCCTCCAGAGGCTGCCAAGATGCCCCCTCCTCCTCCTCCTCCTCCTCCTTCTCCTCCTCCTGATCTTCCCCGCCATCCTCCCCCAAGTGTTCCCCGAAGGGTTTCCACAAAGGCTGGCTGGGGAAACACATGGTCCGATAGCTCGTCAGAGCTCTTGCCACAACGCTCGGTCACATGGGCGATTCCAAAAGGCAGAGGGCGGCGATGATTCGCCGGAGGCGTCTCCGATGATCGCGAGCAGTCTAGCGATCTCGGGACCGCGGGAAAGGAGGGGGAGGAGACGGAGAAAGGGAAGCAGGGGGACGGAAGGGGAGGGTCAGGAGAAAAGCCGAGACCCAAAGATCCGACGTCGTGCTTTTTCAACACGGGGTGCCCGGAAGCCTCGACCCCTTCCTCAGGACCGGTTTCTCATCATGCGTCGTTTCTTGACTGTCCCGCGGCCCGGTGAGGCCCTTCAGAGGCCGAAAATAGCGAGAAACTCCCCGTCGTGATTCCTTGCACGACGCGAGGAGGTCTGGGACTGTATGGGAGAGAAGACGAGGTTGAAGTCGGGCGTGTCCCCCTACAGGGAGATCTTCGACGAGAAACTACAAATACTGAAAACAGATTCCCAAGTGGTCCAAAAATGCGCAATAAAAAAAGTCCCCAGATTGGACTACTTTTGGATATTCCTCCTGTAGAGGGACGGGCCCGACTTACGACGGGCCCGACTTAAATACTCCAAACATGTTCTCCATTGACTATGTTTGTTCGACCATTCTTGAACACTCCTCCTGTAGAGGGACACGCCCGACTTACGCCTGGGTCTGTAGGAGCAAAGGCGAGACCAGAGCAGCAGGATCACATCGGAGCGGGGGCGGCGGCAGGGCGCCTCGGCGCGCGCGCGGGGGCGCGAGGCCCACGGAAGCCCCCCCCCCCCGCGCCCAGGCCCGGGCTCTCGAGCCTCTCCCGGGCTGCGCGCTCGGCGCGGGCCCCGTCGGTGGGGCGGGCTCCTCTCTCAGGCCGGGAGGCAGCGAGAGGACGACGACGCTGCCTGCATGAGCGCAGATGGGGTCCCAAACCTCCTCCTCCTCCTCCTCCTCCTCCTCCTCCTCCTCCTCCTCCTCCTCCTCCTCCTCCTCCTCCCTCCTCCTCCTCCTCCTCCTCCCTCCTCCTGTTATTCCTCCTCCTCCTCCTCCTCCTCCTCCTCCTCCTCCTCCTCCCTCCCCTCCTCCTCCTCCCTCCTCCTCCACCTCCTCATGATATTCCTCCTCCTCCTCCTCCTCCCCTCCTCCTCCTCCTCCTTATCCTTATCCTCCTCCTCCTCCTCCTCCTCCTCCTCCTCCTCCTCCTCCTCCACCGGGTTTCCCTGGCTGTCGGCCTCTCGGTGCCCCCACCCGGGCCTCGGGACCGTCGAACAACGGTTCGGGATGGAAGGCCCGGCTCCGGGGAAGCGGTCGAGAGGTCGGGGGCCGGTGTCTCGAACAAGTCGAGACGCGAGGCGTCTGGAGCGGGACCAGTGGGGGGGGCACGCCCAGGTGCAGCAATGGCTCGTTGCAGCCAGAGGTCGCTTCTGGTCCGCGCCGTGCTCCGATCATCGTGCAACGCCCTCGCGCGCGGGCTGCCGCCGCTCTCCGGCAGGCTGCACGGCGGCAGCGCGCTGCGTGTTGCTGTCGCGCGTCCAGGGTCGGGCGCCAAGGAGGCGCGGCAGGTGTCGGCGGGGGCCCCCAAGAGCGATGCGCGAGCCTGTCCGCACGCAGGCGTGCGCCGACGAGGGCGACGACGAGGATCACCTGGGTCGACCGACTTCGCGCCACCGCGGCCCGCGCTGCGCGACGCGCGGTCATCAGCGCGGCCCCGCCTCCGAGAAGGGCAGCTCCCCAGCCCGGGCCGCGACACGCGAAGGGCGATGAGCTTCGCGCCCTTCGGAGTGTCCGAAGCGACGACGAGAACGACGACGCCGACGACGACGCCGACGCCGACGACGCCGACGACGCCGACGACTACGACGACCGAAGCGACGACGACGCCGACGACGACGCCGCCGCCGACGACGACGCCGACGCCGACGACGCCGACGCCGACGCCGACGCCGACGCCGACGCCGACGCCGACGCCGACGATGACGACGACGCCGACGCCGACGCCGACGCCGACGCCGACGCCGACGACGACGACGACGACGACGACGACGACGACCTGGGGCGGCGGCGGCGAACACGCGCGGCGGGCACGAGGAGCCGCGGCGAGGCCGAGGCCCCGCGGCGATCGTGGGGGCAGCGCGGGGGAGCCGCCCGCAGGGCGCGGCAGGCACGCGCGGGGGGCACCTTGCGGACCTCGCCGTAGGTCTTGAAAACGAAGGTGAGGGCCTCCTCGGTGATGTCCTGCCGGGGGCGTCCAGAGAGGGGGGGGGGCGTCCAGGAGGGGCTCGCCGTGAGCCTCCTCGCGCGGCGCGCGTCGCGGCCACCGTACTCTTAGCCTTGATCCGGAGAAAAACACAGCATGAGTTTGAGGTCTTGAAGACGAACGTGATCGCCTCCTCCGTGATGTCCTGCCGGGGGCGCCCAGAGAGGGTAGGAGGCAGAAGATCCACCCCCAGAATAGCCACCCCGACACGCGAAGCCGCTCAGCAAGCGCCCCCACTGAGGGCATCGAGCAGGGCACGGCTGTTCAGTAGACGCCCGGGGCCGTGTAGTAAACGCCCCTTGTTGTGGTCTGGGTGGTTTTTCCTCCATTGACAACGAGGGGGGGCGCCCAAGAGGGGCGCGCGCAGATCACGGCCCGAGGCGCGCGCGCGGACTGCGGGGCGGGGGGGCCAGGGAGCGCACGGAGATATGAGACGAGGGGCCCCACGACGTCGGGGGAGATGATCGTGGCCCTGGTCATGGTATCCTCCCCCCCCACAGTCTTCCCCCCCCTCTTTGGCCCCTCCCCGATCCTGTGGCCGCCGCGCGGGCGGCGAGCCCCAGACACCTACGACGACGGGATCGCTTCTCGAGCGCGGGGCTGCTCCTTCGCTGCGGCCTCCGCGCGGGCCTCCTCCAGGGCCCAGGGGGGCCCGCGAAAGCTGGCCGGGGGGCCACTAGGACCCCCGAGGATTGACAGAACCCCCTCTCTCTAGCAGCACGACGCCAAAGAGCGAGAGCTGCTGGGGCACTCCCCGGGTGCTCGCGGCACCGCGCTCCGAGTGCACCCGGGCGGAGCCACTGCTCGACGCCCGAGGGCCGCCGAGTGCGTCGGGCGACGCCCGCGCAGATGAGCGAAGCCGGCCAGGGACCGCACTGCACTGGCGCACTCGCGTGCCACTGCCGACGGAAGCCGCGCAGATCTCCTCGGTCGTCTCGCCTGGGTGGGCGCTCAGTCGCTGCCCGGCGCCCCTTGGGGAAGGGGTCGGGGCCTCGGGAGCCGCGCGCTGACTGACGCACCTCGTCGGGCGCGCTGCGCACTCTGTTCGGCGCCGCCGCAGCGCGGCGCCAGCATGAAACGGGCAGCTCTGGCGGCGGCAACCGCGTTGCAAGGGTGTCCCGCTGCAGGGGTCGTTCGGCCGTCCACCCCAGGGCGCCCAGCTCCGCAGAAGAAAAAACGCTCTGGCACGCGAGCGCCGTGCCTGGGGCCTCGGGGGGGCGCACCCCCGCGAGGGCGCGCTGGCCCCGATCCTCGCCCCCTTGAGCGAGGCGAGGGAACGGGCGGGGGGGGGGGGGGAGAAGAGGAGGGCGGCGACCAGAGCAGGAGGCGGGGGGAGGGGGAATGGGGGAGGGGAAGGAGGCAAGCCAGGTGCGCTCGCGTCATATCTGACGTCCTACCCCTCTCTCCCATCCCTTACCATTGCGTAGATCTCCTGTCTATTCGCAAAGTCAGATGTCGTAGCATGACATACGGTGGGGACATGTTTTAAAACTCTTCGAGTAGGCGAACCCACGTGGTCATGCATGCATTCACGACGACGACGACACGACGGCGACGGCCCGCCCCACGAGCTCGGCACCGCGGTGGCCAGACCTGGGCATAGCCAGACCTGGGCCACCGCACCACTACGAGCCCCACGGCGCCGCTCAGCAGTTCACCGCTCAGCAGTCCCCGCGGCCCTCCCGTAGCGTCCGCTGCGACGCGGCCCGACCCGCGCGCACATCCAGGTCTGCGGCGTCACCTGGGGCGTCACCGCACGCGACACCCACCAGGCCGTGCCGCCCCCAAAAGGGGGCAGTCCACCGAAGCCACTCCCTGGGAAAAAGGGGCATCGCCCCTGGGTGGCCAGTGCCGCGCCCAGCAGCCAGGCGGGAGGGCACCAGCGCACCCGAGCGGACGAGGCCAGCCAGCAGCATCTCCAGCAGCGAGAGGTCGAGGGGCAGGAGCGGGGGGGCGGCGAGCTGCAGGAAGGCGGGCCATCCAGCGCCGCGCGCCCGCGCCCAGCGGTCCTCCGCCAGCGCCGTCACCGCAGTGAAGAGCACGAAGGCCTCCATCGAGCCGCCGGGGCCCGCAAGAGCGGGCGAGGCGCCCAGCGGCCGCCGTGGGGCAGCGGGCGGGCGCCCTGCGCCGGTGGCGTCAGCGCCCAGGCGGGCCCCTCGGGCCAGCCATCCGCCCCGAGGAGGAAGTGCCGATTTACAACTTGCGGGGGTCCAGCGGGAAGGCGGCAGCGGGGGCCCAGCGCCAGGCACTTGAGCCAAAATGGCTATACGGTGGGGACATTGAATCAGGAACCCTTCGATAAAGAATCCAAGGTCTGGAGGCCCGTGGAATTCCAATCGAGGCATGGCCATGAATATCACCGTTGCCCTCATCAGATAAGGAATCCTCCAGAGTCTGAAGCATCCTGGGCGTGTTCCTTAACCAACGCCCCCACCGCAGCATCACATGGCATAGCATTGTGTTGAAGATCGACGCGTAGCATGACAAATCATGTCGTGGCGACGCCCCAAAGTGGGGGGGGGGACTTCTGCGGCCTAAAAATCAACGAAACGACACCGAACATGAAATCAGTTCCGATGGATTTTTTCGGGGGGCCATTTTCCAGATGCTGGGGCCTATTTGGAAGAAGCGAAAACCGCGCCGTAACATGGCACTGGAAATAATGACGCTAACGCTGCAGCGGGAACACGATTCGAAACGAGCGGAAGCGCGGAAATGAGGCCAGCGTTGCAGCAGGAACACGATTCGGAACGAGCGGAAGCCAGAAAATGAGGCCAACGCCTCAGCGGGAACAACATTTAAACAAAACAACCAAGCTGGAACCCAATTCCCGAGAACCCTGTGTAAGAAAACAGTACGCGGAGGGGGGCCGGATATCTTCCGGACGTCATCAGGGGAGAGAGGATAGTAGTATTCAGATTGTGCAGTTGTGGAGGAGGAAGAGGGCGGGAGGGGAAGGAGGGGGATGGGGCGAGGGGGAGATGAGAATGGCCACGAAGCGACGGGATAAGATCAAGACGCCAGGCCTGCGATTCGTCCCCCAGCCTGAGACGCCACCATTGCCCGGAGCTCAGCTGTAATCCTCTGCAAACATTGCCGGGTGGCATGTGCAGGCTCATGCTTACACTGAAGGAGGAGGGAGAGGGGAGAGGGGGACGAGGGATGAGGAAGAGAAGGCGGAGGATGAGGATGAGGATGAGGATGAGGATGAGGATGAGGATGAGGATGAGGATTATGATGATGATGATGATGATGATGATGATGATGATGATGATGATGATGATGATGATGATGATGATGATGATGATGATGATGATGATGATAATCATGAACAGGAGGAGGAGGAGGAGGCGGAGGAGAAGGAGGAGGAGGAGGAAGAGGAGGAGGAGGAGGCGGACGACGACCCAGCAAAAAAGGAAAAGAAGGAAGGAGGATGGAGGGCGAGCGGGGGAGAGGAGACAGGGAGATAGGGAGAGGGGCAGTCCTCTGGCAGGTTGGCGATGTACACCTTCCCAGAGGGCGATGCATCCTTGCCACCGCCCTTGCCACCACCCTTGCCGCCACGGTCGCGGTCGTAGCCACCGCCGCCACCGCCCCAGCCTTGGGACGCGGGCGCGCGCGCACAGGTCAGCCACATAGAGGGGAGCAGACGGTGAGGGACGGAAGACTGTGAAGGACGGACCGGTGGGGCAGGACGGGAGGGGGGGACAAAAACTGGAGGAAGGGGCGAGGGGGAGAGAAGGAGGGACGGGAGGGAAGGGGACGAAGGAGGAGGGGGCAAAGGCTGGTGATGTCGGCGGGCAGCGAGGGCGGGTGGGGTCGAAAGGCCTGCAGAGATCACTGCCTCAACTGCGGCTGCGAACGCAATCGACCAGTCAGCTCTGTGGCGCGCGTGCGCCCCGAAACTAACATGGCTGAGTCACCGCTGTCCGTCACATAGAAGGGGGGGTCGGAGAAGAAAGCGAGGGCAGCGGGACCACTTTTACTGGGACGTCCATGGGCCAGGACACGTCGTCAGCCCTCCGAAACAGCCCAGACAGCTCGCAGGAAACCGGGGCCCTCGAGACGACGTTCCTCGCCCTCCCTGGCCCAGTGCCTTCCTCGACGCCGCCTTGGCTCGAGCTTCACAGAGCTGTTCGAGGCCCTCTCTGACAAATGGCCTTCCTCATCTATGGGGCAGACCGATCCACGGCACAGCATATCGGTCAGTGCTCTGTTCCCCCGCCAAAGGGCTCGCCTTCGTGAGGGCGTCGGCGGCCCGCCGCCTGTGGGGAGAGCCCATCGAATCCGAGAGCCTACGACACGCCGCATCTCGCACCACAGCTAACCCGATCGACGTACGTCGATCTTGTTTTCGAGCCATCACCACTCATACTGAGCGCGTTGAGCACACAATTTGCATCCACGGCCGCAAGGGACAACGTATCCTGAGCAGCCGTGCAATCAGAACTCATGGTCACAGAGAAGAGCGCGGAAGAAGGGTGAAGGCGTCAGTCGGGGGGCTGATACACGTCGGTGAACACGACATCCCGCCAGAGGAATTGAGGCCACAGCGCTTGAGCGAACGCGGCAGACAAACTAAGCGTTTCAGCCGCACTAGTAGAGGATACCACTCGCTTCACACAGGTGGATCACCAAGCCCGAAGGGATGTCTTGGCTCTGCGATTCCAGCGGATCTCCGAATCAGCCGCGACAGCGAAGAAAAACTCCCTGGGCCCCATTCCGTCTGGCAGATCCTGGCCACCCCGCATCGGAAATCGCGACAAACGTCAAAGAGAGAGGGTCTATCGGCCACACGACAATATGCTGCGAACCATTCGATTTCTACTATGCCGCCCTGTCTTGAGACAGGTGAGAGCATCCTCCACCGCGGGAGTCGGAAGGGCAACCGATTGCAACGAGGCCCCCCCCCGCCACGTCTTGTCTGGTTTCACGAGCGAACCATTGAATTGGAGCCACCATCGTACGAGAAGCTTGCACCTCCGCGGGGGTCCAGAGAGAGGCCGGGTCGGCGCGCCTCTGTTTCTCGAGCCGCGCGGGCGTGAGCTGCTCAAGCATGTTTTTTGTTGGGGGGGTGGGTCGACCAGACATTTCCCTCCAGAAACCTGTCTCAGATGGCCTCTGGCAAAATCCCACCCAACGGCTTTCTTTGCCAAAGTTGAGCAGGGTGATGCTAAAGCGAGGTCGTCAACCTCATCGCGTGAGACACGTCGCTCTGGGGCCCCCTCTGGTCCGAACGTTTGGCCCACAAGTACAGCTCCAGCAATGATTTTTCGAGACCGGCGCCAGCAAGGTATTCCGCGAGGGCTCGGCGCCACACGAGAGGGGCGCCATTCAAACCGTAGACAGGAGCCGCGAGCTCGATGAGCTCGCCAGGAACCAGCTGGAGGCCTCGGCGCGGCCCGCAGAAAATCGCGCCTCGAGGACGGCGCAAGCGGTCTGATTGGCAGCGGGCGTCCTTGCTGCCCGCCACCTCTTGTGTCCAAATGAAGGAAACGACAGCCTCGAATGTCAGCATCGGACTCTCGACTCAGGGGGTCGGGGCGCAACCTGGAGGCCCGCCCCTGTCCGGGTCGCGGCGTCGCTGGACGCGCCACCTGGATTTGGCCCCTGGGGCCGCTCAGGGCCCGAAGGCGATGCGAGAACACGACGTTGTCCTCGACCAATCACCCGCGGGCGCCTCCACGTCGCCAGGAACGACAAAGATGCCGGTCGACGCACTCGGGGCGAGGCGCCAACGCAGTGCCACCGCGGCAGGGACGAGCGTCTGCCAGGGCTTGGCGCCTCGGCAGAGCGGAGGAACGGAACGCACACAGCAGGGCCGGTGCGCGAAGACAGCGCCTCGAGTGCCAGGCCTGCAAGAGCCAGGGGCAGAAGGGCACGGTCCCAGCACTCGGGGCGCGGCACGCGGCGGCCCAGCCAGCACACGGCCATCCGCACCTGCCTCTTCTCCCCGAGCGTAGCCGCGGAGTCCTGTGATCATCATCTCGATGCCGGACGGTGGCGCCCAACCTGATGCCGGACGGTGGCCAGCACCTGTCGACGCGCCTGTCGAGCCTCCTGTGCAGCTGCTCCCGCTCTGGATCCCATGGCGGGAGCCGTCCGGCCCCACGCGCTCGGGCGGCACCGGCAGGACAAAGCTCACGGGCGGCGGCGCGTCGAGGAGGCTCCCCAGCAGGCAGACCACTGGGCCCACTGGGTCAGGACGAGGGGGCTTGCGCCCAGAGCAACATACAGCAGGAGCTCGACCACAGCGAAACCTTCCACAAGAGACCCAACCCTGGAACCCCAGGGCGTCCACTGACTTTTGGTGTGGGAGTGTCACGCTCTCCATCGCAAAACCACCGAAACCCAAGAAACCCAGGGCACCCTGGAGGCAAGCAGGGTGCTTCTTGGCATGGGCCTCCACTGTAGCGAGGAGGAGGGGAGGAGGGAGGCGAGGGAAGAGGATGTCGGGAAGGAGAGCGAGGATGAGGAGGAAGGGGGCCTGCGCCCCCCCACGGGGGCCAGGGGCCACCTGGAGAGCGGCTGCTCGATGGGCCTGGCCGACCAGGAGAGGCTGTCTCCACCAACATGAGACGCGGAAGCCGCCCCTCGACGTTTGGGAAACCGGAGAAGAGAGGGAGAGAAAAAGGCAAAAAGAGAGATAGAGAGAGAGAGAGAGAGATGGAGGACGAGGGAGAGCGTGAGTGTGTGTGTGTGTGTGTGATTTTTTGGGGGAGAAGGAGAGACAGAAAGACAGACAGAGGTAGTGGGCCGAGAAAGATTGGGAATCTACCTATAAGCGGTCAGACACAGGGCGAGGGGCATCGAGAGGGATGGGGGGAGAGAGAGAGAGAGAGAGAGGGATCACACACAACCAACAAACAAGAGGAATGGACATAGAGAGTGGAATCGCGAGAAAGAGTGAGAGAGAGAGAGAGAGATGGAGCGAGATCTGTAGTTACATACACACATACATGTCATACAGAGACTGAGAAAGAAAACTACCCGAGACGTGCCCAACCCATTCTCCACGCCAGGCGAAGATTTGCTTGAACGCTCCATACGAAAGAACACATCGCAAGATATGCACGATCGGCGCTGCCTTCACCTCCACCGCGTCTCCCACAAACCTACGAAAGTGGCGACAAATGCGAACTTCATAGCCTCACAAGGAGCTGCGAGGTCTCGGCTTGATCCGCGTGGTCCCCGACTCCGCTGGAGCTCCCAGGAGTCAACGAACGTGGGACAATTGCGCATGTCTAGCAATCCAAGGAACAGCGAGGTCTCAAATGGGTGCACGTGGCCCCCGACCCCGCCGTGCCTCCCAGGAGCCCACGAAAGCGGAGACAGTTGGCGCAGTTCGCAGGCCCCACAGGGCGCTGCGAGGTCTAGTCTGGGTGCGCGTGGCCCCCGACTCTGGTGGACCTCCCAGGATCCCACGAAAAGTTGTGACAGCTGCGCAGAGCTCAGCCAACCAGTGCGACCGTTGCCACAATTCGCGGCCACCCAAAGGAGCAGCGAGGTCTCGCCTGGGTGCGCGGACCTCCGCCATGGGCCTCCCACGAGCCCACGAGCGTGGCGCAAGTTGCACAGCTCGCCAGCCACCCAGTGAGCAGCGAGGTCTCCAATGGATTCGTTTGCTCCCCGACTCCGCCGTGCCTCCCAGGCGCCCATGAAAGCGGCGACGGTTGCACAATTCGCAACCCCCCCGGGGAGCTGCGAGGCCTCGTCTGGATCCGTGTGCTCCCCGACTCCGCCGTGCTTCGTAGGAGCCCACGGTGCGTGGGGCGATTGTTGCACTGCTCGCAACCCCCCAAGGAGCTGCGAGGTCTCAAATGGATCCGTTTACTCCCCGACTCCGCCGTGCCTCCCAGGCGCCCATTACAGCGGCGACAGTTGGCACGGTTCGCAGCCCCCCCGTATAGCTGCGAAGTGTAGTCTGGATCCGTTTACTCCCCGACTCCGCCGTGCCTCCCAAGAG
Source organism: Prorocentrum cordatum (assembly GCA_963575745.1). NCBI lineage: Eukaryota > Dinophyceae > Prorocentrales > Prorocentraceae > Prorocentrum > Prorocentrum cordatum. The sequence goes on from CAUYUJ010014551.1 coordinate 121,094, forward strand.
CCCACGACAGTGGCGACAGTTGGCACAGGTCGCCCCCCAGGGAGCAGCGAGGTCTGAAATGGATCCGTTTACTCCTCGACTCCGCCGTGCCTCCCAACAGCCCACGAAAATGGCGCAAGTTGCACAGTTCGCAGGCCCGCAAGGAGCTGCGAGGTGTCAAATGGATCCGTCTACTCCCTGACTTTGCCGTGCCTCTTAGGAGCCCACGAAAGCGGCGACGATTGCCACATTTCGCAGCCCCCCTCGGGAGCAACGAGGTCTCAAATGGAACCGTTTACTCCCCGACTCTGCCGTGCCTCCCAACAGCCCACGAAAGTGGCGATGGCTGCACAGTTCGCAGCCACCCAAGGAACTGCGAAGTTTAGTCCGGATACGTTTACTCCCCGACTCCGCCGTGCCTCCCAGAAGCCCACGAAAGTGGCGACGGTTGCACAGTTCGCAGCCACCCAAGGAACTGCAAAGTTTAGTCTGAATCGGTGTACTCCCCGACTCCGCCGTGCCTCCCAGGAGCCCACGAACGTGGCGAAAGGTGCGCAGTTCGCAGCCTCCCAGAGAGCAGCGCTCGATGAGGCAGGAGCAGGGGGGAGAGGTGGAGGAGGAGAAAGAGTGGATACCAGTGCTCTATTCAAAGCGAGAGCCCAGCACAGGGAGGGTTGGAAAACAAGGAGGGTACACAGGGACAGAGACAGCGACAGAGAAAGAGAGAGAGAGAGAGTGAAACACAACAGAGGAGAGAGAGAGAGAGGGATGCACACATATAAATATATATATATATATATACATATATATACACAGACATACCTGTGTACAGATATACACAGCAAACAAGACGTGGGGAGAGATGGCCCCCTCCTCCTCGCCCCCCTCCTCGTCCATCCTTCTTCTCCACCCCCAGGAAGGAGGAGGGCGGCAGGTGCACGCTCGCTGGCCCGACCCGCCCGCGACCCAGCGCAAGCCTGACGACGAGCCGCCGTCGCGCCGATCGCGGCCGCCGTCGCGGCCGCCGTCCCAGCCTGCGGCGCCGAAGGGGGGGGGGAGGAAAAGGGGGAGAGAGGGGGGGGGGGGGAAGGGGCAAGGAGGAGGGAGGAAGGGGGGGGGGAGGGAGCGGGAGGGGAGCGGAAGAAGGAGCAGGAGGGGGGAGGAAGACGAAGGAGGAGGCGGGCAGTGGGGGTGGGGGGGGGGGCACGAGAAAAGGATAGGATGGGGGGAGGATGAAAGGGAGGAGGAGGGAGAGGGGGGGGCGGGAGGAGAAAGGGGGGGAACCAGACGAATGGTGGGGGGGAACGGGACAGGTGAACGCCGCAAGGCGGGAAGACGAGAGGTACGAGCTGGACGGCGTGCGGCGCATGCCGCCCCGAGTCGGCGCAGCGCCCACGGGACGCACGTGCCTGGCAGTGCGCACTGGCTGGGCGCACTGGCCGGCCAGCGGCTGGCAACAGCTGTGGCTGCAGCAGGTCGCCGAGGAGCCCGCGCGCAGGGAGACGAGGACGACGACGAGGACGAGGATGGTGACGAGGACGATGGCGACACTGGTGATGATTACAGCGATGCTAACGATGAATCCGATGACGATGACGATGGCAATGATGATGGTGGTGGTAGTGCTGGCGGTGGTGGCGACGGTGATGATGATGATGATGATGATGATGATGATGATGATGATGATGATGGTGATGATGATGATGGCGGTGGTGATGGTGACGATGACGACGACGGTAATGCTGACGACGGCAGCTGATTATGATGGTGGTAATGGTGGTGGCGATGACGGTGGTGATGATAACTGTGGTGATCAAGACGGGGGAAAGCAAGATAGGATGACAGAATAAGGGAACCAGGGCGAGGAGGAGGAAAACAAGCATTGGCCAACAATGAATGGTCGGACACGGGAGAGACAAGACGATCCAAGAAGAGATAACAGGGAACGGCAACAGAAGAGAATCAAGGAGGGAGTACCGCTGCCTTTCACGAGGGCTGTCCGAAAGCGCGCTCAAGCGCGGAATTTGAAGATGAGACGGGCGACGTCGACAAGGAGTAATGATAGCACAGCAAGAGAGGTAACATAGGACGGGAAAACGGGGAAGAAGAGAAAGGGTAACAATCGTGATCGTAAAAGAACCGTGACACGTAGCCGTGTAGTGATAGTAGTAGTAGTAGTAGTAGTAGTAGTAGTAGTAGTAGTAGTAGTACTAGTAGTAGTAGTAGTAGTAGTAGTAGTAGTAGTAGTAGTAGTAGTAGTCGCAGTAAGAGTAGTAGTGGTGGTAGTAGTCGTGGCAGTCGTAGTAGTACTAGTAGTAGTAGTAGTAGTAGTAGTAGTAGTAGTAGTAGTAGTAGTAGTAGTAGTAGTAGTAGTAGTAGTAGTAGTAGTAGTAGTAGTAGTAGTAGTAGTAGTAGTAGTAGTAGTAGTAGTAGTAGTAGTAGTAGTAGTAGTAGTAGTAATAGTAGTAGTACTAGTAGTAGTAGTAGCAGTAGTAGTAGTAGTAGTAGTAGTAGTAGTCGTAGTAGTAGTAGTAAAGTAAAAGTAGTAGTATTAGTAGTAGTAGTAGTAGTAGTAGTAGTAGTAGTAGTAGTAGTAGTAGTAGTAGTAGTAGTAGTAGTAGTACTAGTAGTAATCGTAGTGATAGTAGTAGTAGTAGTAGCAGCAGCAGTAGCAATAGCAGTGCCAGTAGCAGTAGCAGTAACAGTAGTCGTAATAATGGTGACAGTCGAAGCAGTAATAGCAGTAGCAGCAGTAAGGGTCGTAGCAGTTGTAGAAGTAGTAGAAATAGAAGTCGTAGTACTGGTAGTAGTACTAGTAGTAGTAGTAGTAATAGTAGTAGTAGTAGTAGTAGTAGTAGTAGTAGTAGTAGTCGTAGTAATAGCCGAAGTCGCATTCGCAGTCGTAGCAGCCGTAGCAGTTGTAGCAGTAATCGTAGTAGTAGTAGTAGTAGTAGTAGTAGTAGTAGTAGTAGTGGTAGTAGTAGTCGTAGTAGTCGTCGTTGTAGTAATAGTAGTAGTAGTCGTAGAAGTAGTAGTAGTAGTAGTAGTAATAGTAGTAGTAGTAGTAGTAGTAGTGGTAATAGTAGTAGTAATAATACTAGTAGTAGTAGTCGCCGTAATAGCAGAAAGCGCAACCGTGATAGTAATCGCGGTAGTCGCAGTCGCAGTCGCACTCGTAGAACAAGCAGTAGTAGCAGCAATACAAGCAGTCGTCACACAACCAATGGCAATAGGTATGACCGTAATAGTAAGCGTAGCCGTCACCGTAGTAGCAGTAGTAGTAGTAGTAGTAGTAGTAGTAGTAGTAGCAAAAGTAGTCGTAGTAGTAGTAGTAGTAGTAGTAGTAGTAGTAGTCGTAGTCGTAGTAGTAGTAGTCGTAGTAGTAGAAGTAGTAGTAGTAGTCGTCGTCGTAGTAGTAAGGATAGTACTAGTGTTGAGAGCCGTGGCAGCATTAGCAGTATGAGTAGTAGTAGTAGTAGTAGTAGTAGTAGTAGTAGTAATAGTAGAAGCCGCCGTCAAAGTAATAGGTAGTAGTAGTAGTAGCAGTAGTAGGAAATGCAAGTAGTAGTCGTCGTCGTAGAACTAGTAGTTGCCACTGTAATACTGATGATCGTCGTGGTAGCAGTCGCAGTCGTAGCAGTAGTAGTAATCGTAGTAGTAGCAGTGGTAGAAGTAGTAATAGTCGTGATAGATTGATCAGTAGTAGCAATAGATTAGTAGAGGTCGCAAAAGTGATAACAATCGTTCTACTCGCAGTCGCAGTCGCAGTCGTAGAGAAAATAGCCGTAGCAGCAGTAGTCGAAATATTACTAATCATGAAAACGATCGTAATAATAGCCGTAGCCGTCGTCGTAGTCGTCGTAGTAATAGAAATGATACTA